>CM072814.1:17647396-18086569 GCA_036937905.1 Salvia rosmarinus
GGGAGGCTGTGAGAGCTCGAGCTCGCCTTTTGGAATGGAGGAGGCGTTCGAGAGTCGCGAGGAGAGGCGAGTGATAGGCGAGGCATGCGAATCTGAGGAGGTTATCCACGAAATGGTGGGATGGCGATCCGGAAGTTGAAGCGAGGTTGTCGAGGCTGCCGCCCATTGTCACGAATACGGCGCGAATATGGTCGGTCCTCACTGGCAATTCACAGGCGATGTTGAATTAAAAGGCTCGGGAGCATATACTGGCTGTCATCGCTCGACAACCACGGCTCGGCGAAATGCTTGACGGGATGCGAGGCCTCTTCTTACGCGGGCTTCTCGGTCTAGAATAAATGAACCGGTGTTAATGGCGATCCGGGTGGCACGCTCAAGAGCGTGCTATTGCCCTCGAGCGGCGTGGATCCTCAAGGCGTCGAGCAGGCGATCTCGAGTGTCAGGTTCGAGGTTCGCAGAGCGACGTCTTCAAGTGGCGGTCGCGGTGGCGGGCCCGTAATGTAGACCGAGGCGAGGTGAGAGGTAGGATTAGTATAGATGAGGCTGCTGAATTCCGATTTTCTAGGGATTGGCTCGACTTTTCCCGATCCGCTCCGTCATCGTAAAATGTAACTGTACATCTTTTATTTAATAAGAATGATTTCTTTTTGACTTTGTATTGAACAAAAGTAATATCGCGAAGGTAGTTAGTCCTCGTAGAAAATTCAGCGAAATAAGCGAAGGAAATCGTTCTGTCTGGTAGGGGTTCTGTTTTTTGCCGAGGTCGTCGGGAGGGTGGTCCCCTTCATCTACATAGAAGAACGGCTTGAAATAGTCGAGGTGTCGATCTATCTCGTATGTAGGAATGGTTCTGTTTTTGCGAGGTGCGTCGGGAGGGTGGTCCCCTTCGTCCACATAGAAGGCTGCTTGAAATAAGCGAAGGTAATCGATCTCGTATGTAGGAATGGTTCTGTTTTTGCGAGGTTATCGGGAGGGTGGTCCCTTCATCTACATAGAAGGCGCTTGAAATAAGCGAAGGTAATCGATCTCGTATGTAGGAATGGTTCACATTTTTGCCGAGGTCGTCGGGAGGGTGGTCCCTTCATCTACATAGAAGGCGCCCGAAATAAGCGAAGTGTCGATCTCGTATGTAGGCATGCGGCGTTTAAATTTACATTCGTGTAAAGCAATGTAATCGACCTCCGTCGAGGAATTTGTCCTCCGTAGAGGGTAAATAATAATGTGAAGATTAATTATGCATTAGTGAATGAGTAGAACTTGCAAAAATATATTTTATTGATAAAGATGGCGCGACCACCAAATAAGACTCGGACTCTAAGCAGGACTTTAAAGACACGATCGAACAAGACCCGACCCTTGACACTTATGCATAATATCTCTTCGGATGAATGATGTGCCATCGTTGGGTAATTGCTCACAGGACAATTGAGGCGAGCTTATAGGCTCCTTTGAGGACTTAAATCGACCAGTGAGTCCTTCCCATGTGGCTTCGACTTGCCGAGCTCTTGCGGCTTTCTGACTTCATTATTCGAGATGCAGGTCGCCTACTTGGAATTGTCGGGTTTTAACACGTTGGTTGTAATCCGAGCTACTTGTTGCTTGTCTGCAGAGCTTCCTTGATGTGGCGAGGTCTCTCTTCTTCAGTAGGTCTAGATCAGCTCGTAGATTTTCCCCATTTGCTTGACGGAGAAGTCGATGGTCAGGGACTCGGCACCCGATCTCTGCGGGGATCACTTGCTTGGTTCCATACACCAAGCGTAGGGTGTTTCTCCGTTCGAGGTCAGGGTGTTGTTGATGCGACCATAAGACACTGTGGTAAATTTTCCACCGGAGGCCACTTGGGTGGGGTCGTCTGAGTTTTAGACCACTACGATGGTCTGTTGGTAACCCGTCCGACCATTTGCTTGAGGATGGGCCACCGAGGTGAACTTTGTTGGATCCGAAGCTCTTGACACCAATCTTTGAATGTCTTATCCGTGAATTGTGTTCCGTTATCCGAAAGGAGGATATGGGGGATCTTAGAGGCGACACTATGTTCTTCGGGGCGAAGTTGAGGCGTTCTTGCTTGTGATTTTCGCGAGGCTCGCTTCCCCCCCGTGAAGTAGTCGATCGCAACAATTAAATTGGAGCTGTCACGGTGCTTTACAAAGGGCCCACAATGTCGATCCCCATTGCATAAGCGGCCAAGGGCTCTGTATGGAGGTGAGTCGGTTTGCGGTAGCATAGTATGTTCCGTGGTTTGACACTTGGACACTTTTTACGAGTCCATTGAGTCTTGGAACATTGTTGGCCAATAGTATCCCCATCGCATGACTTTCTTTGACAAGGCTCGGGGTCGATGTGACTTCCTTACGCACGAACCGTGTATTTCATGAGCGTAATTAGCTCGGTTCGGACCCAAGCACCTTAAGAGGTTGGAGATATGACTTTCTATATAGGACCCACTGCTCAATTGTATATCAGAGACTTGTTGGTCCTCCTAGCCTCCAACTTGTCGTGGGGCGTTCGCCCTTCTCCAGTACCCTCGAATGGGAGTCATCGATTGGGTTCTTCATCCGAGACTACGTTGACCTCGGCTCCGTCTTGACGTCGTCTATGCTTACGCTTTGGACTTCCTCTCTTGGCGGGCTCGTTGATGGCGAGGCCAATTTATAAGATGTCGGCTCGCTATTTTGCTCCCTTGGGATCGAACTATCTGGAAGTGTGAGAAAGTCCGTTCGGGCTTTTGCTTTTCAAGATACTTCTTCGTTCAGCGCTTTTGCCTCGTATTTTCCCAACATTTGGCTTACGACGACTTGAGTCATTGTGAACTTACGGCTCGTGTCACGGAGACTTTGAGCGGCGATCTGCGATCGGTGCCTCGTACTCCGCCGTTGTTCGTATTTTGAATGTGAACCGAAGTGGTGGCGATCTCTTGGTTGTCGGGGCTAGGGTAAGATACTGCACCTTTTTTTCGAAGCCCGTCAGCGTAGAGTTGCGGCACTTCCTCGGTGTTTCAACCATGGGTTCGGCTTGACATCGTCGTCACGGACTCGGTGGGCTTGGTTTTCGGCGAAGTTAGCCTCGGCAAGAAATCCGCTGAGGCGACCTTTGATGGCTGGCGAGGCGAGAAGGATATATCGTGCTCGCCCGGTTCGATTGCCCATTCGCGATTCTCACGGCGCGGGCCGTCAATACTTGCGAAGTGGGTAGTCGATGAGGACTTGTATGGGATGTGCATGGAAGTATGGGCGTAGTCTCTCGCGGCGTTTATTAATCTTAAGGCAAGCTTCTCAAGGCGATACCTCGTTTAGGGCACTTTGGTGCTCGGTGATGAAATATACGGGGCGGCGTCCTTCTTCTCGTACCGGGGCTGCACTTATAGATTCGTCCGGCGGCGGAGAGAAGGACCTCTCCTCTTCGGGACGGATAGAGTGGGGAGCTTGGCGAGTAGCTCTTGAGGTCTTCAAAGGCGGACTGTGTACCTCGTCCATGAGAATTTCGGGGCCTTTTGAGTATCTTGAAGAAGGGTAGGCTGCTTATCATGACTTTTGAAAGAAAGCGGCTCGGTCTTGACTATGCGACTGTTAGCTTATTATGCGTCATGGATGGTCTTTGGCATCTTCATTTCCAAAATGGTTTGGACCTTGGGCGGGTTTGCTTTTAGCCGCTTCTTGTGAACCAACACCAAGAACTTTCGGACCGGATGCAAGCGTGCATTTACGGGGATTGACTTTAGGTTGATTTTCGAAGAAGGCGAGGGCGATCCGGTCGACACATGCGGACTTCTTCCTTGCTTTTGACGATGTCGTCTCGTATCTCCACATTCGACCTATGTAGAGGTGAAATATTTTGTCCACCGTCCTTTGATAGGTAGCCACTTGCATTTTAAGGCGAATGGCATCTTTTATATGCAAAGACTCGAAGTCGGTAATGAAGGCCGTCTTGGCGCATCTTCGTCGTCCATCGGAACTTGATGATACCTTTGTATAAGTCAGCGAAGACTTACGTATCCGACCGGTAGCGTCGACCTTCTTGTCGATGTTGGGAAGAGGATAGCAATCCTTTGGGCGATGTTTATTGAGGTCGGTGTAGTCAATACATTCGCCATCCCTCCTCCTTTCTTCACCATCACGGGTTGGCTATCCGGTCGGATATTTGACCTCGAGCGATATGCGTGCTTTTAACGGTGGTTCGCCTCGTCATGAATGACTTGATTCCGTTCGTGCAAAATTCTTTGCTTACAGTCGAGCGGCTTTATGTTGGTCGATGTTGAGCGGTGGTGATGATACTCGGCGAGACTCGGTCATGTGGGGGAGACCAAGCAAACACGTCCCGAAATTCCATAGGGTTGGATGATCGATCCTCGCCCGGTGCCGTGGTGAAACCAACTGGGCGACCTTCAATGGCTCGTCTTTGTGCAATCGACCTCTTCCACGGTATCGGGGGTGGCGATGTACTTCGACTCAACTCCTCGGGTTTCCTTAATTGCTATGCACGTGGGTCTGGACGAGGTCCGGCACCTCGTAAAGCAACTGCATACATTCTTTGGCTTGCTTTTGATCACCTCGGATCACGGCTGTTCCCCCGTGGTGGGTATTTTTATCGTCGGGTGATACGTTGAGCATACCCTTACAGTGTTCAGCCAATCTCGCCTAGTATGATGTTATACGGCGAGTGGGCCTTCTGACTGACGCACCACCTTGGTCGAGGTGGTTGGTGCTTTCCCACCGTGTGGGTAGCTCGATTATTCCTTCGGGCGTCTCTTCTGGGCGAAGCTTGAATGGCGGTGCTGTCGAGGTGCGCTTTCTTCTCCTAGCTTGTCAAAGCATTCCTTGAAGAGGATGCTCGCCGGCCGGCCATTGTCGATATAATAGCGCGTTTACCAACTTATTTGCGACTACTACGGATCACCAAGCGTCTGGTGAGATCTTGTCGCAGTGCAGAAGTCGTCCTCGGAGAAGGTGATCGCCTCGTCCTTTACGAACCTCTTGTTGGTAGGTTCGCGGTTTTAGGACTTGAGGCGTCGGCCTTGAGGGAGGACTTCGTGACTCGGGGAGCCCCGTAATGGTGGAGATTACCCGTCATATGGGGTTCGTCGTCTCCTTCCTCGTCGGTGTTGTGCTTCGTTTTATTGTAGGGCGCAATCTCTCTCTTCTGCCTTTTCTTCTTTTGACTTTGGTCGGCTTGGCGACTCGTCTCGTATTTCTTGAGGATCCGTCACGAACTAGCATCTCTATTTCACCCATGAGCTCTTTGCTCTTGATGTCGTGCGTAATCCTCATGGAATGAGCGATGTTGTCCATAGGTCGACACCTCTTCCCTCTGTCATCGGTCGAGGCTACCGAATAGGTTCATATGGAGTGCGTAGATTTACGCCTCGGCTTTATCAGCAGGGTGTATTGAGGTCGCTCAGGCGGCGTCGCAGGGCGAGCACAGACCTTATCGAGGCGATGTAATCTTTCAGGCCTTGCCAGGCCTTGGTTCGATCTTCCCTTCGCCGTCTCTTGCCTTTTTCGAGGTCTGGGCATGCCTTGGCGCTTTCTTTTATCGGCCTCGTCGCTTTGGCGAACCGGTTGGCTATCGCCACACTACTGTCATGATGCGGGGTTCGTGCTTGCGATCTCTCGGTATAAGGCCCGGCAAAGATGCCGTTTTGGAAGGCGAGATGACTAACAGTCGTTCACGTCTTCGACGCTAAACACTCCTTGTTAAACCTCGTCGTGAAGTCACGATGGGCTCGTTAAGGCTTTGCCTTATGGTGAGAGGTGTCCGACGATGTTTTTGACTCGCCTTTTGGAAGAACCTTGATGGAAGGCTGCCATCAGTCGCGATAGGGCCGATGCTTCCGTGGGTAGGCTGTCGAACCACTGCGGGCGTTGTCGACGAGTAACTCAGGAAGAGTTTACATATATGTGGTGAGGGCGTTGGTTGATCATGTTGTATTGGGCTGCGAGAGGAAGTTACGTGGATCCCTCGACCCGTCATAGGCGATGCTTGGTACCCGTATTTATCAGGAGAGAAGTGTTGAGTATTCTATTTGAGAATGGGGTGACTATCTTCCGTATCCATGAAGCCGTCCTCACGGGCGGGACGGAGTTCGACGATTGAACTCGTTTAGGTGATTTGGACCCGACTTGGCGGCACGATGCCTTTCTGCGCTGCTCGTCCCACGGAGATCGGGCGAGTTCCTGGATGGATTTATTACGGCGATCGAGGCGGCTTCGGCGGCGATCACGGCGTCTCTCCAGCGTTGCTCGTTCCTTGCGGTCGGTTTGGGCCCGACCTCTCGTTGTGATACCTCGTATCTAGATGAGGCTTGATTATTCACGTTCTTGGGCGTGGCCGACCACAATAACCGGGTCTTGGAGAAAGCTCTCTTATTTTTCTCGAAATCCTTGACGGCGTCGTCGAGGTTTACTTGAGCGGATGTTCCCACGGATTGTTGCTACGATTTCCTTCGCTATGGTAACTGCCTCCTGCGGGCGGGGTGTCCGTGCTCGTCGAGACTTTGGATATGCCGGGGTTCTTCTCGATTGGGCTCTTCCCGTTGAGCTCGGCGTTCCTTTCGCCGTCGGCGTTGTTGTTTCGCGTATATATATATATATATATATATTGCTTTTAAACTTTTATATTGGTATTTTCCACACAAAAGTTCTCTTTTAAACTTGGGTTTTATTTCTCATTTCCTAATTATTTAGACACGCCACGTGTGATCGGTACAATTTATTTGTCTTTTTAGTTAATGCAGACAACGTTGAACATACGCTTGACAACTAGAACATGGGGTACGGTCGAATAAACTTTTGAATGGTGGAAAATGAACTATAAGAATTTGCAACTACTTAAGCTATTTTGATTCTCGTTTAGTAATTTCCGAATTTGACCAAATTTTCTTTAAAAAAACATAGGTTTTAATCGATTAAGGATGGCATCTGATACTAACCATCCTAAGTTAGGAACTAGGAATCTATTTGATACATAGATCTTGATTAAATGTATTGTTAAAATTGTTTTTTTTTTCATGCTGGAGATAATGTACGTATTTCTATATGTATAAAAATGCATCTTTTATAATAATGTATTTTATAATTACAATAATAAATTTTATAAGAGTGGATTTTATATATTACAAAATTTACAATAAGGATCAATCCAAATTGGTTCCTAGTTACAAAGGAACTTTTTATTTGAAACACCCCCCCCCCAAAAAAAAAATAATACTCCATTCATCTTTTTGGATTATCCCAATCTAAGTGACTCATACAAAAAAATGAATAATTTTTACACATAAAAATATCTCGACTTCCGTAAACACTATTTTACATACAAAACACAGTCCTCATTAATTTACGTATCCAAAAGCAATGAGCCGTTTAGAACCGGACTAAGAAATATATGTTTGTTTGCATCTACATGAGATTGAAATTAAAGATAATCGAAGATCAGTTTGGGAATTTCCGTGTTTGGGGTCCAAATTGAATCTCCACGTTCAAGAAATGAGATTGTAAAATAATATTTAGGGTTAGTAGGCTATCCCCCAACTATAGATGTCGTCATGGTTAAGTTAAATACTGAGATAGAAAGGGGAAACCATGGTCCAAGGTGTGGAGCAGCTAATTGATTAAACTGCGATTCTATTACTCTAATATCTAAGTCATGTGCTCCTCGAATGCTTCTGCCATACATGAATCTTAACGTAAGCACCAAGTTATAGGAGTATATTAGACTAAGTTACATAAAATTAGGTTAAGGCATATATATATATATATATATATATATAAAGTGAAGTTTAAATAAGAATCATTTTTAACTTGAGAAATAAGAATCACGAAAATTTTTACAAACAAAATGAATTCACTATGAAAGTTAATGAATCCGTTGGGAAAGTTATTGAATCCAAAAATTCGAAATTCTCATGGTTCGAATCCCATGAGATGCGAAAATTCCATTTTTTTGGATTCAGTAACTTTCCCAATGGATTCATCAACTTTCACACTGAATTCATCATTTTTTTTGTTCTCACATTCTCATGATAAAAATGGTTCTCACATTAATTGTTTGGATATTCTACTATTTATTTCATCATTTGTCGATCTACATTACGGAGACTAGTCTCATACCCATAATTAGTGATGACTCATCTCGATCGCGCTTACGGTGGATCGTTAATAATCATTGTATTCTTTCGAAACCTCTTGATCCTTGAAATGGATGATTAGGAGCTAGAAATTTCGATGGTTATCAAACCATGACTGCTTACCACTTTTAGCTAAAGTAAAAGCATCGATATGCTCCATGCAGTGCGGACAATCTAATCTTTCAATTGTACTCCATCCAGACAATATAAAGTATGCAGGGAAGTCACTAATTGTCTAAAGTAATGCAGCATGCATTTGAAAATTTCGCTTCAACGATACATCATAAGTAAGAACACCGTTATCCCACAAATCTATTAACTCGCTATCAATGGTTGCAAAAACACATCAATCTTCTCGGCCGGATTACGCGATCCGGGCACTAAGATCGTAAAACATGTATTGCTCCTTCATACACACCACGGGGAAGATTATAAGGGTAAGTATAACGGGCCATGATGAATATTGCTTTCTGATTGACCAAATGGTGGCCGTCGGTTGAAGTCTCGATCGCGTTACAATTTACGATGCAAATAAGGAAACTTCGTGTTCAAATATTTCCATGCAATTGAGTCTTCCGGATGACGCATTACCCTATCATCGACCGACGATGCATGCCAACACATATTTTCCACTGTAGCCTTGGATGCATACAATCTCTGTAGTCGAGGAGTTAGAGGAAAATAATACATCTTTTTATATGCTACTTGTGCTTTCCGTCGACTTCCACCAGCTCGACTATTGCTCTTGAAACGAGGATGATTTTAGAATTTGCAGCTCGTCAATTCAGAATCTTCGCGTGAATAAATTGTTTTGCATGTTTTTGTTTTGTTTTTCCTTGTTAGTTTTCGACGATTTGGTTCCTATTTAGTTTATATTTGAATATCTTTTTTTGGAATCATGTTTGTTTTCGTTTTGTGTAGGGAATGAACGCGTTTGAACCATGTTGTGCATAGAGAGACCACCCAAGCGCCGGACTCGGTGTAGCCGACGCTGGGTGCGCATTACGTCTCCTGGTAGCAAAGAGAAGACCTGCGTTCGGCGCTGGGTTCGCTTTCGAGAGCGCCCGCATCCGGCGCTTGGCATGCGTCCGACGCTAGGCGCCCAATGCAAGATTCGTCCCGAGACTCCATGCGTCCGGCGCTGCGCAAGAGGTGACATTCGTCCAGAGACTCACCGCGTTCGGCGCTGCGTTGCGTCCGGCGCTGCGCGAGTATTGAAGTTCGTCCAGAGAGTCACCGCGTCCGGCGCTGGCTTGCGTCCGGTACTGGCACCCCATCCCGAGAGCGCGTGAGTCCGGCGTTTTCGTGCGTCCGGCGCTGGCTGCTCGCGTTTTGCCTTGTTTTGAACGCGCGCGTCCGGCGCTGGGTTCGCGTCCGGTGCTGCGCGTAATTTTTTGATCGCTATATATATGTTTTTAAAATGCTGAAACCTATCGCATACCTCATTTTTCAGTTTTTAGACTTTTCGTGCGCCTCCTCCACGAGAATTTTCTCTAATTCTTCCAAGCAATTCAAGTATTATTCTTTACTTCTTTGGATTGAAGATTATTATTTGTAAGATTTGTCTGATTGGATTTCTACTCCTGAACATCTTAATATTCAATTCCATCATTTGTTCTTATTCGTATGATTTCTGATCGCTTCCTTTCGTGTTCTCACATTTATTTGATGTTGATTTTTATGCTTTGGTGATGCTTAATATTGGTGTTTGCTTAATTATTCTTGTCTTCCATTTAATCTATATTCGATTTATGCCTAGGGTTCATCACGTTAATTCTATGTTATTCAATCTAAGGTTTAATTCTTGTCTAGATTATTTCTTTGCTTTGTCAATTTCTACCTAGTTAATTTGTCTTTCTTTCTTTAATAATTCCTCTCCTAGGTAATCTATTGTTTTAAGGTGACGATCAAACAACCCTTTGTGATTAGAGTGTTTAGGAATTTAATTGCTTTCGTGTGGTAATTTAGTAACGCCCTGTTAAGATTTTCTTGAGAGACGACTCGGATTAGCTTGCTCACTAGGACGACCTCGTTAGATTGCGAGAGACTTTATTAGTGATATTTCTAGTCAAACAAATTTTGGCGTCGTTGCCGGGGAAAACTTTAGGCGTTTTATTAATGTTGCATGTTTTTCGTTTTTATTCTTCTCCTTGCCTTTCTTATTTTGTACCGCAGTTGCGTTTGATCTCGTTTGTTGAGTGTTGTGTATGCAGGGACGCCGAAGTCTAACTCCTAGATTGGCATCCCCGTTGAAGTATACTCGCAAGCCAAGGAAACCGCGATTGCTAGTGTGTGAGTTTGATCACTCCGATTGTGATAGCTTCTGTGAGGACAGTTCTCTCACTCTTGGAGAAGAGGGGTCTTTTGTGGAAGGACAATGAGGATTCACTACCATCGAAATTCCTTGTTTGAAGAAACCCCACCGAGAATCATGGGTGACCGACAAAACAATAACCACGACAATCATGGTGCGAACGCTGTCGCTCGCCTGATGGGGGATTACTTCCGCCCTAAGATAGGGGAGACTACAAACCCTATCGTATTGTGCCCCGCGGCACGTGGGTATGAGTTGAAGCCTAACCATTTCAATCTCATTCCCACTTTTCATGGCATGACGAATGACGATGCCTTAAGCTTCATCAGAGATTACAATCAAGTGGTGCAATCGTTCCCTCTGTTTGGACTGAATGAGGAACAGTTGAAGATGCGATGTTTCTCTTATGCTCTTTAAGATAAAGCCAAGTCTTGGCTTATAAGCGTTCCTTGACTCTTTGACAAATTGGAACAATGTGGTGGAGCAATTAATGTTGAGGTTCTATCCGCGAAGAAGACCAAAGATCTTGATCGAATTATGACGTTGGCGAGGCTGGATGAGCCGTTTCATGAAGCGAAGAGCGATTGAAAGAGCTTGAGGCAATGCCCACATCACTTCTTCCCATTGGTTCTTTTGTGCCAATTCTTCTATGACGGGATCCTTAAATCCGATCGGAAAAAGGCGGCGATACGGCGAGGGCAACATAGCTCATATCACGGTAGAGGCTCTTGGCGAGATCTTTGATGTCATGGCGAGCAACTCCTCGAAGGCATCTAGTGCGCGCGGTCTTACATCAATTCCGTGGAGACAGGATCAGACTTAACGAGGCAGATGGCGCAGCTTATGAGAGAGATGAACGAGATGAAGATGAAGCGGCTGAGTTCCCTTCACCACCCCAGGAGTTCGCTGCTCCTTCACAAGAGTTCGTCACACCTCCTCGGATTTCTCTATGCATCCTTATGGAATTTGCATGGAAATTGGACATACAGAAGATATTTATCCTAATATGGGAGCACCCGTCTATGAAGGCGGAGTAGAGGCCTATGCTATGCAAGGTTTTCCACCTCGGCAGCCTTATGAGCCGAGGCCGACCTATGAGCAAAACTAGCCGCAGTACAACTCGAGATGGAAGAATCAGAGCCAAGGTCAAGGTTCGGGTTCAAACCCACAGACTCGGCCTCCCGCACAAAGCGATGCCGTCCTGATGGTACACATTCAGATACACACGCCAAAGTAGCGAGCTTATGGTCGGCGATGTCGATATCCACAATGATCATATCGATAGTCATATCGTACCGCAGATATCACCAACCAGCCACCCATCGCCACCTCAGTATGCTTACCCACAGCAGCCGCCTCCACCGTAGCAGTACCCTCAGCAGCCTTACCAACCTCCACCGCGGCAACATGCTCCTCCAAAATCATCCATGGAGGATAGTTTGGCGCGTTTATCTGAGAGAGCAAGTTAGCAAGGAAGCACAAGATCGACCATTAAGCGTCTTGAGAATGCGATCGGGCGGATCTCTGCATCACAACGAAATGCAGCAACAATAACAGACAGGGAGGATACCGGGACAGGGGCTCCAGCCACACCAAGCTCAAGCAATAACTGTTCTTTGAAGTGGGAAGAAAGTAGATAATAAGGTGCAACTCCCTGAGATCGTGGAGGAACAGATAGTGGAGGAGAGAGTGGTTGTGGAGAAACAGAGAGTGGAGGAGAAAGTGATTGAGGAGAAACAACCGACAGTGTAGTTACACAAAACGGCATAACACAAGCAAAACAAACAAAACGGAAAAAGAAACCCACCCACACTTAAAACAGACAAGGTCCTCATTGCAGATAAATATATAAGAGAAAGGTAGAGGCGACTTCCCTGAAAGCGAAGAAACGGAACGACGGGGTATCAAGCAAAAGACAAAACCTACAAAAACAGTAAACAAAGACAAGCAAAACAATGAAAACAACACGAGGCATACAAAAAAATAGAAAACACATACACTCCAATAGTGAAGAATCGCTATTGGTCGGACGACGGTGATGGAGGTGGAGCGCCATGAAAAGTGGTCCAAGCGTTCCACTGAGCCTCAAGAGCAGCCATGCGCTGATTCTACTCAATCATCTGCTGATTATACTCATTCGGTAGCTGGTTACGCTCATGCCACAATTGATTACATTCGTCGAGGCGTTGATTTTGCTCATCAAATCGAGAGTAGATGTCCTGACGAAATTCTGTCCAGTGGCCAGCCAATTCACTCCTAAACTGGCCCAACTCTTTGCGAATGAAGTTGTATCCTTGCCCCGATGCATCATGTTGTGAAGGGAATTGTGGATGCGGAGAGAAAGCTCGGCATTGGGAGTGCGGCGATGAGCAGAGCGCCGGACGAAGGTAAAATAGCGGGCGCTTGGAAGCGCGGATCGGAACGCGGAACGTCGGATGGAACTTCGTGTAGGGAAAACGTATGTTAACCCTCGCCCCGAGGATCCATCTTGGGTGTTTAATTCACCATACATTGATTATAATCCTAGCATGCGTCTATATAATTAAAAGCAACACGTTGGGGTTTTCTCGTGTTTACCTTTGGATCTGTCGAGGTGGATCGAGCGGGATGAGCGGATTGAGCGGTCGAGACTCGTGCTTTGACCTTACGGACTGTATCCGGATACCCAAACTCCAGCGTCGGTGAGGACGAGCTATGGAGAATACACGGAAAATCACCCAAGCTCTCACAAAACTCACGAAAATATTTCTCTCTCACACTTATGAGATGGCGAAAATTAGGTTGCAATCAGTGAGTATTCATCTAGACTTTATCTCATACCTTATATTTATAATGCACTACCTTAATCCTATATGGAATGTTACCATAATCCTATATGGAATAATACCATAATCCTATATGGAATATTACCATAATCTTAGGATTATTTCCATACTCTTGGATTATTTCCATACTCTCAGGATTATTTCCATAATCTTATATGGAAAGGATCTATGCATATACCATAAATATAATAATATCCTTGTGGGATAAAGAGGATAAAATCTTGCCTTTGAGAGCTATAGGCGCGATTTCCACGAAGGTTACGGGCCTGGATGGGCCAGCCCAGGGATCAAATGCAAGGAATAAAGATGGGCCTCAAATAAATTAATTATCTTATGTTCAGCCCAGAACATAAATTAATTTATAAACATTCGATCATGCCACTAGAGAAAGAATGTTGACTTACCCTTTATTACCGAAGTTGAGTCGGGCTTGCACTTAGACATTACGAATCCCGTATTTAAGATATCGAACGTCCATTAATCATTTATAGCAATCGATCGCTAAAACGATTAATAACTTCATTTCATTAAGTAGTACCACTCAACCTTATTATTGTACTTGAGCTAACTCAACTGCGGGTTTAGTACAATAAACCTTTGAGCTCCTTAGGGGCGTCATCATCCTTAACGGATACGGTGACTCGTCTGAGATAACTAGCGTGACATACAAGATCGCCACCACCCAAGATGCGGAGAATCTTGGGTTAGAACATATAACCCTCACCCATAACAAGTCAGTGATGGACAACTCATACTCACCTAATACCTTATCGAGGTTTAGATCATCGTAAGTCACCGAGATCTTGGTTCTTCACGACGGTCGAAGAAGAACTCATCTCACCGTGTGATCCTTGATACGTCGAGACGCATACCGGGCATAGACAAGCAACTAAGTCAAGTCACTTCCGTCTATCTGCGGCTAAACCGACAACTCGTCCTTAAGTCGTCTCGGTGTGAAACTTTTATATCTCATTAAACGACCAATCATACGAGACTTCGTGATCTTCACACTTTGTGATCTAACTTATATATGAGATAAGGGGACACGATATATGCAATCAAGTATTGAAATCGGATAGGAGATTGTAATAGTGGTAACGAAACATTGTATACAAGCTCAACCAGCGCTTTCGATGATAAAATCCAACACTTGGTGCGGACGGAAGGAAGGGATCGAGCGCTGGATATGACGCGGAGAAAGCAAACGCCGCTACCTCCGTCCAAGCGCCTGCGGTCCCTTCTCAGTCTGGCGCTTCCCTGTCTCCAGCGCCGCGCGCATCGCGCCCAAGCACACGCCTCCGTCCGGCGTTGCTTGTTCGTCCGGCGTTTCACCCAACGCCGCACGCCAACGTCGCGTTCTCAGCCCACAGCGCCCGCTCACCTTCGTCTGGCGCTGCCCTAAGCGTCGCACGTCGTGCCCCAACATCGCATTTCACCTCGTTTCAACACCGCGCCCTAACGCCTCGTCCGTCCAACGCTGCCTTCTAGCGCCGAGCTCCTCAACCCCAGCGCCCACCTCTATCGCTTCACCTAAGGCGTAGCGCGTCTCACACCTAGCGCCCAAGCGTCGCACTCATCCGTCCGACGCTCTCTTCGCATCCGCCGTTTGCTGCTCTCTTCGAGCCTCAGCCTCCGTCAGCCTTTTCCTGAGTTCATACAGTACCCACTTACACATATTTCAATATGGTTCGAACTAAACAAGCTGTCGGTTCCATCTCTCGTCATCCTCGAGACGACGATGTTCATATGGAGGAACCAGTGGAGGATATCATCATAATGTACTCAGCCACATTTCCTATTTATAATCCGGTGGAAGGTACACATTATCGACGATTTGCATTTCAAGATATCACTCGTCGCGTCGATTCAATTGGCAATTGATGCAAAGTTTGGAATCTTGAGGATAGAGTAAAGAAATATTTGAAGAATTTAGGATTCTTTAATATGCTATGATGGATTTGCACAGTTACTCTCCGTTATTGATTGAATTTTATTGTCAGATGAATATTGATGATGAATCCGTGTTTAGTCGCTTGTGGGTCCGTGGTTCCTTCGAGTTTGCCACATCGCACCGAGTTATCACAAAGAACTATGATACTCTTGGGCAAACCAGTACCACGTCTAGATCCATGAGGTAGTTCTTGAACCATACTGACTTCCTTAGAAGCCTCAAGGCATGACTACATATTCGGCTTCCATGGTAGAGTCCGCAATGCATCATTGCTTTGCACTCCGCCAGATATCTGCTCCACCTCCCAAGGTAAACACATAGCCCGAGGTTGACTTTTCTCATCACGGTCGGCTTGGAAATCCAGTCAGCCTAACCCAAAGGCATTAGACTATTTGCATGGTAAACTAGCCTATAATCTCGAGTCCTTTCGGTACTTGAGTATATGCTTCTTGCAATCCAATGAGCTTGTCCAGGTTAGGCGATATCTAGCTACTATGCTACCGCATAGCGGATATCGGGCCTCGTGCATAGCATTGCGTGCATGAGACTTCCTACGGCTAAGCGTAAGAACTTGTCTCATTCCTCTATCTCCTTTGCGGTCATGGGTGACCTGCGTTTTAGATAAAGGAACCATGTCCGAAAGGTAGCAATCCTTTCTTGGCGGTCCGCATACTAAAACGAGTAATCACAAGATCAATGTAAGACGCTGAGATAAGCTCAACATTTTCTTCGCGATCTCGGTAAACCTGATCCCAAGAATGTACGCTGCATCTCCTAAGTCTTTCATTTGAAACTGATCGGATAGCCAACTCTTTACGTCTGATAACAGCTTCACGTTGTTGCCAACTAGAAGGATGTCATCTACATAAAGTGCAAGAAATACCACATCACCGTTAACATCTAACCGATACACACAACTCTCGCTAGGCAACTGGGTAAATCCATAGGACTTTACTACCTCGTCAAAGCGTAAGTTCCATGATCGAGAGGCCTGCTTAAGTCCATAAATGGACTTCTTAAGCTTCCATACTAGATGCTCTTCACCCTTTACCACATAACCTTCAGGTTGCTGCATATAGATGTCTCTACCTTCCTCAAGGTAACCGTTTAGAAAAGCGGTTTTAACATCCATTTGCCAAACCT
Source organism: Salvia rosmarinus (assembly GCA_036937905.1). Classification (NCBI taxonomy): domain Eukaryota; kingdom Viridiplantae; phylum Streptophyta; class Magnoliopsida; order Lamiales; family Lamiaceae; genus Salvia; species Salvia rosmarinus. The sequence continues at coordinate 17,663,749 of CM072814.1, forward strand.
CTAGGTTCAAGTGGGCTGCTATGGCTAGAAGAATTCTGATGGACTTGAGCATTGCTACAGGCGAAAAGGTCTCATCGAAATCGATGCCTCAATCTGAGTGTACCCTTTCGCCACAGCCCCGGCTTTAAAAGCCGAAACCTCCATCGGAATCTCTTCCTCTCAGTATATCCACTTACTACCTATGGCTTCCTTGCCATCCGTAGAGGTGTCTTTCATATACATCCATAGCCGTTATGGACTCCATTTCTAAGTCCATAGCGGTGTGCCATGATCTTGCATCAATATCTTGTATCGCTCCTTGTATGTCCATGGGTCGATTATTGCATGTTAAATCATGGGACCAAATCCAAGATTCACCCACGAACATAAATCGCTCGGGTTGACGAACAACCCTCCCACTACGACGAGGTTCTACAGGCACAATGGCAACGGTGGGTGCAGATACTTGTGGTTCTCTAACTTGCACAACTTGCTGTGTAGGTACCACTTGGACGGTCGGTATCTCCAAGTGGAACTCGACCCACTTCAATTTCTTGAAGTATCGGTGTCGATCCTCCCACTAGACTCGACATCTCGCACTTTGGCCTAATCGGTGGTGGAATACGATCATCTTCTAATTCTTGAAGAATGATTTCAACTTTGGACTTATGATTTTCATGTAGTCCTCTTCTAAGAATCGAGCATTAGTGCTAATAATGACCTTCGATCCTCAGACTATAGAATAAACCACCTTCGTTCCTCTAGGATAGCCAATAAACGACCTTGCGTCGATCTAGCCTCCAACTTGTCGCCCTTCTTGTTCAAAGACATGTGCTTTGGATGCCCATATCCTTATGTGGTTTAAACCGGGCTTGCGCCCAAACCACAACTCGAAGCGGGTCTTTTCGAATGACTTGGGCGGTACTAGATTTAGCAAGTATGCCGCCGTCTCTAAGGCATATCCCCGTAATCGAAATAGGCAATGTGGCATAACTCATCATCGATCTAACCATTTCAAAAGAGTCCTATTTCTTCGCTCGACACACCATTTTGCCGTGTGGTGTGCCCTTTGAAATCTTGTTGGGATGTAATCCCACATTTCACTAGGTAGTCCATAAACTCGTTCTCGAGGTATTCGCCACCGCGATCGCATCGCGATGACTGATACTCTTACCTAGCTTACGCTCCACTTCCGCCTTAAACTCTTTGAATTTCTCAAAGCATTCGGACTTGCGGTGAAGCGGTATATGTATCCGCACTTGAGTAATCGTCGATGAAAGTGACAAAATACTGCGTTCTCCACGAGCTTGTGTGGACATAGGTCCACACAGTCGAAATGGACTAACTCGACATTTCTTTGGCTCTATAACCCTTCGCTTTGAAGGTCCGGTCGACATCTTACCTTCTATACGAGATTCGCAGATCGGAACGGAGTAACCGTGAGATCACCCAACGCCCATTCTTAGCCGCCTTTGGATCCTATTTAGATTGATGTGACCTAATCTAAGATGCCGGAGAAAAGTAGAGTCATCTTGCTAAGAAAACTTTCTTTTTAGGGTTTGATGAAGATGCAACATAGTTATAGGTATTATGTTTTGCGAAATAGTATAAAGCGAATTATATAAAGTGCCAACACGTATAACTTCGTCATTTCATGATAGAAACACCACTATCAAAAATAATGTAATATCCATGAGTAAATAATTTGAAAGAAACAAGGTTCCTACCGAAAATCCGCACATATAAAACGCTCTTTCAAAACTAAAACCGTTGTCCCAAAACATAAAGAAACATCTCCAACGCAACAGCTTCGACTTTCACCGCTGCTCATGGAGATCGTTATCTCGCCATCAAACAGCCTCCTTGTCCGCAGAACCCTCGCAAGGTGTAACAAACATGACTGGCTATGCCAGATCTACTACCCAAGAATGGGTAGAACAAGTCGCTAAACATGTTTCACATTAAAGCAAATGGCGACTTGAGCCTCGAGCATAGGGCACTGCCTTCAATGCCCAGCCTTCCGACTTGAAGCACTTGCCTTCTCCTCGCTTCTTCTGAGCTCCTGGCAACCATGTTCTTGTTCCCATTACTCCCACTATTTGCCTCGCCTCTACCACCTTTGGCACCCTTTTTCTATTTCCATTTTACGATGAAAATTTTGGGCCCTTAGATGTGCTAGCAAGAGCATGTGCTCCTTTTCCCATAACTCCTTCCGCAGAACGAGATCATTAAGCAACCGACTAAGTGTAAACTCGGTCTTGCTCATGATCGCATTCACGCCGTTCTCAAAAGACTTGGGCGGTGTATTGAGGATGATATCGACTTGGCTTCCGTCAATACCTCCTCCCAACCGATCAAGACTATCCATGAGATGAGTCATGGGAGACATGTTCATGGACCGAACTTCCTTCTTCCATCTTACACGCCAAGATTTCTCTCATTGTGTGGAAGTGATCGTCCGATCCGATCGCCAAACTTACTCGAGACTCGACCAAATATCGTCGCTGCTCGCCATCGATCGATGTCGCAAATGCAAGCCTTGGACATCGTAGTCATCATATAGCATTTAGCCATATTGTTCGACTTATTCCAAAGTCTCGCTTGACTCGCTGCTCATTAGTCGATGCGCCGATGGGCATCGGGTTTAGAGTAGTGAGAACAAACATGTGTTCTTCAAATGATAAGAACATATTCCATGTTTCGCTTCCACTGATAAAATTTGGACCGGATAACGGATTTTGTGCGAGCATATTGATAATCGGCGTAAGAGACATATCTCAAACGATAATGTAAAACACATAAGCATACGATCGCAAATAATTCGTAACAATAATATTGTAACCTTTTGATAAAACAATATTAATGAAACCTCCAATCGCCAAGGAATCCCACATGCAAGCCACGCGTGTGGACGCTTACACATGAACCCTCGACTGCACTAAAATATACCTTTTAGTCGCTTAATTTCAATCCATGTCAACTTATCCTATGACAAATGAAATTAATGATCGACCTCATTGACCACATCACTATCACAAGAAGGGACTTCATGGAAGTTGTACTGAGGTGATGTCTAAGCATTGACCACAATTTTAATGAAGAAGATGAATTCTTAGAATTGGTATACCCACTCGGACCATACCGCCCAATTCAAATTCTTTTGTTATCTCATTTTATATCTATCACTAGAGAACTTATGAAAATCGCACATACGCAAGCCAACGCTGTGATCGCCATACATGAAACTCCCACTTCTCAATAGATTTAAAATGTTTTATTTAGAAATCTCATCTAACAAACTTATGATAAACGATGCAAGCAAGCAATGCTGTGGATCGCCACTCACGCAAGGCCTCACTTTGTTTAGAGATCAAAAGTGGAGGTCTTGACATTTTAATTTGAAAATTAATTTGTCGGGTTGCTTGCTTAGTCTTTTTATTCAAAAGGTTTGTCCATGCAGAATCACGTATCCTAGCATGCTTTTCTATAGAACTCAACATGTAAAACATGCTCGCAGTAATTCTAAAAAGCTCGATAAACGCGATAAACCTAGCATGCTTACTATGCGCATCCAATTACGTGAAACACTTAAAGGTTTGTCAACGTAATTTAAACATACATAGCATGCTACTGCATAATTTAAACATCCACACATGCATATGAACGATAAAATAAAATAAAACGCTCATCGCGCCCAATCGTGAAACCCGCACAATTAAATCTAATCTATTACATAGATTTACAAAGTACAGATTTAAACTTGAAACGGGCCTCGCGTGCACCCGCACGGACCGGATTCAACACTGGGCTCGCGCACGGGCACGGGCTGGAATCTCGAAAACGGGTCCGCCGTGGTCGGCCCATAAGAGGCCGGGTCAGGCTAGGCTAAGCCCGCTGCAGGCGCCCACGCTCGCGCGCCGGCCCTCGCTCGCGGCTCGCCATGTCGCCACGCGACCGCGACCCGCCGAGCACGCGCACGCCACGCCCAAGCGCCGAACGCCCGCCGAGACATCGCCGCCCAAGCCAAACTCGCGATCAGTCTGCTCGCCAAGGGCGCCGGGTTCTCGCCAACGCCGCGCCCGCCGCCCGCTAGTCCGACGCTGCGCCGCGCCTCGCGGTAATCCTCGCGATCGCGAAGCCCGCCGCTAGCGCCAGGATCCCGCGCGAGACGCGCGCCTGCCGCCTCGCAGCCCTCGCGACGCTTTAGCGATCGCGAGACTCGCCATGAAACCACCCAGAGATACCGAGAACTCGTTTTCCCGCCGCTGCTCTTCGCTCGTTCGTCTTCGTTCTTCTTTACGATAAGATTTACATAAAAAATCTAATCTAACCACGGATTTTCTCGGTGTAAAACAAAACCAACAAAACAAACGAGCCACCATGAACGACAACCACAATTATAATAACGCGACGAATAATCAAACGTGAATTAATCCAACAGAGCCAAGATTCGATCCCGTGCTCGATACCAATTGTAGGAAAACGATGTTAACCTCGCTCGAGGATCCATCTTGGGTGTTTAATTCACCATACATTGATTATAATCCCAGATGCGCTCATATAATTAAAAGCAACACGCTGGGGTTTTCTGTTTACCTTTGATCAGCCGAGGGATCGAACGGACGAACGATCAACGGCCGAGACTTGCTGACCTTCTCGACTGTATCCGGATACCCAAACTCCAACGTCCGAGTGAGGACGAAGCTATGGAGAATACATCGAAAATCACCCAAGCTCTCACAAAACTCACTTAAAATATTTCTCTCTCACACTTATGAGACGGCCGAAAATTAGGTTGCAATCAGGAGTATTCATCTAGACTTTATCTCATACCTTATATTTATAATGCACTACCTTAATCCTATATGGAATGTTACCATAATCCTATATGGAATAATACCATAATCCTATATGGAATATTACCATAATCTTAGGATTATTTCCATACTCTCGGATTATTTCCATACTCGTGATTATTTCCATAATCTTATATGGAAAGGATCTATGCATATACTATAAATATAATAATATCCTTGTGGGATAAAGAGGATAAAATCTTGCCTTTGAGAGCTTATAGGGCCGATTTCCACAAAGGTTACGGCCCCGGACGGGCCACCAGGATCAAATGCAAGGAATAAAGATGGGCCTCAAATAAATTAATTATCTTATGTTCAAATTAACATAAATTAATTTATAAACATTCGATCATGCCACTAGAGAAAGAATGTCGACTTACCCTTTATTACCGGGTTGAGTCGGGCTTGCACTTAGACATTACGAATCCTCAGATTTAAGATATCGAACGTCCATTAATCATTTATAGCAACTGATCGCTAAAACGACACAACTTCATTTCTTAAGTAGTACCACTCAACCTTATTATTGTACTTGAGCTAACTCAACCTCGCAGGGTTTAGTACAATAAACCTTTGAGCTCCTTATGGGACGCCATCATCCTTAACGGATACGTGACTGACATGTATAACTAGCGTGACATACAAGACCGCCACCACCCAAGATGCGGAGAATCTCGTTAGAACATATAACCTCACCCATAACAAGTCAAAGTGATGGACAAAGAACTCATACTCACCTAATACCTTATCGAGGTTTAGATCATCGTAAGTCACGGAGATCTTGGTTCTTCACGACGGATCGAAGAACTCATCTCACCGGATCCTCTCATACGCCGAGACGCATCAAAGATAGAAAGCAACTAAGTCAAGTCACTTCATCTATATCTGCTCCCGACAACCGCCCTTAAGCGCCTCAACAGGAAACTTTATATCTCATTAAGCTTGACCAATCATACGTCTCGTGATCTTCACACACTCGTATGATCTAACTTATATGCTTAAGGGACACGCCAATCAAGTATTCAAATCGGCGATTGTAATAGTGGTAATCTTGTATACAAGTCAACCAAACGCCAAGATACAATCCAACACTTCGGGTGCCGGACGGAAGGAAGGATCGAAATGGATATGACGCGGAGAAAGCAAACGCCGCTTCCGGCCCAAGCGCTCGCCTTCTCGCCCGGCGCTCGCGCTTCCACATCGCGCGCACACGCCCGTCTCGGCGCTTTGTTCGTCCGGCGTTACGCAACGCCGCACGCCAACATCATGCCGCCCACCTTCACCTCGCCGCCTTTCAACACCGCGCCCCAACGCCCTCGTCAACACCGTCCTAACGCCGCCCGTCTAACTAGCGCCGAGCTCCTCAACCCCAGCGCCCACCTCTATCGCTTCACCTAAGGCGTAGCGCGTCTCACACCTAGCGCCCAAGCGTCGCACTCATCCGTCCGACGCTTCTTCTTGCATCCGCTTGTCGCTTCTTCGAGCCTCAGCCTCCGTCAGCCTTTTCCTGAGTTCATACAGTACCCACTTACACATATTTCAATATGGTTCGAACTAAACAAGCTGTCGGTTCCATCTCTCGTCATCCTCGAGACGACGATGTTCATATGGAGGAACCAGTGGAGGATATCATCATAATGTACTCAGCCACATTTCCTATTTATAATCCGGTGGAAGGTACACATTATCGACGATTTGCATTTCAAGATATCACTCATCCGCGTCAATTCAATTGGCAATTGATGCAAAGTTTAGGTCTTGAGGATAGAGTAAAGAAATATTTGAAGAATTTAGGATTGCTGCAATATGCTATGATGGATTTGCCTGGTTACTCTCCGTTATTGATTGAATTTTATTGTCCGATGAATATTGATGATGAATCCGATATTTTGACCTTTCGTCTGTTGGGGCAAGAGTATGCTGTCACACCTCGTAATATGAAGGGGGTGTTTGGATTTCCGACTTCAGGTGCACGTAGTGTACCCCCTTCATTCAATGTTAGAGAAGCTTGGCAGGAATTATCAGGGTTTAATAACTGGTCATCAGTTGGAATGCCGAGTGGATTCATCAAGGATGTAGCATTGGCAATGGTCTATAAATTTATCGCATTCAATGTTTTCGGAAATGAGCAGGCCAACAAGGTCAATACTGCTGAGGTCTTCTTGCACACATGCGCGGTAAAGAAGACAAAGGTTTCGCTGACATTCTTCATTTGGGAACACTTGCAGCTGGTCCAGTGGCGAAAGAAATGTCGGCCAACCTTGTGCCAAATTCCTATTGGTCTATCATTCCACTTAGGAATCATTAATAATGATGGACGCCATATTCCTGGGCAAAATCTGATACGACCTAAGATGATTGATCTTAGTGAGCTTCGAGGCGCCCCTTTTCCATATAACGAGACAACTCTGGCACCTCATAATTTGAGGAATTACGTGAAGAGATATATGCATGCGCAGCTCGCAGAAGCCTAAGCAGCAAAGGCATGACCATCTCATGTGTCTTTGGGCGATATGGGCATTTTTGACACTACCCTTGCATTCGAAGATGAGGGTGACGAGGCAAGAGAAGATACTGAGTCGGTTCAGAGCAACGCCGATCCTAACCATCCACAGTTCCCTTCACAGCATGATGCATCGGGACAAGGATACAGCTTCATTCGTGAAGAGTTGGGCCAGTTTAGGAGTGAATTGGCTAGCCACTGGACAGAATTTCATCAGGACATGTACTCTCGATTTGATCAGCAAAATCAACGTCTTGACGAACAGAATCAATTGTGGCATGAGCAGAACCAATGCTGGAATGAGTATAATCAGCAGATGATTGAGCAGAATCAGCGCATGGCTGCTCTTGAGGCTCAGTGGAACGCTTGGACCACTTTTCATGGCGCTCCACCTCCACCACCGCCGTCCGATCAATAGTGATTCTTCACTATTGGAGTGTATGTGTTTTTCTATTTTTTTTATGTGCGTCGTGTTGTTTTCGTTGTTTTGCTTGTCTTTGTTTGCTGTTTTTGTAGGTTTTGTCTTTTGTTTGATACCCCGCCGTTCCGTTTCTTCGCTTTCAGGGAAGTCGTCTCTACCTTTCTCTTATATATTTATCTGCAATGAGGACCTTGCCTGTTTTAAGTGTGGGGGGGTTTCTTTTTCCGTTTTGTTTGTTTTGCTTGTGTTCTGCCATTTTGTCGTTTCTTAACTTTTTGTTTGGGTAAGAGAGGATTTTATTCTCTTGAAATCAATGGTGCATGAAGAATTATGTTTTAGGTTGAGTTAATTGTGTTTTGATCTGAATTTCATTGCGTCTTGGTATATGGTTTTTAGTGTGATGAAACTTAGGTGTCAATTTGAACTGTGGGACATAATTAGGAAGCTGTGATTAGACAATGTGTGTGATCGGTTGTCATAAACTTCGTACATGGAACCCTTTTCTTGTATGATTTTTCTAAAAGAAAAAAAAAAGAAAAGAAAAGAAAAAGAAAAACATTGTTGTGATGTTTGAAATAAATGGGCTTAAAATTCGAATAAGGGGCTCTACCCCTCTTGCGTGTGTTGTCTCTCGAATGTAGACTCTATGCGATGGGTATAGATATCTACGTTAGGATACTCGAGTGTATAACTTGAAGGTTTCACCTAATGATTATTGTCCTACAATCGGTTTTAAGTTCCACATTTTTATTTATTTTTATCATTGGGATATCTTACTTGAAAGGGAACCATGTGAGTTATATATTGATTTCTGAAATCATATTTGAGTCGAAGCACAACTTTTCTATGATAAGTCACATGTTTGGATTGATGAATGAGTATCATTGTATTGAGAATTGTATTATTAAGATGCATTGAAAGGATGTGAATATGTGATTGATTCTATTTGAAGTATTGATTCTATGTGTACCATTATTTTCAAGAAACTAAAATTTGCTCGATGACAAGCAAAGAGTTAAGTGTGGGGGAGTTGTTTTGCATGTTTTTGTTTTTTTTTTCTTGTTTGTTTTCGACGATTTGGTTTCTATTTGGTTTATATTTGAATATCTTTTATTGGAATCATATTCGTTTTCGTTTTGTGTAGGGAATGATCGCTTTTGAACCATGTTGTGCATAAAGAGCGCACCCAAGCGCCGGACTCGGCGTAGCCAGCGCTGGGTGCGCATCGCGTCGCCTGGTAGCAAAGAGAAGACTCGCGTCCGACGCTGCATGGAGTTCGGCGCTGGGTTCGCTTCCGAGAGCGCCCGCGTCCGGCGCTAGGCGCCCAATGCAAGATTCATCCCGAGACTTCGTGCGTCCGGCGCTGCGTCGCGTCCAGCGCTGTGCAAGAGGTGACATTCGTCCAGAGACTCACCGCGTCCGGCGCTGCGTTGCATCCGGCGCTGCGCGAGTATTGAAGTTCGTCCAGAGAGTCACCGCGTCCGACGCTGGCACCCCATCCCGAGAGCGCACGATTCCGGTATTTCCGTGCGTCCGGCGCTGGCTGCTCGCGTTTTGCCTTGTTTTGAACGCGCGCCTCCGGCGTTGGATTCGTGTCCGGCGCTGCGCGTAATTTTTCGACCGCTATATATATGTTTTTAAAACGCTGAAACCCTATCGCTATACCTCATTTTTCAGTTTTTAGACTTTTCGTGCGCCTCCTCCACGAGAATTTTCTCTAATTCTTCCAAGCAATTCAAGTATTATTCTTTACTTCTTTGGATTGAAGATTATTATTTGTAAGATTTGTCTGATTGGATTTCTACTCCTGAACATCTTAATATTCAATTCCATCATTTGTTCTTATTCGTATGATTTCTGATCGCTTCCTTTCGTGTTCTCACATTTATTTGATGTTGATTTTTACGCTTTGGTGATGCTTAATATTGGTGTTTGCTTAATTATTCTTGTCTTCTATTTAATCTATTCGATTTATGCCTAGGGTTCATCACGTTAATTCTATGTTCTTCAATCTAAGGTTTAATTCTTGTCTAGATTATTTCTTTGCTTTGTCAATTTCCGCCTAGTTAATTCGTTTTTCTTTCTTTAATAATTCCTAGCCTAGGTAATCTATTGTTTTAAGGTGACGATCAAACAACCCTTTGTGATTAGAGTGTTTAGGAATTTAATTGCTTTCGTGTGGTAATTTAGTAACACCCTGTTAAGTTTTCCTTGAGAGACGACTCAGATTATCTTGCTCATTAGGACGACCTCGTTAGATTGCGAGAGACTTTATTAGTGATATTTCTAGTCAAACATAAATCATGCAATTAAATGGACAACAATCAATTTTGTGTACGGGCAATCTCATGCCACGCAACAATCTCTTTGTGCTGTAGAAGTCATCAGGCACGCAATTTCCATCTGGATGTGACTCTTTCATCAGTTCTGATATTTGATCAAAACCCTTCTCAGTAATATTGTTCTCTACTTTCCAACTCAGAAGTCGAGCCACAAACGACAACTGTGTGTGATTCGAGCAACCCGACCACAGAAGTTTATCGGCAGCATTCTGTTGGATTTGTATACTGAAAGCAGTATGGTTGAGCTTGTATACAATGTTTCCTGTTACCACTATTACAATATCCTATCTGAATTGAATACTTGATTGCATATATCTCGTGTCCCCTTATCTCATAGATAAGTTAGATCATCACAGGTGTAGAAGATCACGTAAGTCTCGATGATTGGTCAAGCTTAATGAGATATAAAAGTTTCACATCCGAGACAACTTGAGGACGAGTTGTCGGTATAGCTGCAATATAGATAAGAAGTGACTTGACTTTGTTACTTGTCTATGCCGGATGCGTCTCGACGTATTGAAGGATCACGATGAGATGAGTTCTTCTATCGACCATAGTGAAGAACCTAGATCTCGGTGACTTACGATGATCTAAACCTCGATAAGGTATTAGGTGAGTATGAGTTACCCACCATCACTTTGACTTGTTATGGGTGAGGGTTATATGTTCTAACCCAATATTCTCGCATCTTGGGTGGTGGCGGTTTGTATGTCATGCTAGTTATCTCAGACGAGTAACCGTATCCGCTTAGGATGATGACGCCCCTTAAGGAGCTCAAAAGGTTTATTGTACTAAACCCCGCAGGTTGAGTTAGCTCAAGTACAATAATAAGGTTGAGTGGTACTACTTATGAATTAAAGCTATTAATTATTTTAAGCAATGTAATGCTATAAATAATTAATGGACGCTCGATATCTTAAATACGGGATTCGTAATGTCTAAGTGCAAGCCCGACTCAACTTCGGTAATAAAGGGTAAGTCAAGATTTATTCTCTAGTGGCATGAATAAATGTTTATAAATTAATTTATGTTCCAGTCAACATAAGATAATTAATTTATTTGAGGCCCATCTTTATTCCTCGCATTTGATCCTCAGGTCGGCCCATCCAGCCCTTAAGATGAAGAAATCGACGCCCTATATGCTCTCTATGGCAAGATTTTATTCTCTTTATCCTATAAGGATATTATTATATTTATGGGATATGCATAAATCCTTTCCTTGTGGGATTATGGTAATGCATTATAAATATAAGGTAAGAGATAAAGTCTAGGTTAATGCTCATTATTACACAAGAAATTTTCGTCCCCTCCTAGTGCAAGAGAGGCTCTCGAAAATTGTGCCAAGAGCATTGGGTGATTTTTCCGAAGCATTCTCCATAGATCGTCCTCACTCGACGTTGGAGATTGGGCAACCGGATACAGTCCAGAAGGTCAAAGCACGAGTCTCGACCGCTCGATCCGCTCATCCTGCTCGATCCACCTCGACGATCAAAAGGTAAACACGAAAAAACCCTCGTGTTGCAATTAATTAAATAGACGCGTGCTAGGATTATAATCAATGTATGGTGAATTAAATATCCAAGATAGATCCTGGGCGAGGGCTTAACATATGTCATCCCTACAATTGGTATCAGAGCCTGGGATCAGAATCTTGGCTCGCTGGATTAATTCACGCTTGATTATTACGTGCGCTCAATTAATTGATAGATATGTCGCTCATCGTGGCTCGCTTTTGTTTTTGTTGGGTTTTGTTTTCACCACGAAAATCCGTGGTTAGATTAGATTTATTTTACAGAATCTTATCCGTAAAGAAGAACGAAGACGAAAGCACGAAAGAGGAGAAGATGGGGAAAACAGTCTCGCGGTGTCCCCTGACGATTTCATGAGCGAGCATCGCGGTCGCGAGGCGAGTCGCGTGGCGGGCGGGGAGATGGCGTGGCGGCGAGCTCGGCCGACGCTGGCGGCGGCACTGGCAGCGCCCGACGCGTCCACGACGGTGGCGCGGCGGCGGCAGCGGCAGCGGGTGCGCGTTTATCGCTGGAAACCTCGGCCTCTGTCGCACTTTCGGCGGGCTTGCGCGAATCGCACGCGGAAACCTCGAGCGCGCACGATTTTCTCGGCGGCTCGACCACGGCGCAGCTGCGCCGCGAGGAAACCTCAGCGAGGTCTCGGCGCTGGTGACTCGGTGCGCGATTCTGGCCAGACGCCCCAAGAGCCGGCGACGCGGCTCGATACGCTCGGCAGCGCGCGGCAGAGGACGCAGGTGAGTTCGGCGGTCGCGGTCGTCCTTTCGACCGCGAGGCAGCCATGAGGCGAGCACGCCAGCGCCAGCGAGGAAAGGCGGGCGGCGGTCTGGCGCGCGCATGGGGTATGCCCTCCAGCGGCCCAGCCCATTTGGGCCAACCCGGCCCAAACCCGCCCAGACCGATTTTCAGCCCCTGCACCTGCTTTTCCACCCGATTCAGATTTTAGGCCCGATCCGCCCGCTCCACCGATCCGCCCAAATCCGCTTTGCGAATCCGCCCGTGCCCATGCACCCGAGGCCTGCTCAAGTTTAATTTGCACTTTGCAATTCTATGTAATAGATTAGGCGAGAAAGTGCGGTGTTTCACGAGTGGGCCACGATGAACGCTTTATTTTATTTTATCGCTCATTGCATGTCGTGGATGTTTATATTATGCAAGAGCATGCTATGTATGTTTAAATTACGCTGACAAACCTTTAAGTGTTTTACGATTTAAGCGCGCATAGTAAGCATGCTAGGTTTATCGCGTTTATCAAGCATATTTTAGAATTTCTGAGCATGTTTTACATGTCGAGTTCTATAGACAAGCATGCTAGGATTACGTGATCTCGCATGGACAAACCTTTGAACAAAAAGACTAAACAAGCAACCCGACATATTAATTTTCCAAATTAAAATGTCAAGACCTCCACTTTTTGATCTCTAAACAAAGTGATACGCACTGTGAGTAAACGTCCACACGCGTGGCTTGCTTGCACTGTTTATCATAAGTTTGTTAGATGAGATTTCTAAATAAAACATTTTAAATCTATTAAGAAGTGGGAGTTTCATGTGTAAACGTCCACACGCGTGGCTTGCATGTGCGATTTTCATAAGTTCTCTAGAGATAGATATAAAATGAGATAACAAAAGAATTTGAATTGGAAGCGGTATGGTCCGAGTGAGTATGCCAATTCTAAGAATTCATTTTCACGTTAAAATGTGGTCATTGCTAGACATCACCTCGAGTACAACTTCCCGCGAAGTCCCTTCTTGCGATAGTGATGTGGTCTAGTAAGGTCCAATCGTTAATTTCATTTGTCATAAGGATAAGTTGACATGGATTGAAATTAAACGACTAAAAGGTATATTTTAGTCCGTCGAGGGTTCATGTAAACGCCCACACGCTGGCTTGCATGTGGAATTCCTTGGGCGATTGGAGGTTTCAATCAATATTGTTTTATCAAAAGGTTACAATATTATTGTTACGAATTATATGCGATCGTATGCTTATGTGTTTTCATTATCGTTTCAGATATGTCTCTTACACCGATTATCAATATGCTCGCACAAAACCGTTATCCGGTCAAAATTTTATCGAGTGGAAGCGAAACATGGAGTATGTTCTTATCGTCAAGAACACATGTTTGTTCTCACTACTCCTAAACCCGATGCCTTATCGACGATCAACTAATGAGCAATGAGTCAAGCGGACTTTGGAATAAGTCAAACAATATGGCTAAATGCTATATGATGACTACTATGTCCAAAGGCTTGCGGTACTGACATCGATCGATGGTAGACGCGATCGATATTTGGTCAAGTCTCGAGAGTAAGTTTGGGCAATCGGATCGGACGATCCGCTTCCACACAATGAGAGAAATATTGGCGTGTAAGATGGAAGAAGGAAGTTCGGTCCATGAACATGTCTCCCACACGACTCATCTCATGGATAGTCTTGATCGGTTGGGAGGAGGTATTGACGGCGGCCAAGGTCGATATCATCCTCAATACACCGCCCAAGTCTTTTGAGAACTTTTGTGAATGCGATCATGAGCAAGACCGAGTTTACACTTAGTCACTTGTTTAATGATCTCGTTGTCATGCGGAAGGAGTTATGGGAAAAGGAGCACATGCTCTTGCTACCACATCTAAGGGCCCAAAATTTTCGTTGCAAAATGGAAAAGAAAAGGGTACCAAAGGTGGAAGAGGCAAGGCAAATAGTGGGAGTAATGGGAACAAGAACGTGGTTGCCACCGAGGCTTGAAGAAGCCAAGGAGAAGGGCAAGTGCTTCAAGTGCGGTAAGACTCGGGCATTGGAAGGCCAAGTGCCCTATGCTCAAGGCTCAAGTACGCCGTTTGCTTTAGTAACGAAACATGTTTAGCGACTTGTTCTACCCATTCTTGGGTAGTAGATACGTCTTGGCTCGATCATGTTTGTTACACCTTGCGGGGGTTCCCGCGACAAGGAGTTGTTTGATGGCGAGATAACGATCTCCATGGGCAACGCAAATAAAGTCGAGGCCGCTGCAGTTGGAGATGTTACTTTATGTTTTGAGAAAAAGTTTTAGTTTTGAAAGACGCTTTTATATGTGCCGGATTTTCAGCGGAACCTTGTTTCTGCTTTTGAATTATTTACTCATGGATATTCTCGTTATTTTTGATAGTGGTGTTTCTATCATAAGAAATGACGGTTATCTCGTGTTGGCACTTTATATAATTCGCTTTATACTATTTCCGCAAAACATAATACCTATAACTATGTCAGCATCTTCATCAAACCCTAAAAGAGAAAGTTTTCTTAAGATGACACCACTTTTCTCTCGGCATCTTAGACTAGATCACATCAATCTAAATAGGATCCAAAGACCGGCTAAGAATGGAGTTGGGTAATCTCACTACACTCCGCTCCTACCGCGAATCCTCGTATAGAAGGTAAGATGTCGACTGCACCCTTCAAAGCGAAGGGTTATAGAGCCAAAGAAATGTTGGAGTTAGTCCATTCGACTGTGTGGACCGATGTCCACAAAAGCTCGTGGAGGGTACGGTATTTTGTCACTTTCATCGACGACACTCAAGGTACGGATACGTATACCGCTTCACCGCAGTCCGAATGCTTTGAGAAATTCAAAGAGTTTAAGGCGGAAGTGAGACGAAGCTTGGTAAGAGTATCAAGTCATCATGGTCTGATCGCGGTGGCGAATACCTCGAGAACGAGTTTATGGACTATCTAGTGAAGTGTGGGATTACATCCCAAACAAGATTTCACCGGGCACACCACAAAAAATGGTGTGTCGAGCGAGGAAATAAGACTCTTTTGGAAATGGTTAGATCTATGATGAGTTATGCTACATTACCTATTTCGTTCGGGGTATGCCTTAGAAACGGCGGCATACTTGCTGAATCTAGTACCATCCAAGTCACCGAAAAGACCCTTCGAGTTGTGGTTTGGGCGAAGCCCGCTTTAAACCACATAAGGATATGGGGCCCAAAGACATGTGCCGAACAAGAAGGCGACAAGTTGGAGGCTAGATCCGACGCAAAGGTCGTTTATCGGCTATCCTAGAGGAACGAAGGTGGTTTATTCTATAGTCCCAAGGATCGAAGGTCATTATTAGCACTAATGCTCGATTCTTAGAAGAGGACTACATGAAAAATCATAAATCCAAAGTTGAAATCATTCTTCAAGAATTAGAAGATGATCGATTCCACCAACGACAGGCCAAAGGTACGAGATGTCGAGTCTAGTGGGAGGATCGACACCAAATACTTCAAGAAATTAAAGTGGGTCGAGTTCCATTGGAGATACCGACCGCATAAGTGGTGCCTACCCAAAGAAGTTGTGCAAGATAGAGAACCACAAGTTTACGCACCCACCGCTGCCATAGTGCCTGAGAACCTCGTCAGTAGTGGGAGGTTGTTCGTCAACCCGAGCGATTTATGTTCGTGGGACAATCTTGGATATAGTCCCGAGAAACGAACAGCAATAATCGATCCATGGACATACAAGGAGGCGATATGAGACATTGATGCAAGATCATGGCACACCGCTATGGACTTAGAAATGGAGTCCATAATGGCTATGGATGTATATGAAAAGACACCTCAACCGGATGGCAAGGAAGCCGTGGTAGTAAGTGGATATACAAAGGAAGAGAGATTCCGATGGAGAGGTTTCGCTTTTAAAGCCGTGCTTGTGGCGAAAGGGTACACTCATTGAGGGCATCGATTTCGATGAGACCTTTTCACCGTAGCAATGCTCAAGTCCATCGTAATTCTTCCGCCATAGCAGCCCACTTGAACCTAGAGGTTTGGCAAATGGATGTTAAAACCGCTTTTCTAAACGGTTACCTTGAGGAAGGTAGAGACATCTATATGCAAGAACCGAAGGTTATGTGGTAAAGGGTGAAGAGCATCTAGTATGGAAGCTTAAGAAGTCCATTTATGGACTTAAGCGAACCTCCCGATCATGGAACTTACGCTTTGACGAGGTGGTAAAGTCCTATGGATTTACCCATTGCCTAGCGAGAGTTGTGTGTATCGGTTATATGTTAACGATGATGTGGTATTTCTTGCACTTTATGTAGATGACATTCTTCTAGTTGGCAACAACGTGAAGATGTTATCGACGAAAAGTTGGTTATCCGATCGCTTTCAAATGAAAGACTTAGGAGATGCAGCGTACATTCTTGGGATCAAGGTTTACCGAGATCGCAAGAAGAAAATGTTGAGCTTATCTCAGGCGCCTTACATTGATACTTGTGATTACTCGTTTTAGTATGCACCGCCAAGAAAGGATTGCTACCTTCGACATGGCGTTCCTTTATCTAAGACGCAACACCTATGACCGCAAAGGAGATAGAGAAATGAGACAAGTTCCTTACGCTCCGCCGTAGGAAGTCTCATGTCTGCAATGCTATGCACGAGGCCGATATCTCGCTATGCGGTAGGCATAGTAGCTAGATATCGCCTAACCTCGACAAGCTCATTGATCGCAAGAAGCATATACTCAAGTACCTAAAAGGACTCGAGATTATAAAGCTAGTTTACCATGCAGATAGTCTAATGCCTTTGGGTTATACTGCACTGGATTTCCATGCCGACCGTGATGAGAAAAAGTCAACCTCGGGCTATGTGTTTACCTTGGGAGGTGGAGCCGATCCTCAAGGAGTGCAAAGCAATGATGCATTGCGGACTCTACCATGGAAGCCGAATATGTAGCCGCTTTGAGGCTTCTAAGGAGGTCAGATGGTTCAAGAACTACCTCATGGATCTAGGTGTGGTACTGGTTTGCCCAAGAGTATCATAGTTTCATCGTGATAACTCGGGTGCGATGGCAAACTCGAAGGAACCACGGACCCACAAGCGACCAAACACATAGAGAAAAGTACCATGTCATACGAGAAATCGTTAGACGAGGTGACGTGGTTGATTGAAAAGATTGATACGACGGAAAATCTAGCGGATCCATTCACGAAGAGCTCACGCAAAAGTCTACGATGGACACGTTAGAGGACTTGATTGCGCTTGATGGCACCCACTTAGAAAGGAAACTTTGTATAAGTGGGAGAAGCAAAGTGATGGTTTTTTGTAATAGCTAGTAGAGAGACATTGTATACTAAAAGTTTGCTTTAGTATAAGTGGGTGATTGTTGGATTTGTATACCGAAAGCGGTATGGTTGAGCTTGTATACAATGTTTCTCGTTACCACTATTACAATCTCCTATCCGAATCAATACTTGATTGCATATATCCGTGTCCCCTTATCTCATAGATAAGTTAGATCATACAAGGTGTAGAAGATCACGTAAGTCCGTATGATTGGTCAAGCTTTAATGAGATATAAAAATTTCACAACCGAGACAACTTGAGGACGAGTTGTCGGTATAGACTGCAGATAGATAAGAAGTGACTTGACTTGGTTACTTGTCTATGCCGGTACGCGTCTCGACGTATTGAAGGATCACAAAGAGATGAGTTCTTCTATCCACCATAGTGAAGAACCTAGATCTCGGTGACTTACGATGATCTAAACCTCGATAAGGTATTAGGTGAGTATGAGCACGACCATCACTTTGACTTGTTATGGGTGAGGTTATATGTTCTAACCCAATATTCTCCGCGATCTTGGGTGGTGGCGGTGCTTGTATGTCATGCTAGTTATCTCAGACGAGTAACCGTATCCGCTTAGGATGATGACGTCCCTTAAGGAGCTCAAAAGGTTTATTGTACTAAACCCCGCAGTTGAGTTAGCTCAAGTACAATAATAAGGTTGAGTGATACTACTTATGAATTAAAGCTATTAATTATTTTAAGCAATGTAATGCTATAAATAATTAATGGACGCTCGATATCTTAAATACGGGATTCAGAATGTCTAAGTGCAAGCCCGACTCAACTTCGGTAATAAAGGGTAAGTCAAGATTTATTCTCTAGTGGCATGAATAAATGTTTATAAATTAATTTATGTTCGGGTCAACATAAGATAATTAATTTATTTGAGGCCCATCTTTATTCCTTGCATTTGATCCTGGGATGGCCCATCCGTGCCCTTGTCAAGAAATCGGCGCCCCTATGTGCTCTCTATGGCAAGATTTTATTCTCTTTATCCTATAAGGATATTATTATATTTATGGATATGCATAAATCCTTTCCTTGTGGGATTATGGTAATGCATTATAAATATAAGGTAAGAGATAAAGTCTAGGTTAATGCTCATTATTACACAAGAAATTTTCGTCCCCTCCTAGTGCAAGAGAGGCTCTCGAAAATTGTGCCAAGAGCATTGGGTGATTTTTCCGAAGCATTCTCCATAGATCGCCCTCACTCGACGCTGGAGATTGGGCAACCGGATACACCCGTAAGGTCAAAGCACGAGTCTCGACTGCTCGATCCGCTCATCCTGCTCGATCCACCTCGACAGATCAAAAGGTAAACACGAGAAAACCCCTACGTGTTGCAATTAATTAAATAGACGCATGCTAGGATTATAATCAATGTATGGTGAATTAAATATCCAAGATAGATCCTCGGGACGAGGGCTTAACATATGTCATCCCTACACATTCAACATGTCGTAAAATTTTTGTGCATCAGAATTTGACTCATCTTCGATCTCGTCAAAGTTGAACTGTGGACCAGCAGCATCCACTACCATCATATGATACGTATTTGGTTGACGGCTAACATCTGAATCCACAACATTGTCCCTACTTGTGGTTGTCTCTCCTTGAAATATCCATGTGTGATAATTTGGAACAAATCCAAATTTTGATAAGTGATATCGCACAAGATATCTTGCTTCGATAAGGTATAGTCTTACACTTCTACACGGACGCTGATTTTCTCTCCATCCGCGAATAAAATCGAGTACTAGCGAATTCAATAAAACTTTCAAGTCCATCTCGAAATTCAATATTTAATCCACCAACCTAACTAAACCTCTTATACATTCACTCACGATTTTCATTCATTCTTCAAGCTCCTAATTATAAATAATTAATTAAACATATTCAACATAAGTTGTACAATAGTATTCCACTCATAATACATTCAATAATTTTCATTAAAACTCGTGTCCAAGATTCCTAGAAAGAATCGCCAGAGTAAGTGAACTAAACTTCTTAACCTTAACCTAAGCATGAAGTGAGCAAATCTTACTTTATAAAACATCTTATTCATATACCAATTCTAACAAAATTTCGGCAAAGTGAGTTTTATAAAATGAATCGCAATTTCATTCACAATTCAACCAAACTCATCCAAACTTCACCAAATCATCACCATATGCCTAATTATACACTTAACAACTCAAAACATCTTATTCATATACTTAACCTTAACCTAAGCATGAAATGAGCAAATCTTACTTATAAAATATCTTATTCATATACCAATTCTAACAAAATTTCGGTAGAGTAAGTTTTATAAAATGAATCGCCATTTCATTCCCAATTCAACCAAACTCATTCAAACTTCACCAAATCATTACCATATGCCTAATTATACACTTAACAACTCAAAACAAGTTTAAACTAATCCATTTACATCATATTCTTAACATGCCCTTCAACCATATATTATGTAATTAGATGAACTTTTCAATCTACAATCTATTTACTTTCAATCAATTCATATATATACTTATCCATCATCAATGATCACAAATTCATAATCAATTTAAATCCTAATCAAACTCATCATATAATTCTAGCAACTTAATATAAACTTTAATATTTCAACAACATATCACTATATATCACAACAACAATATATCACAACAACATATCACTATATTATAACATCACAATAATATTTCACAAAAAATCAACAAAATCAATAAATATAAATCAATAAAATCAACAAAAAATTTGAAATATAAATCAACAAAATAACATGGACGGCGGGCGGCGATAAGCGAAGAATGGCAAAGGCACGGGGCACGGGGGTGGGGGTGGGGTTGGGCGGGCACGCACGGGACGGGGCTGGAGGCGTGGGGCTCAGAGGTGAAAAGGAAACAAATTAGTCTTAGTGCTTGGCCAAACTCAGTGCAACAACGAATCACCGACCTCCAAGAAAGACCAAGATGAAGGTGAGGATCCTCGTGGCTTGATCACCGAATCGCCCCTTGTTTGAAGCATTTGAAACATGACCGCTTCACCGAATCGATTTGCTTGCACCTCGGGTCTTGTAATTCCCGGATTTAGCTCGTTAAATCTAGGGTTAGCATTATCACGTATACCCATCTCCTTGTCATCAGCAATAACTATGGTATTTCCTCCATCACTTTCTGGTGCGGCCATTCTGGCTTGCGCCCTGCAGGCTTTTTGTCGACGCCTTTCTCTGCGAAAGGTACGTTCGATCTCTGGATCTAACGGGTATAATACATGCGCTTTTGCCTTGCGCATATACCACAATCCCAGAGCCATGTTTCACGCAAAAAAAAAATAGAGTGAACCACTAATTATTACGAAACACAAAGTTGCAATATCAATGCAATTTATAATTTACAATCCCCGGCAACGGCGCCAAAAACTTGTTTTCTTAAGTATGTAACACAATCTAAGGTATGCAAGTGCACGTAATCAACAAGTAATACACGGAAGTATTCCGAGATCGAATCCACAGAGATCGCACTTTAAATCACGTCGATAACAACTTTGTTTTATAGGAAAGATTTAAAGGGAAATTAAACAGGTGGTAGCTCTTTAAAATAAAAACACAACTACGAACTTAAATTAAGAGGACTTCGGCCAAACGAAGTAAACACCAAACACAAATAACGAGGAAAGCACTGTTATCAATTAAGACAAACTGACTTGATCTCTCGATTCCACCCATGCTCTGTACTAATAATGCTACAACATTATCGTTGTCTCATCGCTATGACATGAACTTCTCCGATCCTTAGTATTTTTCAAAATCTAATATATATTCTGCAAAGCCACTCAATATATTCCTATATCGAACTACTATTAGAATACCTTTACTAATCCATTCATATTTGCCACGCAAGGTAAACACATATTCCTATGCTATTCACACACATAATATTAAAATCATGTTCTTACATCACTCTTTTGTGTTCCACTCTATAAGAACTTCCCAGCAATTATAGAACTAAGATCTCACTGATGGTGATCAAGCACAAGTAAGATAAAATAATCCCAAAAGAGCAATTACGATTTTAACAAGATATGCGTAGAGATGAGTTCGTCACACGAGCATGGGTTTCATCAAGAAATCAAACCATACAGGTTTAGCTCATAGCGAGCTGTTCAATAGTATTCAAACAAACAGATGCCATAACAAACTAAGAAGAATTAGAGAAACGAAATTAGAACTAGTTGCCGGAACCGCGTGCTCGCTCTTGGATCGTCGTCTCTTCCGATGACTTCCTCTCCAAGAGATCACTCCTTGATTTTCCTCTCTGCAGATGATTCTGTGTTTTTCCTCCCAAAACCCTAATGAATCCTTTTCTGATTGTCTCCCCCCTTTTTAATAACAACCTCTAGCGCTTTTTAGGGGTGCAGAATGTGCACCTGCCAGCCCTTCATCCTCTGATTCTTTCCCTTTTCCGTTGTTCGACAGAGAACAACGCCTCGCCTCGCTCTGTCAGGCCACCGCCACGTGGTTGTGGTCCTGCGGATCTCCTCTTCGTCTCCAGCCAAAACCTTCCATGCTTCGTCGTTAGCCTTCCATAAGCACGGTCTCGTCCACTAGTAAGAGCTCTTCTACTTCATTTGCACAAGCACGAGCTCGTCTTCTCTTATGAACTCGACCTCGCCCACGATCTCAACCTCTTACGAATCCGACCTTGCTCTAGCATCATCTGTTCTCTTTCTTTTCTGGGGCTTGGCTTTGCCCTACGATCTCGACTTCGCTCACGAGCTCGACCTCGTGACTTCGCTTACTGCCACAAGCTCGGCCTCGCCACTAGTCCGACCGCCACGAGTCCGTCATCGCCACGAGTCCGACTGACATGAGTTCGACCGCCACGAGTTCGGCTCCGCACAAGATCATTCCAAAGATCATATGTTCTCTTCTCGAGTTCGCCTTCTTCATTCCATGAACAGAGCTCATCCGCGCACGAGCCCATCTTCACTCATGAGTTCAACTTCGGTTACGAGCTCGACTTAAGTCACGAGCTCAGCTTCGTCTTCTCTCTTACGAGCTCGCTCGAGACTTCGCCCGTATCCTCGGCTCTTTCACTCTTCCTTCGAGCCCCTTAGCTTTCGAGCTCGACCTTGCTTACGCGTTCGACCTGGAGCTTGGTTTCGCCTTTCAGCAGACTTCAGCATCGTCTTTTTTGTCGCTCTTCCTGCTACATGCCATAGACTGATTAAATGATGCTTAAAAATACACATAAAACCCCATAAAATCACTTGACTTAATCCTACATGCACACACGAAAACATAACATAAACACACCAAACAACACAAACATACGAACATAACACACAATACTCAAGGTTATTATCATCAAAAAGGTCACATAATAACTCTTTTATAAGAGTTATCACACCCCCAAACTTAGCTCATTAGTCGTCCTCGAGTGATGCTCTGCCACGCAAATAACACACAAGCGAAGTGCATGACGCTTCGATGACAGTTGAGATGATGGCTTAATCAATTGAGGATGCTACTTTCAGTCAAAATTTTTCAAAGAAAATGAATCATTTAGTCCTTCTCGTTGCAAGTCTAGTTAATCACCTCATATTGCAAGGACGTCGCGCTACAAATATCAACATGTATAAAACACATTAGCAACTACATGAATCTTCCTATACTTTGGTTCTCCTTAATATGACCATATTTTGATTATCAGGTGCACAAATGTCTCCACAAATTCAATTCAGTAAACCCCCTCTCCACTAACATGAGTGAACATCAATATTGGATCAGTAGGTCTTTAAAAGCTTATAATGTTGGGCTTGGGTGACGATAGGATTATTTGGGATAATGTAGCTCAAAACACCCGGACACCTTTACTCATTCTTGGTTTCAAACTCGCCTTATAAATATCTTTCTTCTTCTCTACAAAGAAGTCAATTCTTCTTCTTCATTGTTTCCTCTCCTTTTTCATATACAGTAGGCTCAAAACTTCTCCCCTTTTTTTTTATCTACAGCAGTCTCAAAATATCTTTTTTTTTTTAAAATAACCCACAATTAACCCATATTTTTGCAAAAACTTAACTTCACCTTCAAGAGGTTACCTTACCTCGCCACCCCCAAACTTAGAACGCAACATTGTCCCCAATGTTGGAATTTATACCAAAATTGGGGAATGAAGCACTTTTAATTCAATTCGAGGTAAAACACGAGCAAATGTAATAGATAAGATAAAGGCGAGCCATAAGTAGACATGCCCAAGGTGAAGGGTAAGAAGAGATAAAATAATATATGTGGGTATAAAGGAGATTATTTAGTGGATGTATGAAAGAAAAGGCTGTAAGCTCAATAGGGGACCCTAAGGAAATCATGTTATAAGGGTAGGCTAAGAAAGGCACAATCGATCCAAAATGGCCTCGCCCCATCCATATTAACACACTCATGTATATTGTTTCAAGGGGGAGTACCAACCAAATATGAAAGACAGGCACTCATACAAAAGTGTAGACCAACTAAGGGTTACCAATGCAATGGTCAATCCCTATAGGAACTAATATGCTAACACCCAAAATATTAGAGGTACACCCCCACAAAATAAGGGTTAAATCCAGACAAGCAACAAGGCAGACTAAAGATCACAATGTAAAGCAAAAAGAGACTAACATCATTAAGCTATCCATCGCTAATCAAGCATCAGCCTCAGCAGTCAATGAAAACAGAATAACATGCACCTCACACCACAAACATGAACATGACAAGCAACGACACAAACAAACCAACAATGTCTCAGCAAAGGACAAGCAAGGCCTAAACCAAACAAAACACGAAACACAAGACACAAACATAAAGACAAAACACCAACAAAGGATTGAGTTCAAAACGCCTTAGCCTACGACGGGAGGACCCGAGGGAGTAGGAGAGGAAGGGGTAGATGGAGCAGTAACAGGAAGAGCATCTTCAGCTGTAGGAGAGCCAGTTAGCTCGGCATCATGAGACACTGGAGCAACAATTACTAGCGCGGCACTATCAACATCCTCTTGGCCTTCTCCCGCCGCATCCTCTTCGGGAAGAACTTGATGTGCCCGACGGCGGGAAGCGCCCTCGAGTGGAACTGACAGCGTGAGCCCGGCCCTCAGCGGTGGCGGTGGTCCGACTTGATGGTGTACATGACTAGGGCCCGCCTCTTTCTCCATCTATGCTCTTGTGTCATCATCATAATCCGTTGGTAGAGGTCAAGCCTGGAACAGCCGGTGTGGAAATTCCGGGAAGGCCGGCATTAGCACTGTAGATAACGATCCCAGACTACTTTCGAGTATGCGATCACGCTGACGACAGTACGCCCAATAATGCTTGAGATCATCCTCAAACGCCGCAGACCGAAGCATAAGGATTTTGATTTGCAGGCAGAGGAACTTATGCATTTCCAGAACTGTGGGCTCAGAAGGGGTCGACAGTGGGGGAGATGGACCAGTCGGAGCGACGTGCAAAGAGGGTCTTCAGTCGGACCATGATGATGAGTCAAGGTCTTGATATCAATAAAAGCTTTCTCAATGAGGTGGTCTTCATCATCCCCAAAAGGCACTCCGGCCTGTATGCACAGCTGAGTTATCAAAGAGGGGAAGAATAGCCATCCTTTCTTCCTCTTACGGTATTCATCCACTCGCGCCAAATTTGGGCGCCCACATTGACTGTCCTCCCGGTAAAAATGCATAGGAGCAGCAACATACGCCTTCTTCAGAAACAGTGGTATCATGGGTGGTAGGCAAAATACGGTTTTTAATGAAATGAAGCCACACATGAGCTTCCAATCGAATTCACGCGGCTTTGATGGAGCGACACCCATGTGTGGAAAATAAAAGCCCAACTGCGCCCTCTACGTCCGCCTCCCCGCCTCCTCTAGGTCATCCACGAGGAGCCCTCTTAATAGCGGAGAAAACATCATTCACATCATTCTCCAAGTTGTAAAAGTCATTAATAGTTTCGGAGAGAAGACCACCGCCACCCTCACCACACCGATAATCCTCTTTATTCGGCAGAGGAGTGATGTTCGCGTAAAATTCTTTGACTAAAGGCGTAATTGGTGGAGGTGGAATTTCTGCAAAAGATGCCCAACCGTTGAGGGATATTAACTCCACTACAAATACTGGAGTTTCTTTAGATTTCTGGAAACCCTTTTCCATCCATAATTGTCTTGATTTTAACCGCTTAAATCTCTCAAATCCACCATGAGCTCGGAATTTTGGAATGTTGTCGATCGATCGACCTGCCATTGTTGACGAGGGTTTGTCCACCTTCGCCTTCTTGACCTGAATAGCCTCAGGCTTAGTTTCCTCCAACACTTTGACTTTACCTTTATCGCGCCGACTATTTTTCCTTTTAGAAGAGGAAGGTACAACAACCGGCGAAGAGACTGGTGAAGCTTCGATGACAGCTCGGTGTCTGATATGATAAAGGGCGTGCCAGCATCATTGCTCGGAGTATTCAATGATTCTACTTGCCTCCGGACCCGGTTTCTGAGTATTGGCATGGTGGCGAAATTTTTGGAGAAAAGGACGAAGGAGATGAGATTAATTTGCTAGAACCAGAGCAAGAGCGTGAGAATTTGAATCGCAGACGTGGATAGTGAGGGCAAAATCGCAGCAAGGTAGGGGAAAATAGGAGAAGAGGTTGGTCGTGCGGTGGAAAAGAAGAATTGGGCGCAGCCTTTTAAACAAAAAGTCAACCAAATTTCTCCCGCCCTTTTTGACCAAAAATTCAAGCTAATACTTCACCTTTTCTCTACCCGCTGCAGGTCCAATACCGGAGCAAAAATTAGCACAATGCTCAAAATTTTTGCTCAGAAGTATGCATGTACCACACCTGTAATCCAAACTTCAACAAATCAGTTTAAAATAAAATCCTCATCCTTCTTAAAACAAAGCTATAGCAATTTATTATCAAAGCTAAAACAAAAGGACAAAAGAGCAAGAAAACAAATATGTACAAACAAAACACTAGGACTGCCAGGCGCCTGATCGCCATGGCAACCCATGATACCCGTAGTCAGGCGTCTTTTAAAGATGTTGAGGTCTTCTCGCGAACCAACTCGCCACCACAATAGTGCTTTCGACACGCCCATCGACTTGAAATTCACGGCCCGACGCTCCTTCAGAATGTTATAGCACCATGGGCGCTACACTAAGAATTGTGAAAGGACCCACCATCGTGATTTCACTTGCCGAATAACCTCGCCTTGAATTGAACAACACCACGACCCTAAGAAGAACTCTCGCGCAAGATGTTGTTATCATGCCATCTTTTCGCTTTCTCCTTGTACAATTTTACATTTTCATAAGCAAACCACATGAATTCATCCATTTCACTTAATTGCAACAAACGAGCCTCTCCAAAGAAATTTATGATCAAAATTCACTTCTTTATCGCCCAATAGCTCGATGCTCCAGCCCAAAGGAAGATGACAAGCCTTCCCATAGACCAACCGTAATGGGACATCCCTAAAGGTGTTTTGAAAGTCGCTCAGACCCACACCGCATCATCCAAGCGCATGGACCAATCCTTGCATCCCGGGTTCACCACTTTCTCCAAGATACCTTTTATTTCTATTGAGAGTTCCGCTTGACCATTTGTTTATGGATGATATGCCGAGCAATCTTGTGGCGAATGTTATACTTAGCTAGCACGTAACTCACGGCCTTGTTGATTTAAATGTGTGCCTTCATCACTAATGATCGCGCGGGAGTACCAAACCGTGTGAAGATGTTTTTGCAAGAACTTGATTACAACATTCGCATCATTTGTGGTACTCGCCATGGCTTCCACCCATTTAGATACGTAATCAACCACCACCGTGATGTAGAGGTTACCAAATGAGGGTGGAAATGACCCATAAAATCGAGGCCACACACGCCAAAGAGTTCAATTTCAAGAATAAAGTTCATTGGCATCTCATTCCGAGAAGATATATTTCAACTCTTCGACATCGATCACATTTTGCACAAAAGCATGGGCATCTTTAAACAAGGTCGGCCAAAAATAACCTGATTGAAGTACCTTAGCCGTTGTTCTTTGTCCCGCAAAGTGACCACCATATGGAGTGGCATGACATCCCTCTAGAATTGATTCCACTTCTTCATGTGGAACGCAATACCATCAACCCGTCGACACAAAGTGCTTATATAAGAATGGTTCATCCCAAAAGTAATGTTCGACCTCGGCAAAGAACCTTTTCTTCCGATGTGATGAGAATTTCGATCAAGACTCACGCACTGTGAAGTTGACAAAGTCCGATACCAAGGTGTACTACTATGATGCATGCTCATCAATTGCTCATCGTGAACGCGTCCTGAATTTGGACATGAGTCTTATCACCCTCGGCGGTCGGCAGTCGAGACAAATGATCTTCTACTTGATTTTCTGCTCCTTCCTGCCTCGATTTCAGATCAAATTTTGCAGGAGCAAGATCCACTAAATTAGCTATGGCTTTGCATCTTTCTTGGCGACAAGATACTTGATGGCTGTGTGATCTGTATAGACTATCACTTTCGACCCTATGAGGTAGGCTCTAAATTTCTCACATGCGAATACCATAGCAAGCGCCTCTTTCTCCGCTGTGGTGTAATTGATTTGGGCCTCCACCGTGTTTTGCTCGCATAATAGATGGAATGGAATACCTTCTCCTTCGCTGACCCAAAGACGGCCCCCACAAAGAAAGTCACTTGGCCACACATCACTGAAAGGTAAGGACCGCCTAGACCAATAATCACTGGGTCATCACTAGAGCCCTTTTCAAAACTTTATATGCCTTCAAACATTCTAAGTAAACTCAAAGTGGCGATTTTGCTCCAAAGAGGCACATAGCGGCTTAGCAATTTTGAAAATCTTTATGAACCGCCTATAAAATCCTCAAGATGCCCCAAGAAACTCCGCACACCTTTACAAGTGGTAGGTGGTGGAAGTTTGTCTATCACTCGATCTTGCTCGATCCACTTCTATTCCCCGCTTGGATATGTGATGGCCTAGCACGATGCCCTCGCACCATAAAGTGGCATTTTTCCCAATTTAACACCAAGTGTGTCGCCTCACAACGCCCGTAACCTTCCCCAAATTACTCGGCATATCCCATAAGTATCTTCAAATACGAGAAATCATCCATGAAGATTTCCACCGACTTCTCCACCATATCCGAAAATATGACCATCATGCAACGCTGGAATGTTGCAGGGCCGTTACAGAGTCCAAAAGGCATTCTTCTAAAAGCAAAAGTGCCATAAGGATGTGAAGGTAGTTTTGTGTCGATCATCGGTGCAATAGCAATTTGATGATAGCCGTAATACCCATCTAGAAAATGTAAAACTCCTTACCAAATGAGTTTGTCAAGCATCCGATCCATGAATGGCGTAGGAATGATCTTTCCTCGGTTGCCGTGTTCGCTTCCTATAGTCCACGCAAACACGCCATCCAATTATCACCCGAGTTGGAATCAATTTTGTCGATCATTAGCAATCACAAGAATCCCCTTTCTTAGGAACACATTGCACTGGCTTACCCAAGAACTATCCGAGATTGGATAAATGATTCCAAATATCCACCATTTAATAATTTCTTTCTTCAACACTTCTTTCATCGCCGGATCGAGACGACGCCGATGCTCTATGGAAGTGCTATGGCGCCTTATGCATGCACGAGAAGGGTTGATCCCTTTATATCGGCAATTGACCATCCAATAGCTCTCTTGTATTTTCGCAACACCGTAATAAAGATTCTTCCCGTCATGCTCGAGAGCGGTGAAATGATTATCGAAGAGTTTTCTCCTCGCCTAAATATGTGTATTTCAGATGGTTCGCAAGGTCTTCAAACTTAATGTTGGAGGTTCGTCGATCGACGGTTTGGGTACTTGGACGATATGATCATGAGCCCCAACGACTCCGGAGTCGAGTGATACGTGGTATAACGAGAATGCTTCTCGTCGGAGGGATGCTTACATAACTCCCCCCTTTCTCCAACTCTATGAGTTCGGCATATTCCTCATCACTATTCTCGATCGGCGGAGTGCTCTCGCATTGTATCCGCAATGACCGCCCGTAACTCGATTACCGAGCATTCTTCCACTTCGTCGATACTTCATAGATTGAATACATTGAACGTAACCTTTGATCATTCACCCTCATTGTGAGTTCGCCTTTGAACATCAATCGAGTACTTCCAGCTGCAAGGAAAGGACGCCCCAAAATAATGGGCACCTCGTGATCTGCGCCATAATCCAAAATAATGAAATCATGGGAAAACGAACGTATCCACTTTTACTAGCACATCTTCAATTTTTCCTTCGGATGAGCCATAGATCGTCCGCCAATTGCAAGGTCACCGCTAGGGCCTAGCTTCTCCTATCCCGAGCTTCTTGAATATTGAGAGCGACATCAAATTTATACTTGCTCCCGGATCACATGTAGCACGACCAACGCCGCATCCTCCAATTGAGCATGGAATTGTAAAGCTCCCTAGATCTCAGTTAGTGCCACTCTTACAAACTCGCCTAGACGTCTCTTTTTGGTTAGGATGTCTTTCAAGAACTTCACATAATTCGGCATCTGTTCCAAAGCTTCGACCAATGGAATGTTAATATGCAATTGCTTTAAGACATCTAGAATCTTCAAACCGAGTATCTTGTTGCTTCTTTTTCAACCTCTCGGGAAAGGAGGTGGTGGACGATATACCACCTCGTCCGTAAGCTTTGGCAATGGATTTGCTGCAGCAGGCTCCTCGGCATTACGAGGTTGCTTCAAAGCTTCCGTTCTGTCAAACTTTGCCGCCGCCGATGACTCACCTTCTCTTCTTGGTCCAAAGAACTCGCTTCATGCATTTGCTTTCCATTTCGTAGCGTGACAGCCTCGACATATTCTTTATCTTCCGTGGGTTTCCGTGTCACTGGTAGATTACCAAGTGGTCGATTCTCATCTCGTTGGCTAATTGTCCGATCCGACCTCCAAATTCCTTAGAGAAGTGGATTGCCCTCAGACATCGCATCCGTCTCGCCATATACTCCTTCATCAAAGTTTCAATAGATTTGGGCCGTAGTGGCTCGCTGTCGCTCGCTGAAAATTTTGCCGGCACGTATTTTTCTAAAAATTTCCACCACCACTGCTTCCTGACCGCCTCCCCACGAGAAATTAGGATGTTGTCGCCATCCCGGATCGGATGTTTGTGAATAAGGATTATTCCTCTGGCCATTCTGATTTCCTATATAACACACCGAGGTCGGGTTTGATGGGCAACTATCAAAAGTATGCCCTTCCCCACAATAAACGAATGACACCTCGTTCACTTGCATTGTGGGTGCGACCACTGGAACACTTGTTGGTTGAGCAACCGGATTGGCTACTTGCAAGCCTTTTAACATATTGCTCATGAACGCCACTGAAAGCGCATCGCCGTCAAGGCATCAACCTCCAACACACCGGCAATGATTTCTTCCCATCGAGCACGAGAATTTGACCATTGGCAATTGTTATTTGCAATCCTTTCCAAAATCTCATATGCCTCATTGTAGGATTTAGAGAATAGCCCCATTTATGAGGCATCAAGCACCAAGCGTGTAGACGCGCTTAACCCATTATAGAAAGTCTCAAGTCGAATGCGCATGCGGGATGCCATGGTGAGGGCATTTTGTAGCATTTCCTTATAACGCTCCCATGCGCCGCATTAATCGCTCATCATCATTCTGCTGAAATGACATGATGTCATTTCAAATCTTGATTCTTTGTAGGTGGAAAATACTTCATCAAGAATTTTTTCCCTAGCTCGTTCCACGAAGTGATAGAGTCCGATGGAAGACCATTTAACATGCTTTTGCACGATCTCGTAGTGAAAAGGGAAACAGCCGAAGTCTTAGTGCTTCGGCCGAAACTCCAGGCAGCTTGAACGAATCACTAACCTCCAAGAAAGACCGAAGATGAAGGTGAGGATCCTTTGTGGCTTGACCACTGAACTGCCCCACTGTTTAAAGCATTTGAAACATGACCGGCTTCAGCTCGAACTAATTTGCTTGCACCTCGGGTCTTGTAATTCCCGGATTTAGCTCGTTAAATTTGGGGTTATCATAATCACGTATACCCATCTCCCTGTCATCAGCAATAACTATGGCATTTCATCCATCACCTCCTGGTGCGCCATTCGGCTTGCGCTCTGGGCTTTTGCCGACGCCCTTCACGAAAGGTGCTCGATCCCCGGATCTAACGGATATAATACCTGCGCTTTTGCCTTGTGCATATACCACAATCCCAGAGCCCTGTTTCACGCAAAAGAAAATAAACAGAGTGAACCACTAATTATTACGAAACACAAAGTTGCAATATCAACGCAATTTATAATTGGCAATCCCCGGCAACGGCGCTAAAAACTTGTTGTCTTAAATATGTAACACAATCTAAAGTACGCAAGTGCACGTAATCAACAAGTAATACACTGAAGTATTCCGAGATCGAATCCACAGAGATCGCACTTTAAATCACGTCGACAACAACTTTGTTTTATAGGAAAGATTTAAAGGGAAATTAAACAGGTGGTAGCTCTTTAAAATAAAAACATAACTACGAACTTAAATTAAGAGGACTTCGGCCAAACGAAGTAAACACCAAACACAAATAACGAGGAAAGCACTGTTATCAAGGAAGAGAAACTGACTTGATCTCTCGATTCCACCCATGCTTTGTACTAATAATGCTACAGCATTATCGTTGCCTCATCGCTATAACATGAACTTCTCCGATTCTTAGTATTTTTCCAAATCTAAGATATATTCTGCAAAGCCACTCAATATATTCCTATATCGAACTACTCTTAGAATACCTTTACTAATCCATTCATATTTGCCACGCAAGGTAAACACATATTCCTATGCTATTCACACACATAATATTAAAATCATGTTCTTACGTCACTCTTTTGTATTTCACTCTATAAGAACTTCCCAACAATTATAGAACTAAGATCTCACTGATGGTGATCAAGCACAAGTAAGATAAAATAATCCCAAAAGAGCAATAGCGATTTTAACAAGATATGCGTAGAGATGAGTTCGTCACACGAGCATGGGTTTCATCAAGAAATCAAGCCATATAGGTTTAGCTCATAGCGAGATGTTCAACAGTAATCAAACAAACAGATGCCATAACAAACTAAGAAGAATTCGAGAAACGAAATTAGAACTAGTCGCTGGAACCACGTGCTCGTTCTTGGATCGTCGTCTCTTCCGATGACATCCTCTCCAAGAGATCACTTCTTGATTTTCCTCTCTCCAGATGATTCGGTGTTTTTCCTCCCAAAACCCCAATGAATCCTTTTCTGATTGTCACCCCCCTTTTTAATAACAACCTCTGGTGCTTTTTAGGGGTGCAAACTGTGCACCTGCCAGCCCTTCATCCTCTGATTCTTTCCCTTTTTCCGTTGCTCGACGTGAGAAACGAACGCGCCTCCTTTCTGCTGCCGTGGCCAGCTGCCACGTGGTTGTGGTCCTGCGGATCTCCTCTTCGTCTTCAGCCAAAACCTTCCATGCTTCGTCATTAGCCTTCCATAAGCACGGCCTCGTCCACTAGTACGAGCTCTTCTACTTCATTTGCACAAGCACGAGCTCGCCTTCTCTTATGAACTGACCGCCCACGAGCTCAACCTCTTACGAATCCGACCGCCTAGCATCATCCGCTCTCTTCTTTCTGGGCTCGCTTCGCTTCACGATCTCGACTTTGCTCACGAGCTCAACCTCTTCTGAGCTCGACCTCGTGACTTCGCTTTACTGCCACGAGCTCGACCTCGCCACCGACCTCGCTTAGAGTTCGTCTCCCTTACGAGTCCGACCTCGACACGAGTTCGTCCTCCCCACGAGTCCGACTGACACGAGTCCGACCGCTTCGAGTTCGGCCGCGCAAGATCATTCCAAAGATCATATGTTCTCTTCTCGAGTTCGCCTTCTTCGCTCCATGAACAGGAGCTCATCCGTGCTTACGAGCCCATCTTCACTCATGAGTTCGACTTCGGTTACGAGCTCGACTTAAGTCATCACCTCTGCTCTCATTACTCTTCCGAGCTACGCTTCGAGACTTCGCCCGCATCCTCGCCTGCCACTCTTCCTTTGAGCTCGACTTTGCCTTTCGAGCTCGACCTTTGCTTACGCTGCTCGACCGAGCTTGGCTTCGCTTTTCGCCAGATTTCAAAGATCGCTTTTTGTCGCTCTTCCACTACATGCCATAGATTGATTAAATGATGCTTAAAATGCACATAAAACCCCATAAAAGCACTCGACTCAATCCTACACGCACACACACGAAAACATAACATAAACACACCAAACAACACAAACATACGAATGTAACACACAATACTCAAGGTTATTATCATCAAAGGTCACATAATAACTCTTTATAAAGAGTTATCACGGTCCGGGCGCATGGTGGGGGCATGTTTGGGCAGCGGAGGGGCTAGGGGCTGACGGCGGAGGCGATGGCGGGCGGTCAAGGCACGACGACGGGGGCAAGCGGGGTGGGATATAATTAAAGGGTTTAGGCGCAGAGTGTGAATTTGGGAAGAAACCCGTCGATATATTTTTTAGCGGGATTAGCGACGCAAATAATCGCGTTATATTTAAAAGTCATTAACGACGGACTAACGATTTAAAATAAGTCATTAACGATGCATCAATATCCGTCGTTAAATTACTTAAAAATTAAAAACAAATCCGTTAATCTAACGACGGATTATATCCGTCGTTAACTATAACGACGGACTTACGACGTATTTTTCCGTCGTTAATATTATTTGGAATAAATCAATTTAAAATTAATATTAACGACGGAAATAATCCGTCGTTAAATTAAGTACAAAATAAAAAATAAAAATTCCGTTAATTTAACAATAGATCAGCGACGGCCTAAACTTAACGATGGACATTATCCGTCATTAAATTAAGCGTACAATAAATAAAAATAAAAAATCGTTAATTTAACGACGGACGGACCAGCAACGGTTATTATGTTGTTACAGTTCGCGCGAGATATTCCCGCCACATGTCGTCGCTGATCCGTTGCCAATCCGTCGTTAATAAAAAAAAATTAAATTCGTTTGTATTCCGTCGCTAATCCGTCGCTGAATTACAACCCGTATTTTGGCCCTCGCTAATCCGTCGCTGTTCGACTGTATTTTTGTAGTGTATTCATTCAAGTGTTTGTGAGTTTTTAGTGCATTATAGAAGTGCATTATGTTAAACCGTAAATTCAATAATATTGTGCATAGTTTGTGAGTTTTTAGTGCTTATAGAAGTGCATTATGTTAAACCGTAAATGCAATAATATATAATAATTTGCAGTGCATTATTACGAATTAGATAGTGTCAAGTGTTTATTAGTATCTTTAGTGTATTAACAAATATATATATTTTTTATACATTAATGGAAGTTCAAAATATATTGTTAGAAATAAACTTGACTCATATACGTATTTTGGGAGAATTTTCCAAATTCCTTAATTTGTATGTTTGAAATTTTGTATCACGAAAAGTGCACTATAATACTAGACAATTAATGCAATAAGAATGTTTTTTTTGTCAATTAGTATAAAAATTTTAAAGGCCGCATCATGGTGGACTCGAACCTAAGACCTTTGATCTCATCTAACTACTCTACCATTAGGCCAACACACACAATAAGAATGTATTTTTATAATTTGTTTTCGTCACACACAATATTCATATATTTATAAAATGGAAGTGTATTGTCTTTTTGGATGACCTAATGGTTAGATTTTTCTAATATAGTTTTCAAATACGGTTTAGTCGTCACGTGTGATATTTGCATGCTATTGGAGAGTACATTACGAATTTTGTAAATACAGCAAAATTTAGGTATATGTTTTACCCTCGCATTTGATAGAAGTTAACTCGTTCAGCATAAGTTCAATCCATGCGCATTTCCAGCGCGTAGATTTTCGTATAGGCTAAATTTTTTAAATATTCGAAGGTATTATGTATCCATTTTAATCCGAATTCACGAATTCCAAATGGGGTTCGGTTAATTCTCAATCATAACGTTATTAATCTCTAGTTATAATTAATTAATCATAATTTGAATTTAGTTAAAGCAGATATTCCTTGTATTCGAATACACAGAAATCTGCCTATTTTGTATAAATCAAGAGATTAGAATGATTCCTTTTTTCACCTAAGAATGGTTCCACCCTGACCCATCCTATTGTACTTATATCTATATCTATAATTCAAAATCTGTCTGTTCTAATTTCATAAAGCATTATTAGATAGTATGAACGTGGAAACTAAAGTACTCACCCATATGTCTCGGAAGAAATAAATTTAAAAAACGTAGAAGTAAAATTGTTAATGTATGCTATCGCATGCGAATGCTGAAGCTTCTTGGTCTTGTACACCTAATGAATCTACCATGGCTTCCATAATACCAAAAAAAAAATTTGTTAATGTATGAAATAAAAAATCTCAAGTTCAATTTTATCGTCAATCTGTCACACCTTTCTTACAAACTTATTTATTTAACGACTATCTGGGAAACATAAATCTTAAAATGAACATGAGAAAGCCTCTCACAGAAAGATGGGACAAAAATTTCACTCAATAAAGAAAGAAAACATGACCCTTTATATTATATTAATAAGAATGAGATGGAGTTAGGGGCAATAATTGGGCGGGGCGGGGGAATATTCCGGCGGGCGGCGGAGCACGATGTACATTGGGCAGTGGCCACCTTGGGAAGTGAGAATGCTTTTGACAGCAATACTTACTGTTATTACTGTCGTCTCTGATTTTGGTGGGGTTTGAAGGGATCATTTTCTGCCGCACCTTTTGCCCCGGCCCCCCCTGCCCCCACTCCTCCACCCCCTATACAGCTACTACTACTAGCCCCTGCTCCATTTTCTCACCCTCTCATCAGTCATCCCATCATTCTATTATTATTTTTATTACTCCTTCCCTCCTAAAATATTTCTTAAAGATTTGTAGTACAATTTTTGTTAAAATTATTTAATATTTTATAAGTGGAATAATAGTCTATTTTAATATAGTGTCAAATTTATAAATAGAAAATCATAAATAATAAAATATATAATTAAGTGATATTGTTAAAGTTAATAATTAGGAATACTGATAGAACATGAATAATAAAATATGTAAATAAATAGTGTTATTGAAAGTGATAAATAGAAATTATTTTGTGAAAATACTTTTCATAAATGGAAAGAGAACATGTTTGAAAACGTACAAAAAAAGAAAAATTAAAAATAAAATTTGAAAATTATATCATATTCCCAATACAAAAACAAAATCAGATAGTTTGTTTCTAGGAATGGCAATGGACTGGATCTGGACCGGATCCGCCAGTCCGCATCCGCATCCAATTTTTTTGCTTTGGTTCGATCCGATCCGCATCCATCGGGTCCAAAAAATTAGATCCGCATCCGCATCCCTAAGATCCACAGGTCCGTGGTCCGCACCGGATCTATATGTTTTCGCTTCTAAAATAAATTCTAATCAACTATAATTCACAAGAACATTATAATAATCTAAATGCATAATAATACTATAATAATTATTTAGAATTTCTACAATTATCACTATATTGAAGACGTTAGTTACAATTTTACTATAAAGTAGGAAGAACAACAACTCGATCGTCGATGGTGTAAGTGACGCAACCCGCCGTGAATGCCGATAGATACATAATTGAGAGTATTTGAAATTAAATTTGGAACATATTTGTTTTGGAATAATTTGATAAAGGAAATTGAAGAGTTTTAAGTTGGTGTTATGTATTTAATTATAATAAAATATATATATATATATATATATATATATATATATATATATATATATATATATACAAAAACTAAATGTATTTTGAATGGAAAATTGGGAATGACGGCGAGACGCATACTAATAGAAATTATTTAGGTTAACTAATTTAATTATAATAAAATAATATATATATATATATATATATATATATATATATATATATATATATATATATATATATATATATTGGCGGGTCTGGGCCGGATCCGGATCGGATCCGAGTCTTAAAATCTAAACCCGATCCGATCCGAAATATTGATATATGTTCCGATCCGGTCCGCATCCGTCGGTCCAGATTTTGAGGATCCGATCCTTAAAATGGACCCAGATCCATGGATCTGGACCGGATCCTGGATCCGTTGTCATCCCTAGTTGTTTCACAAAATTGCTCTTCTTACAAAAGTAGCTTCATTCTTCAGTGAACAAGTGTCCTGTTTAAAGATAAAATTATTTTTTTTATAAATGACATATATTTTGGAATTTTATAAAAAAATGATACTCGATTTCTAATTTTAAAATTGTTATTAATATAAATTCTTTGTTTTTTTAATTTTTCATATAATATTTTTCTAAATAAATAAATCTTTCACATTCTTGATTTGCAAATTTTTTATGATAAGGAACACTAAAATTATTCTGTGCAATAGGGAGAGTTATTGGTTTTAATCTCCATTGCTTTCCTTTGCTCCAACCCGAAAGAAAAGGCAAATTACATGCGAGGAAAAAGGATATGTTACGGGAAGAAATTAATGATTAATTAGTAGTTTATAATCTGAACTTTGGCTTTTTATTTATTATCTCAACACTAATGAATTTTCAAAATATTATGACTTTGTAAATTTGTTTAATTTTTTCATGCATTAAAAATTTCAATTTTAGATATCTGAGTAGGCTCACATGTTTATTAAGCTAGAAGTCGAAATAATGAAGCCACTATGCAAAAAGTATGTTTTACGAATGAGCCTAATAAAATATAACAAAATTATACAAATTTGCAAAATTCATCATATTAAATTGAAGTTGAAGTTGTGATTTAAAAAAAAACCCAAAATTGAAATATAAACTACTATTAACCCAAAATTAATTATGGACGTGCGATTTTATTTATTGGAAATGAAATAACAGTACAAAGCACTGTTAGATTTGAATCCATTCTTTATTGGAAGTGAAATAACAGTACAAAACACTGTTACATTTGAATCATAATTGCTTTTAATGTAAAAGAAAGATCCCTGCTAACCGAGATGTTATACTAGCTAGTTAACAACAAAGCAAATTATATGTATTTATTTAATAAAATCTAAGATTACAAAAACAGTGAGTATTTGTTTTTATTCTCTTTTTAACTTTCCCTTTCTTTATAACCACGAGTAAGGAAATTAGTCTTGTTAGAGTATCAGAGTAGTCCCAATAATAGCAAGAGATCTCAAGAAATTTTACAAAGGATGCAAGATAAATTCCAACGAATAAACACTTTTATCATTTATTTTACCACATGTAACTATAGTAATATGTACCAGTATATGTATTAACAATAAATATTATAATATATATATATAGCATCTCTAAAAAATGGTTCTTAATTAAAGTGTAAAATTTGTAGTATTTAAATTTCAAAATGTCATCATTTATCATACAAATACACGCATGCAGAAATTAGATCACATCGAAACTGTATCTTCATTGTATTGAACGTATAATTATATCGAATTTATAAAGTTAATGTATTAGGATAATAATAATAATGCAACGTATAACGCATCCCTTTGCATACAATCCTAATGGCTAATGATACTACTATTTCTCCCCATTAACACTATTCAAAAAACCCTTTAAACTATTCATCAAGAGCACCTTCTTGTATCTTCAAATTTTTAGCTTAAAACCATTCTTGTTCCAACGGCTTATTATAATTCATGTGGCAATTTTGTTGGCTCATTTTTCCATGGAAATCAAGCTTCAATAGTCAAAATCAACCTTTATTCGATCCAAAAGTTGTTACCTCAAATCAGGTTGTTTTTTTATTTTGTCACAGGAACATTGGAGTAAATGAATAATTATTTGATGTATGATAATTTTTTAATTCGGATCATAAATGAAACATGATTTATTTATGTTGTTACAATGATCCAAAAGTTGTTACCTCAAATCAGGTTGTTTTTTATTTTGTAGTTAAATAGATTTTAATAACTTCAACAAAAAAACATATAATAATGATTCATATTTATAACAAATTATCACAGTATTCATATTTATAATATTTAAGAATTCTTAGTTTATAAAATTGATGAAATCTATATATTTTTGTTAGGATTCTTCAAAAAATTATTATTTAATTTATTATCTTTAGTGCAAGCCAACACCAAAGAAAATTTAGAGAGTTTATTATTTTCTCAAGGACGTATTTTTACTTGTTGAGAACGTAAGGACATCTTTTATTCATTGATGGATTAAATTAAAAACAAAAGGAAATTCCACTATTATTATCACACACAAAAATTAGCGTTGGTCGAGTCCGACCCGGGTATCCGAACCATGACCCGTCTTGTATATAAATGAGGGTTATTCAAAACAAAAGTGACAATTATTTCAAAAAAAAAAGTGATAGTTATTTGAATAAAAGTCACAATATTCATGAATAAAAGTGATTTTTGTTTTAATTAAAAAGTGATAGTTGTTATAAAAAAAGTAACAATTCTTTTAAATGAGAGTAATACCTATTCTAAATAAAATTGATAATTGTTTCATAAATAATTAATAAATATCCTGATCAATTATGTAATATTTAAGTGACAATTTTTTATGAAAAAAATGACAGTTCTCGTAAAGAAAAATGACAATGACAATTAATCTGAATAAAAATGAATAGATTGGATCCGTGTAGGACTTGACTCACGCGCACTGGGTGGCGAAGTGCATGGGAGTAGGGATGTCAACGGGCGGTCTTCACCCGGACCGATCCGGAACCGTTCAAAACCCGTTAAATTTTAAAACAACGGTTCCGGTTCCAGAACCGCTTGGACCCGGACGGTCAAGACCCGACCCGTTTTATCCGGTTCCGGTCCGACCTGGTCAATTTTTATTTTTTTATTTTATTTTTTACAAAAATTTTAGTTTGAACATTACATATCCACTTTTTCTGTAAGAGCATTTTACATTTGAGTGTAATTATGAAATATTAATTAATTTACTAAAACTATCATTCCAAATCTAGTTTCATAACTCAAACCTCAACTGGAAATTTTACTGGTCATATTTACTCGATTACAATATTTACTCGAATTTAAATTTTTCCACAAGACTTTAAAAACGGTGTATGGAATAAAATTATAATAAGATAACTAAACAAACTAATCATAATTAAGCATTATCCAAAGTTATAATCAAACAAAATAAATATAACTGTCGAGTGTTTCTAGGTAGGAATCTTCACCTAATTATGCGTGGATCATCGATCTAACATGTTTGTTAGTAGAATTTTACTCGACCCCAATTTAATCATTGTAGACTGTAATTTAATTTATTGTTGTAACTTCTTGTTGGATTTGTATACTGAAAGCAGTTTGGTTGAGCTCTGATACCAATTGTAGGGAAAACTAGGTTTAGCCCTCTCCCGAGGATCTATCTTGGATGTTTAATTCACCATACATTGATTATATTCCTAGCATGCGTCTATATAATTAATTGCAACACGTAGGGGTTTTCTCGTGTGTACCTTTGAATCTGTCGGGGAAAACTAGGTTTAGCCATTTCCCGAGGATCTATCTTGGATGTTTAATTCACCATACATTGATTATATTCCTAGCATGCGTCTATATAATTAATTGCAACACGTAGGGGTTTTCTCGTGTTTACCTTTGAATCTGTCGGGGATGAACGGGATGAACGGATCGAGACTCGTGCTTTGATCTTCTGGACTGTATCCCGGTTGCCCAATCTCCAACGTCGAGTGAGGACGATCTATGGAGAATGCTACAGAAAATCACCCTAATCCTCTCTAGGTATTTTCGAAAACTCTCCCAAGCTCTATGGGATTCTCGAAAATATGGCTAGGTCAAAATTGAGGATTAACGTTGATCTTATCTCTTACCTTATATTTATAATGCATTAGCATAATCCCATTAGGAAAGGATCCATGCATATCCCATAAATATAATAATATCCTTATGGATAAAGAGGATCAAATCCTTGCCATTAGAGGATAGGGGGCGCCGATTTTCATGTGGCTACGGGCCTGGATGGGCCAGCCCAGGGATCAAATGCAAAAAATAAAGATGGGCCTCAAATAAATTAATTATTTTATGTTCAGCCCAGAACATAAATTAATTTATAAACATTCATTCATGCCACTAGAGAATAAATGCTGACTTACCCCTGGGCTTGCACTTAGACATTACGAATCCCCGTATTTAAGATATCGTACGTCCATTAATTATTTAGAGCATTCTGACTGCTTAAAATAATTAATATCTTTAATTCCTTAAGTAGTACCACTCAACCTTATTATTGTACTTGAGCTAACTCAACTGCAAGGTTTAGTACAATAAACCTTTGAGCTCTTTAAGGGACGCCATCATCCTAAACGGATACGGTGACTGACATGATAACTAGCATGACATACAAGCATCGCCACCACCCAAGATGCGGGAATATTGGGTTAGAACATATAACCCTCACCCATAACAAGTCAAAGTGATGGTCAAGAACTCATACTCACCTAATACCTTATCGAGGTTTAGATCATTGTAAGTCACCGAGATCTTGGTTCTTCACGACGGTCGATAGAAGAACTCATCTCACCGTGATCCATCAATACGCCGAGATGTACCAAGATAGACAAGCAACCAAGTCAAGTCACTTCTTATCTATACCGCTGTCTATACCGACAACTCGTCCTCAAGTTGTCTCACCGTGATTCTTTTATATCTCATTAAGCTCGACCAATCATACGCACTTCTATGATCTTCTACACATTGTATGATCTAACTTATATATGAGATAAGGGACACGATATATGCAATCAAGTAATCAATCCAGATAGGAGATTGTAATAGTGGTAACAGAAACATTGTATACAAGCTCAACCAAACTCTTTCAAGATACAAATCCAACAATCTCCCACTTATACTAAAGCAAACTTTTAGTATACAATGTGTCTCTCTACTACCTATTACAAACAAAACCATCACTTTGCTTCTCCCACTTTTACAAAAGTTTCCTTTCTAAGTGAGTGCCATCAAGCGCAATCCAAGTCCTCGAACGTGCACTTCGTAGACTTTTTGCGGCAGGCTCTTTGTGAATGGATCCGCTAGGTTATCCGTCAGATCAATGTTTTCAATCAGCACGCCCCTCGCCTCACGATTTCTCGTATGACATGGTACTTTCTCTATGTGTTTGGTCGCCTTGTGGGTCCGTGGTTCCTTCGAGTTTGCCACTGCACCTGAGTTATCACAGTAAACTATGATACTCTTGGGCAAACCAGGTACCACACCTAGATCCATGAGGTAGTTCTTGAACCATACAGCCTCCTTAGCAGCCTCCGAGGCGGCTACATATTCTGTTTCCATGGTAGAGTCCGCAATGCATCGCTGCTTTACACTCCGCCAGGATACGGCTCCACCTCCCAAGGAAAACACATAGCCTGAGGTAGACTTTTTCTCATTACGATCAGCTTGGAAATCCGAGTCTGTATAACCAAAAGGCATTAGACTATCTGCATGATAAACCAGCCTATAATCTCGAGTCCTTTTCAGGTACTTGAGTATATGCTTTAGTGCAGTCCAATGAGCTTGTCCAGGGTTAGACTGATATCTAGCTACTATGCCTACCGCATAGCAGATATTGGGTCTCGTACATAGCATTGCGTACATGAGACTTCCTACGGAGGAAGCGTAAGGAACTTGTCTCATTTACTCTATCTCCTTTGCAGTCATAGATGACTGCTCATTAGATAAAGGAACACCGTGCCTGAAAGGTAGCAATCCTTTCTTGGCGGTCTGCATACTAAAACAAGTAATCACAATATCCATGTAAGACGTCTGAGATAAGCTCAACATTTTCCTCTTGCGATCTCGAAGAAACCTTGATCCCAAGAATGTACGCATCTCCTAAGTCTTTCATTTGAAACCGATAGATAACCAACTCTTTACGTCCCGATAACAACTTCACATTGTTGCCAACTAGAAGAATGTCATCTACATAAAGTGCAAGAAATACCTCATCACCGCTGACATCTAAACGATACACACAACTCGCTAGGCAATGGGTAAATCCATAGACTTTATCACCTCGCCAATGCGTAAGTTCCAGGATCGTGAGGCTTGCTTAAGCCCATAAATGGGCTTCTTAAGCTTCCATACTAGATGCTCTTCACCCTTCACCACATAACCTTCTTTGCCGCATATAGATGTCTCTACCTTCCTCAAGGTAACCGCTAGAAAAGCGGTTTTCACATCCATTTGCCAAACCTCAAGGTTCAGTGGTCGCTATGGCCAAGAATTCGATAGACTTGAGCATTGCTACAGCGAAAAGGTCTCATCGAAATCGATGCCCTCAATCTGAGTGTACCCTTCGCCACAAGCCTCGGCTTTAAAAGCCGAAACCT
Organism: Salvia rosmarinus; assembly: GCA_036937905.1. Classification (NCBI taxonomy): domain Eukaryota; kingdom Viridiplantae; phylum Streptophyta; class Magnoliopsida; order Lamiales; family Lamiaceae; genus Salvia; species Salvia rosmarinus. The sequence goes on from CM072814.1 coordinate 17,707,933, forward strand.
CTCCATCTCAATCTCTGTCCTCTTGTATACCCACTTACTACCTATGGCTTCCTGCCATCCGGTAGAGGTGTCTTTTCATACATCCATAGTCATTATGGACTCAATTTCTAAGTCCATAGCGGTGTGCAATGATCTTGCATCAATGTCTCAGATCCCTCATTTGACGTCCATGGGTCGATTATTGCCTGCTCGCTTCCGGGACTAAACCAAGATTCACCCACGAACATAAATCGCTCGGGTTGACGAACAACCCTCTCACTACGACGAGGCGCTACTGGCACAATGGCAACGGTGGGTGCAGTAACTTGTGGTTCTCTATCTTGCACAACTTGCTGGATAGGAGCCACTTGTACGGCCGTATCTCCAAAGGAACTCGACCCACTTCAATTTCTTGAAGTATCCGGTGTCGATCCTCCCACTAGACACGATATCTCGTACTTTGGCTTAATCGGTGGTGGAATACGATCATCTTCTAATTCTCAAGAATGATTTCAACTTTGGATTTATGGTTTGTCATATAATCCTCTTCTAAGAATCGGGCATTAGTGCTAATAATGACCTTCCCGATCCTTAGACTATAGAATAAACCACCTTCGTCCTCTAGGATAGCCAATAAACAACCTTTACGCCGGATCTAGCCTCCAACTTGTCGCCCTTCTTGTTCAAAGACATGTATCGGATCGCCCTATATCCTTATGTGGCTTAAACTAGGTTTCGTGCCCAAACCACAACTCGAAGGGGTCTTTTCGATCGACTTGGATGGTACTAGATTTAGCAAGTATGCCGCTTTCTAAGGCATACCCCGTAACAAAATAGGCAATGTTGCATAACTCATCATTGATCTAACCATTTCCAAAAGTCCTATTTTTCGCTCGACACACCATTTTACCGTGGTGTGCCTTGTAGTCTTGCCGGAGGTAATCCCACACTTCACTAGATATTCCATAAACTCGTTATCGAGGTATTCGCCACCGCGATCGATCAGCGATGACTTGATACTTTACCAAGCTTCGCTCCACTTCCGCCTTAAACTCTTTGAATTTCAAAGCATTCGCACTTGCGCAAGCGGTATATGTATCCGCACTGAGTAATCTTCAATGAAAGTGACAAAATACTGCATTCTCCACGAGCTTGTGTGGACATCGGTCCACACAGTCGAATGGACTAGCTCCAACACTTCTTTGGCTCTATAACCCTTCGCTTTGGGTCCGGTCGACATCTTTCCTTCTATACAGATTCGCAGATCGGGAATGGAGTAACGTGAGATTACCCAACGCCCATTCTTAGCCGCCTTTGATCCTATTCGATTGATGTGACCTAATCTAAGATGCCGAGAAATGTGGTGTCATCTTGCTAAGAAAACTTTCTTTTTAAGGTTTGTAGACGATGCAACATAGTTATAGTATTATGTTTAGCGAAATTGTATAAAGCAAATTATATAATGTGCCAACACGATAACTTTGTCATTTCTTATGATAGAAACACCACTATCAAAAATAATGTAATATCCATGAATAAACAATTTCAAATGTAAACAAGGTTTCGCAGAAAATCCGCACATATAAAACATCTTTCAATACTAAACTGTTCTATCAAACATAAAGTAACATCTCCGATCGCAACGGCCTCGACTTTCGCTGCTGCCCATGGAGATCGTTATCTCGCCATCATGCAGCCTCCTTGTCCGCAGAACCCCCGCAGGTGTAACAAACATGATCAATCGCACTCGTTCACTACCCAAGAATGGGTAGAACAAGTCGCTAAACATGTTTCACATTAAAGCAAATGGCGTACTGAGCCTTGAGCATAGGGCACTTGGCCTTCCAATGCCCGCCTTGCCGCACTTGAAGCACTTGCCCTCTCCTTTGCTTCTTCAAGCCTCCGGCGTGTGCATGTTCTTGTTCCCATTACTCCCACTATTTCCTCTTACTTCTACCACCTTTGGTGCCCTTTTTCTTTTCCATTTTGCAACGGAAAATTTGGGCCCTAGACGTGCTAGCAAGAGCATGTGCCCTTTACCCATAACTCCTTCCGCGGCCACGAGATCATTTAGCAACCGACTAAGTGTATACTCGGTCTTGCTCATGATCGCATTCACGCTAAAATTGTCAAAGACTTGGGCAGTGTGTTGAGGATGATATCGACCTCGGCTTTGCCGTCAATACCTCCTCCCAACCGATCAAGACTATCCATGAGACGAGTCATGGGAGACATGTTCATGGACCGAACTTCCTTCTTCCATCTTACACGCCAAGATTTCTCTCATTGTGTGGAAGCGATCGTCCGATCCGATTGCCCAAACTTACTCGAGACCGGACCATATTTCGCCGCTCACAATTGATCGATGTCAGCACCGCAAGCCTTTGGACATTGTAGTCATCATATAGCACTTGGCCATATTGTTCGACTTATGCCAAAGTCCGCTGACTCGCGCTCATTAGTCGATCGTCAAGAAGGACATCGGGTTTAGGAGTAGTGAGAACAAACATGTGTTCTTCAATGATAAAAACATATTCCATGTTTCGCTTCAACTCGATAAAATTCGGACCGGATAAGGGATTTTGTGCGAGCATATTGATAATCGGTGTAAGAGACATATCTGAAAAGATAATGTAAACACATAAGCATACGATCGCACATAATTCGTAATAACAATATTGTAACCTTTTGATAAAACAATATTGATTGAAACCTTCAATCGCCCAAGGAATCCCACATGCAAGCCACGCGCGATGGACGTTTACACATGAACCCCCGACTGCACTAAAATATACCTTTTAGTCGCTTAATTTCAATCCATGTCAACTTATCCTTATGACAAATGAAATTAATGATTGACCTTACTAGACCACATCACTATCGCAAGAAGGACTTCATGAAGTTGTACTCGAGGTGATGTCTAGCAATGACCACAATTTTAACAAAGAAAATGAATTCTTAGAATCGGCATACTCACTAGACCATACCGCTTTCAATCCAAATTCCTTTGTTATCTCATTTTAAAAATATCTCTAGAGAACTTATGAAAATCGCACATGCAAGCCACGCGTGTGGGCGCTATACATGAAACTCCCACTTCTCAATAGATTTAAAATGTTTTATTTAGAAATCTCATCTAACAAACTTATGATAAACAAAGGCAAGCAAGCCACGCGTGTGGAGGTTTACTCATAGTGCGTCTCACTTTGTATAGAGATCAAAAAGTGGAGGTCTTGACAATATAATTTGAAAATTAATATGTCGGGTTACTTGCTTAGTCTTTTTGTTCAAAAGGTTTGTCCATGCAGATATAGCATGCTTTTCTATAGAACTCAACATGTAAAACATGTTCGCAGAATTCTAAAATATGCTTGAAAACGAGATAAACCTAGCATGCTTACTATACGCATCCAATCACGAAAACATATAATATGTTTGTCTACGTAATTTAAACATACATAGCATGCTTCGCATTATTTAAACATCCACGACATGTAATGAACGATTAAAATAAAATAAACGCTCATCGTGGCCCACTCGTGGAACCTCGCACTTTCTTGCCTAATCTATTACATAGAATTACAAAGCACGATCTTCATTAACTTCAAAATGGGCCTCGCGTGCACCCGCACGGACCGGATTCACAAACCGGATTCGGGCCGAAAATCGTGTTCAATTTGAAAACGGTCCGGGCCGGGTCCGCCCAAATGGGCGGGCAGCGCGCTAGGGCACAACCCATGCGCGCCCACCTTGCGCGCCGCCACCGCGCGTGCTCTCGCGGGTCGCCTCACGGTCGCAGGGCGACCGCGACCGCACCCGACGAGCACGCGTCTTGCGCCACGCCGCGCCGCGAGCGCGCGCATTTGAGCCTTGAGCGCGCCGCGGTCAACCTCACGACCGCGAGCCCGATCGCGGCGGCCGGGATCTCGGGCGACAACGCGCACCCGCCGCTCAAGCACGCCAAGCGCCGGGGATCTCACGGCCGGAAGGAGTTATGGGTAAAGTAGCACATGCTCTTGCTAGCACATCTAGGGGCCCAAATTTTCCGCTGCAAAATGGAAAAGGAAAAGGGCACCAAAGGTGGTAAGCAAGGAAATAGTGGGAGTAATGGGAACAAGAACATGCTCGCCACCGAGGCTTGAAGAAGCCAAAGGAGAGTGGCAAGTGCTTAAAGCGGCAAGACGGGCATCGAAGGCCAAGTGCCCTATGCTCAAGGCTCAAGGTACGCCATTTGCTTTAGTAACGAAAACATGTTTAGCGACTTGTTCTACCCATTCTTGGGTAGTAGACACGGTGCGACGGATCATGTTTGTTACACCTGCGTGGGTTCCTGCGACAAGGAGTCTGCATGATGGCGAGATAACGATCTCCATGGGCAACGCGCGAAAGTCGAGGCCGCTGCGATCGGAGATGTAACTTTATGTTTTGATAGAACGCTTTTAGTATCGAAAGATGTTTTATATGTGCCGGATTTTCATGAACCTTGTTTCGCTTTCAAATTGTTTATTTATGGATATTCTCGTTATTTTTGATAGTGGTGTTTCTATCATAAGAAATGACGGTTATCTGTGTTGCACATTATATAATTCGCTTTATACTATTTCGCTAAACATAATACCTATAACTATGTTGCAACATCTACAAACCTTAAAAGAGAAAGTTTTTCTTAAGATGACACCACATTTCTCTCGGCATCTTAGATTAGGTCACATCAATCAATAGGATCCAAAGACCGCTAAGAATGGAGCGTTGGGTAATCTCACAGCCACTGCTCCCGATCTGCGAATGCAGATGAAGGAAAGATGTCGACTGCACCTTTCAAAGCCGGCGGTTATAGAGCCAAAGTGTTGGAGCTAGTCCATTCGACTGTGTGAACCGATGTCCACACAAGCTCGTGGAGGTACGAGTATTTTGTCACTTTCATTAACGACATACTCAAGGTACGGATACATATACCGCTTCACCGCAAGTCCGAATGCTTTGAGAAATTCAAAGAGTTTAAGGCGGAAGTGAGACGAAGCTTGGTAAAAGTATCAAGTCATTGCGGTCCGATCGCGTGTCGAATACCTCGAACGAGTTTATGGACTAACTAGTGAAGTGTGGGATTACCTCCCAACAAGATTACACCGGCACACCACAAAGAAAATGGTGTGTCGAGCGAAGAAATAGACTCTTTTGAAATGGTTAGATCAATGATGAGTTATGCAAAGATCGCTTATTTCGCTCGGGGTATGCCTTAGAAACGGCGGCATACTTGCTAAATCTAGTACCATCCAAGTCAATCGAAAAGACCCTTTCGAGTTGTGGTTTGGGCGCAGTTTCAGTTTAAGCCACATAAGGATATGAGGCCGTCCAAGACATGTGCCAACAAGAAGGTCGATGTTGGAGGCTAGATCCGACGTAAGGTCGTTTATCGCTATCCTAGAGGGACGAAGGTGGTTTATTCTATAGTCCTAAGGATCGGAAGGTCATTATTAGATTAATGCCCGATTCTTAGAAGAGGATTATATGACAAACCACAAATCCAAAGTTGAAATCATTCTTCGTGAATTAGAAGATGATCGTATTCCACCACCGATTAAGCCAAAGGTACGAGATGTCGTGTTCAGTGGGAGGATCGACACCGATACTTCAAGAAATTGAAGTGGGTCGAGTTCCACCGAGATACCGCCGTATAAGTGGCTCCTATCCAGAAGTTGTGCAAGATGAGAACCACAAGTTACCGCACCCACCGCTGCATTGTGCCAAGAATACCGTCAGAGTGAGAGGGTTGTTCGTCAACCCGAACGATTTATGTTCGTGGGTGAATCTTCTGATTTAGTCCCGGAAACGAACAGCAATAATCGACCCATGGACGACAACGAGGGATACAAGACATTGATGCAAGATCATTGCACACCGCCATGGACTTAGAAATTGAGTCCATAACAGCTATGGATGTATACGAAAAGACACCTCTACCGGATGGCAAGGAAGCCATACGTAGTAAGTGGGTATACAAGAGAAGAGATTCAGATGGAGAGGTTTCGCTTTTAAAGCCGTGCTTGTGGCGAAAGGGTACACTCAGATTGAGGGCATCGATTTCGATGAGACCTTTTAAATCTCAGTAGCAATGCTCAAGTCTATCGTAATTCTTCCGCCATAGCAGCCCACTCAATCTTGAGGTTTGGCAAATGGACGTGAAAACCGCTTTTATAAACGGTTACCTTGAAGAAGGTAGAGACATCTATATGCAAAGAACCCTAAGGTTATATGGTGAAGGGTGAATAACATCTAGTATGGAAGCTTAAGAAGCCCATTTATGGGCTTAAAGCCCATTTATGGCTTAAGCAAGCCTCACGATCCCGGAACTTACGCATTGACGAGTGGTAAAGTCCTATGGATTTACCACATTGCTAGCGAGAGTTGTGTGTATCGCTTAGATGTCAACGGTGATGTGGTATTTCTTGCACTTTATGTAGATGACATTCTTCTAGTTGGCAACAATGTGAAGTTGTTATCGACGAAAGAGTTGGTTATCCGATCGCTTCAAATGAAAAACTTAGGAGATGCAGTATATTCTTGGGATCAAGGTTTACCGAGATCGCAAGAGAAAATGTTGAGTTTATCTCGGGCGCCTTACATTGATCTGTGATTACTTGTTTTAGTATGTAGACCGTCAAGAAAGGATTGCTACCTTCGGACATGGCATTCCTTTATATAAGACACAAGAGGATGCAGCTACATTTTCCTTGTATGTATGATCCATATCCCTTCATTTCATCATAACATTAACATTTACGCCGAGAAGGAGGCTCCTCAGCACCCATACATAAACATAAATATTTTGGGCATGATAATTTCATCATCATTTCATAATCATTTTCAAAAGAGAGCATGATCGCAGCGAGATAGAGAATGAGACAAGTTCCTACACGCTCTCAAAACCACAAAGAATGCTCACGACATTCTTCAAAAATTTTCAAATGGTTTTCATTCTTTTTTTTCTTTTCTTTCGCAATATCATATTTATTCCATATGAGTTCCAAAATTTTTCCAAATAATCACTATAAGCTCATCGGCTATCATATATCATTAATCCATCATTAAATTAACTCCTAGAATTTTCGATCATTAGCCGAGGAAGTCTCATGTACGCAATGCTATGTACGGGTTCGATATCTCGCTATGCGGTAGGCATAGTAGCAAGATATCGCCTAACCTCGACAAGCTCATGCATGATCATGCGATAAATCATATACCAAGTACCTAAAAGGACTCGAGATTATAGTCGGTTTACCATGCAAATTATATCATAGGATAGTCTAATGCCTTTGGGTTACAGCACTCGGTTTCCGTCGACCGTGATGAGAAAAAGTCTACCTCGGCTATGTGTTTACCTGGGGAGGTGGATTTCCGTGATGCAAAGCAATCCGCAAGTGATGCATTGCGGACTCTACCATGGAAGTTCGAATATGTAGCCGCCTTTAGGTCGCTGAGGAGGTCAGTATGGTTCAAGAACTACCTCATGGATCTAGGTGTGGTACTGGTTTGCCCAAGAGTATCATAGTTCTTGTGATAACTCAGTGCGATGGCAAACTCGAAGGAACCACGGACCCACAAAGCGACCAAACACATAGAGAGAAAGTACCATGTCATACGAGAAATCGTGAGACGGGGACGTCTTGATTGAAAAGATTGATACGATGGATAACCCAGCGGATCCATTCACAAAGAGCTCACCGCAAAAGTCTACGACGGACACGTTAGGGGACTCGATTATGCTTGATGGCACCCACTTAGAAATGAAACTTTTGTATAAGTGGGAGAAGCAAAGTGATGGTTTTGTTTGTAATAGCTAGTAGAGACACATTGTATACTAAAAGTTTGCTTTAGTATAAGTGGGAGATTGTTGGATTTGTATCTTCGAAAGCGTTTGGTTGAGCTTGTATACAATGTTTCTCGTTACCACTATTACAATCTCCTATCCGAATTGATTACTTGAGTGCATATATTTGTGTCCCCTTATCTCATATATAAGTTAGATCATACGGTGTGTAGAAGATCACAAAAGTCATATGATTGGTCAAGCTTAATGAGATATAAAAGTTTCACGCCTAAGACAACTTGAGGACGAGTTGTCGGTATAGTCATGCTGTATAGATGAGAAGTGACTTGACTTGGTTGTTTGTCTATGCCGGCACGCCCCGCACGTATTGATGGATCACGGTGAGATGAGTTCTTCTATCCGACCGTCGTGAAGAACTAAGATCTCGGTGACTTACGATGATCTAAACCTCGATAAGGTATTAGGTGTGTATGAGTTCTTGACCATCACTTTGACTTGTTATGGGTGAGGTTATATGTTCTAACCCAATATTCTCCGCATCTTGGGTGGTGGCGGTGCTTGATGTCATGCTAGTTATCTCAGACGAGTCACCGTATCCGCTAGGATGATGACGCCCCTTAAGGAGCTCAAAGGTTTATTGTACTAAACCCCGCAGTTGAGTTAGCTCAAGTACAATAATAAGGTTGAGTGATACTACTTATGAATTAAAGATATTAATTATTTTAAGCAATGAATGCTCTAAATAATTAATGGACGTACGATATCTTAAATACGGGATTCAGAATATCTAAGTGCTAGCTCGACTCACCTTCGGTAATAAAGGGTAAGTCGATTTATTCTCTAGTGGCATGAATGAATGTTTATAAATTAATTTATGTTCAATGAACATAAGATAATTAATTTATTTGAGGCCCATCTTTATTCCTCAGATTTGATCCTGGCCGGCCCATCCAAAGCCGTAGCCACATGAAAATCGGCGCCCCTATCCTCTAATGGCAAGGATTTGATCCTCTTTATCCATAAGGATATTATTATATTTATGGATATGCATGGATCCTTTCCTAATGGGATTATGGTAATACATTATAAAGATAAGGTAAGAGATAAGATCAAGGTTAATCCTCACTTTTGACCTAGCCATATTTTCGAGAATCCCATAGAGCTTGGGAGAGTTTTCGAAAATACCTAGAGAGGATTAGGTGATTTTCAGTAGCATTCTCCATAGATCGCCCTCACCGACGGAGATTGGGCAACCGGGATACATCCGAAGATCAAAGCTCGAGTCTCGATCCGCTCATCCTGCTCATCCCCGATGATTCAAAGGTAAACACGAGAAAACCCTACGTGTTGCAATTAATTATATAGACGCATGCTAGGAATATAATCAATGTATGGTGAATTAAACATCCAAGATAGATCCTCGGGAGAGGGCTAAACCTAGTTTTCCTACACTTCTGAACACAATTTAATTTATTGTTGCATCTTGCGCTATTCATTTTTTCCTTTTTTTATTGATTATTTATTTATTTTGTAAGTATTTTGTGGATATGAAAGATTGATATATATTTATTTTATTTAACGAGTGAAAAAAATAATGGGATAAGAATAAAATAAATTTTACATATTATTAAAATTTAAATAAATAAACTAGAATATTTAAAAATATTTTTAATATGTTATAAAATAGATTAGATGGTTGGAGATGGATCTGATTTTTAATGTAAAATGTATAAATTGTAAAATGGAGATAATCAATAGATTTGCACTAAGCGTGAGGACACAGTTGCATGCATTTTAAAAAAAATTATATATTTATAGAAAAATATTATCTACGATATCATTTGTATTTCAGAACAAAATTCTTTGAAATCATTCAACAAAGATTTTGGCAATGTATCTACGACATTCACGACACCTACGCTTATATTTATTTATAATATATTTTATATTTTAGTCCAATAAAGATTTTTTTTTGTTGAAATTTGAAATATGAAATTGAAAATTTTGGGATTTGGGTGTAGCGCCCAACGGTAATCGCTTAACAATGGGTAATACCCGATCCGTATCCATAACTTGATGGTCCGGATCCGTCCGATCCGATGTTTATCGGCGGTTCTGCAACCGTAACCAATACTAATTTATTGGTTCCGGTCCGATAAAGCTTCGTCCGCCGACATCCCTACATGGGAGTGCGCCTCTCATTGTTATTGAGTTGGGATTTGAGAGAGGGAAACGTAAGACATCTTGTTCCTTTGAGGCGTCCCACAACGTGATTGTCCATGAACAGGGCCGCCTCCGACGGTAGGCCATCCTAGGTGATCGCCAAGGGCCCACCATCTCAGGAGGCCCAAATTATTTTAAAAAATTAATTTTACTTATAGATATATAGATTTATTTGGATTCAAAATATTATATCACTTAAATATTTTATTTTATTTTAAAGTCCAAAGTACTAAATCTTTATGTATTTTACTTATAGATATATGTTTTCATTTGATCCCCAAATATATTAGAAAATATTGATGTTGATGTGATTATTAATGGTTTTGTATCTGTAAATACTCGAATAAAGTATTTTTTATGATATTGTATCATAGATAAGAGTTCAGATTTAGAAATGTAAGGATGACAAGTACGTTGTATATGTTTTTGACAATTTTTTATTATCTATTTCTATTTGTAGATCACTTGAAATTTACGTAAATTCAAATTTGATTTATTTTATAAGTATAATATAAGGGACCATTTTGGACGGTCTAATGGTTAATTGAATTCATGTGGTCAAAGGTCACGAGTTCAAACCACATTATCGCTTCTATAGGTTCAAGTCAGTCATACCCGATTTTTCAAGTGTGGTTTAGTCGTCTTGTGCCGTTTGCAAGCTATTGTAAAGAAACGTAAGTTTTACCTAGTGCGCACAAAAGATAATGACTGATGGTTTATAGGAATTTTAAAAAATGGGGCATATATTCCTTATTTTGTCTAGGGCCTATAAAATGTCAGGAACGGTGGTGGCCATGAATGGAGAAGGAATTTCCATTGAAATTCAAATGACAGTTTGCTAGCTCCTATCATTCATCAGACAAGCAAAAGAATTATATTTTTGAAAAAACCACACTTTTATTAATTAACTAAGCGGTGGGTTTAAGTGTATTATTTTTTTCTTAATTTTCGTAGTGAGAAGATGGCTTACCATATACAGTACCAACTACTAGTGTGTCGATATGAATAAACAGACTTTTTGTGTGGAAGTGAATCTCACAAGAATTTCAAATATTTAGATGGAATAAGTCACCAACCAACATATATAGTAAAAGTGAAATTTAAAAGCTGCCAATTTTATGCAAGTTTGATGGTGTAGGGTATCCGAGGTCCATTGTCTAAATTTGTGAGGAACATCAATAATTTGTCATGATATGTACAGATATAAGATGGGATGCACCTCAATCTAGCATGACAATCTTGACTTACCCAAACCCACTCTATTAAGGTTTGCCTCCCTCTAAATCTACTCTTTTTACTTGCCACATTAATTAACTTGATTAGTTTATATATATCATATGTCCTTTCCAACTCAACATCATCAACGCAACACCATTCATGGACTTTTATTTCTTTTCTTTTTTCCCCTTTCTCTTGTCTTGTATAATCCTAATCAAGTTGTGTCTATATATATATATAAGTTTTGTCAAATGATACAGGCTTTTCCAAGGAATCCGTAATTAATTAAGCAGGGTCCACTTCTTGTGTAGCTATTTAATTGGTAGTTTAATCAATTTCATTTTATATACGAGCTGATGAAAAGTGAAAATCAAGATTTGTCAAAACCAACTTGTGATTATGACAATTGACAGTATTGCATGGCATCAGAGTAAATGTTCAATTCTAGTTTGATTTAATAGTCAAGATGGGTAATGTTAGCTGAGTATATTATAACAGTATAAACATATATCTTTAATGCATGAATATCCATGTTTTTTTGACCCAAGTGGAACCCTAATAGACTTATGGTTAAAGTTTGACTATTGTTTATTTAATAGTCGTTTTCTCTCTGTAATCTGTATTCGAAAATTATAATGAAATATTTGACTTGGCATCGTCCACAGACATAATCGTAAGATAAATTGGATAAACAATTCTTGTATTATTTATTTTCTATCGTAATTATGGTTTGTATTTTTCGCAACAAGAGAGACACGCAAATTTACTTCCATATCCACACTGCTTGAGCCTTGAGGTATAGTATGCTTTTAGGCAGCCCATATATAAAAAAATAGTTGATAATTCCGTCGCCTTTCAGTACCACGCGCCTCATCATAACCGTTGAGTATTAGGTCAATCGCATAAAAAATTTAAAAAGGTGATCCTTTTTTAGGATTCTCGGCTTTTCCCATAAAAAATTCAATCCAAAAAGAAAATTGTTTTAGTGTTTTTTATCCTTCTCTGCTATGTGATGATATGTATATCTTTCATTAAGTACTCTCCTTTAAATGGCATTTGGTATATTAATAACTTCATTAGCACACGGAGATAACAAACATGACTTATAGAAGGTGTTTGGTTTAATTGATAAAATTACCCAACTTAGTCAGATGTCTGGTTTGAATGATTTGGTATGTTATGGATCGAATAATTCGATGCGTGCTCCAATCATTCAATTAGATATAAAAAAAATACCCCAAATTTGTGGTGATTATTAATCCTTCTTCAATCATAATACAAAATTCCAAATATACCTTCATCAAAATTATTTTTGGTCCTCTTTGCTATCAATTTTTTGTTACATTACAAGAACAATAAATAGGTATTATGATACATCACAAGTCATAATCATTCAATTTATCCTATATCATAATCAATCAATCCAAACATAAAATCAAATAGTCCAATCCTCGCTATATCATATCAATATTATCTATCTTATCTACCAAACCAATTGCCCCTATATAGTAGTCCCTTAATCTCACCTAAAATGGTTTGTTTCTTTTGCATGGTTATTTGGGAAAAAAATATGGTTAAAGTGATAGAAAATTGGTAGGATGCATACCTTTTAAAGAGATAATAATTTCCAATAAAGAAAACAAGTTAATTTGAATGAAATAATCCAAAAAAAGAATACAAGCAATTTTAAGTGGGACAAATGTAATATTATTTTAGCAAAAAATGATTCAAGAATACAAACCATTTTGAGTGAGACAAATGTAATATTAATACTTTAGCAAAGAAGGATTCAACAATTTAAAAGAGAGAGACATTTTAAGGTTTGTAATACAGCATTCGTACTTAGTCGTTTAAGTATGAATACGTATGACTACGATCTCACACAAGCTTTTAAAGAATATTGGTCTCTTCTTAATATTAATCCTAGATTCTTTTTTCATTAGTTGTTAAGAGCCTGACTGCAATTTATTTACTTATTTTTATTCTTTTTTAGTATATGTAATGCACCTTCAGATATCTATATTTATTTCGTGCTACAATTTTTTCTCTCCCTTGACGTGATATCCTTCTTTTAACAACGGGAAAAGTAATTACGAATCTAATCAATGCCTTCACAAATATGTACATAATTAAACATATCAAAACTATCAACAATAATTTAGACACGTAGTTAGGAAACAACAAAACAAACAATTATGATAATGGCTAAAGCAAATTAGTCAGTCTTGTGACTGTTGGAGTTGAAGATAAACGTAAACTATAATTTCCACTAAAAAGTGGCCAAAGAATTATCTTTTTCCTTCAATATCTCTTTTTTATTTTTCTTCGGCTCAACTTTTTTTTTTTCTTAGCAATCTATTATGGTAGGCAAAATCTAATTGATTTAAGATGGACTAATGGTAATAGACAACTTGCGTCTCTATAATATTTTTTCTTTTATTTCAGTTGAACTTGCACTCTGTAATTTATTACACTTAATTCACATAATCCACCTAAAAATAAATTATACACTATCATATATTATATTATTTCTTTTTTCCTTTGAAAAATATCTTTTACATATTAAATTTTTTTATAAGAATAAATTCTCTATAATGAATATTTTTCTTCGATCACAATAATATAATCGAATAGTTTTGACTGTATATACTATCCTAAGTCATAGGAAAATCAATAACAAGTTGATCCCTAGTTCCTAAACTAGAAAAAAAAAATTGTATATCATCCACTTTATTTTATACTCCCTCCGTCTCCCAATTTCCTTCCTATGCATTTATGTAACTATCTTCCCAACTTTACCCTCAATAATATCATTTATTTACACCTTTTATCATTCATGACCATCAATATTTCTCTTTTTTATCCTCAACAACCCATTTATTTATCCTTTTTACTACCTAAGACTCATCACTAACTAATTTAATATTATATTGTTGTGGACCTTTACTCCACTCATAATATATTCAATAATTTTTATTAAAACTTGTGTTGAACATTCCTAAGAATAGATCTAGGGGACGTAGAGAAATATATACAAACCCAATGGGCGCCCTTCAATTTGGGAGAAAATAAAAGATAGAGAGAGACCAGCAGTGGAATTTATTAGTAAAAGGAGGTTAAAAAAAGCAGCTATCGACCACTTAATCATTCAATGATAAGAATTGCAAGCTTCAAGGACGTCAACCTCAAAATCTGTACATCACTTGCTTGTCCCCATTATATACCCTATTCTATGCTAGTGCTGTCCCAAAAAATAATATGGACCTCAGCGTTTTTCTAGATGTTACTCCCTCCCTCCCTCCGTCCACAAAAAATGCGCATTGATTTTGGTGACACGGGTTTTAAGAAAACTATAATGAGTGTAAAGTAAATACACTGTAATGAGTGTAAAGTAAATGTGTATAAAAAGGTGTGTCATTGGGATAATAAATGAATATGTTAATGGATTGTGAGTGTAAAAAGGTGGATCATGAGTGTTTTTTTTTTAAATAAGTGGATAAGTTGAGGGTAAAAATATAAAGTTGGTATTTCTAAAAAAGGAAAGTGCATATTTTTGGTGGACGGACCGAAAAGAATTAAATGCACGTTTTTGGTGGACGGAGGGAGTACATTTTATATAATAATTATCATTATATTATATAAATTTACTTATAATCATGGTAAGTAGGATGATGCAACCTCATGCATTGCATCACAAGATATTTCCAACCTTTTATTCCTAATAACAATTTTATCACCAACTTGACTGTAGCCTAATCAGATGTCATTGGCGGCCGGTGTATGTCTTCGGAAATTTAACGGCGGAAATGGCTAAGCTTATTTTAGAGAGTTTATAAGATGTAATGTAAGAGCTTATATGTTAAAAGTATTTGGATAATTGATTTTATAAGCTAGAGAAATAATCGTGAGCTAGAGAGAGAAAATCATAGTTAGAGAGATAAAATTGACAAGAGTTAAAATTGATAATATATATAATAAAGTAATTTCGGTAAATTCATGGTTGCTTATAAGCTTATGAAAAAATAAGTTGGGGTTGAACAACTTATTTTTAAGGGAGCTTATAAGCTGTTGAAGCTTATTTTCATAGCTTATAAATTGTTTAAGAGTTTATTTTGTCAAGCACTTTGCAATAACTTATAAACTCCTAAACATGTTATAAGATATTTTAAAGAGCTTATAAACTCAGCCAAACACCCTCTATATCTAACCACGTAGATTTAGATAAATTTAACAGTGCATCGACTAGGTGTATACTCAGAGTGAATTGGGTGTAAATTAAATTGGATAATCAAATGGGTGTTGAAACTATGAAGAATTAGTACTGCAGGTGCCTAGGAATTTTGAGGAATGCAAGAAAAGTGTTTATTCTCGAGCTTAGCCCTTTTTTCAGAAATATTCACCGGAGGGCTCGTTGATGGAGTTTCCGATCATTCCTATGATGCAAGAGATGAGAGCTCGAAAGTACATTTGCGCAGTAGATGATGATGTTTTTGCTACCATTGCAGCAGGCAGCAGCTGAAAAATTAGTTTCTTAATCACTCCAAAACTGAATCAATGACAAGATGTATTTAGGACGTCTATTTAATTTGTGGATTTATTTTATGAAAATTTAGTCTTGAATCACACTCTTGTCTTTGATTTTTGTGTATATGAGATAAATATATATAAGTCAATCAAACCTCTGACCGTAGAGAGAAGTCTGGTATATAAATCTCACATAATAGAGCTCGTGTGACAGACCTTGCCGTTCATGCGACTGAAGAGATTCAACGTCGTTATCCGAAAATAGACATGTTTTCCTGAATAGTTTAGACAGGTCAATGCCTTAGATTTCCGATTTGATGCTAAAGGAAGCCTTCGAATCCCTTTTTAACAGTTTTGCTTGCTACAAACATAAAACGCTTATAAGGTAGAATCGACTAACCAACTACACTTGTATCTATATCCGATGTGTGTAGGTACAATTGGAGACCATCCCACGTGTCTTCTTCTAAGCAGCGCTAGTATGAATATTCTAACAAACTTGCAAGTTACATTTTGCACTTTATGACATCTTATCCTATGCACCTGTGAATATGTGGCTCCCGACAAAAAGACATTTATCTTTTCTTCTAAGGTATATGTTCGATATTATCTCCATGCATGACATTCTATAAATACTTGCTCCTTCATTCATAGGGAGGTGCGTTATATTTTGCTCTCAATACTTATACTTGTATTCGAAAGTTTATTCCTTCAATTGGAATCTGACTTGAGCGTCAAAAGTTTCTTCACGGAGAACTCTTCATGCTCTGTTTTGCAGTACTCGTGTCTGTGCCAATGGTGTTCGGAGAGCTCAGTAACATCCCTTCTTAATGAGTCTACCTTCGCTTCATCTAATTTGAGTTAGATCTTCTTCTTTCTTACTAGATCTTCAACCCGGATCTAATAGTATGGATGTCTCCATCAGCCATCTCTGGCGCCAATCTTATCGGAGCAATCATGCCATAATTGTATAGAAAGATGATTAAATAGATATCATCCTTATTCTAATAACTAGAAACCAACATAATTGTAAAATGCAAAAAACATTATATTATGCATAAAAAGGCATAAGAAATAGAGAAATAATAGTTTAATATGTGAAAAAGCATAGTACTGAGAAAACATTATTTTATGTATAAGAAAGCACATCCCATTTGAAAATCAATCATGACCATTCATCAATTAAGATTTACAGACATGATTGTTTTTTAGTTGCTAGTATAAGGTTTGTTTGAGATCATATCCCTATATATACATATAAAGGCCATATATATATATATATATATACACAAAGGTTGGGTTTTGGTATCATTACCTTAGGTAGTATGTAATATTCAATTTAGACCACACATTTTGAACATGTGCATGCACCACAATTTTACAAGTGGCAGCCCCGTCTTTTTTTTTTTCGCAAAGGACAAAATGGGAAGAGAACAAACAACATTCTTCTTCTTCTTCTTCGTTACAACAACAACAGCGATGGTGATGACATAAAACAACAAATTTTAAGAAAAAAGAAGAAGAAAATGATTTTGAAAAGATAATTGAGGGATATTGAGTAAAAATAACACGGAGACTGTGAGAGAAAATTGAAGATCGAGAGAGAGTGTGAATATGACAGTGGTTTCTGGCAAAGTTCACCGATAATTAGAGAATGAAACGGAAGAACTAACAGAGAAGGATGAAAGAGAGTTTTGTTATCAAACATATTCTCATGTATATAACAGAACTCACTCATGCATATAAAAAAAATATAAACTTGCATGTTGGTCACGAAACACAAATATGCATATATAAAAAACATACATATAACAAAATATACTCATGCATATAACATAACATAAATTTGCATGTTGTCCATGAAACACACACATGCAAACAAAAGACACTCATGCATATAATAAATCATACTCATGCATATAATAAAATATAAACATACATGTTGGTTAACGGGCTGCTGGGACGACGCGCGAGTATGACCGCGCTGTGGATGCAAATGAGCGCTAGGCACACCCTTCCAACATACATGCATTTTATGTTCAATTACATGCATTTTTGAGTTTATTTATATGCATACTTCAGTTCAACTATATGCATGGTTTGTTTTTTGTATCACATAACCAATAAAATTACTAATTTACCCTTATTGTAGCAAAATCAATGAAAATAAACTTATAAAATACGGAAAAATCTCCACCATAAGATTTATTAGATGGATGGATGAGACCGAGTACTATATACTACCTAACGCTTGGATACTATATGATCCCAATTATATATATATATATATATATATATATATATATATATATACACACACACACACAGAAAGAGTGTGTGTGTGTGTGGTGTTCAAATAAGAACCATTTTTAACGTGAAGGGTAAGAACCATAAAATTTCTCTATGAATAAAATGAATTCAGTATGAAAGATGATGCATCTGTTAACAAAGTTACTGAATCCAAAAATTCAGAATTTTTTACCCGGGTTCGAATTCCATAAGGGGCGATTTTTTTTTTGATTTAGTAATTTTTTCGATGGATTCATCAACTTTCACAGTGAACTCATAACTTTTTTATTTTCACATTCTCACGATAAAAATGGTTTTTAAGTTAATCTCATATATATATATATATATATATATATATATATATATTATGATTGAATATCTTAGATTAGGATTGAATAAGATTAGACGACTCATAATTATTTAATGATAAAATAGTCAAATCCTTATATTTTTGCTATTTGGATCTTTCATATTTTATTTTTTGTTATTCGTGTAATTCATGTCGTTGTTTATGTACTCGTAGTTCTTGTGCATGTTATCATATTCCACTTTATTGTTATGTTCATGCCATTCATGTTATTATGTATGTAATCGTAGTGATTATGCATATGAGAACAGTTATCGTAATGAATATATAAAATCTCTTAATTATAGGGCTAAACTGTTACCATTAAAATCTGAGGATAATAAATGATTTATAATTAACTTTGATCGTTAGATTATAAAAAATGGATGGACCGCATTAGTTCTTAGTTCTAAAAAAAATTGGAGTTCTCGTTTGATCCACTCCCTATATATATATGTATATTTCCGTAATTATTTTGAGAATTAAGAATTAATGTGGTCCATTCATTGTTATAATCTAACAGTTAAGATTAATTATAAATAGTTTATTATTCTCATATTTTAATGATAAACGTTTATCCCTAAAATCAAGTGATTTTCTTATTGATTTCCGTAGTTATTTTCATATGCACAATTACTATGATTACATGCACAACAGTATGAATTGCATGAACATAACAATAAATTGGAATGTATTGCATGCACAAGAACTACAATTACCTGAACAATAATATGAATTATATGAACAATAAAGAATAGAATGTGAAATATCCAAATAGCAAAAATTTAAGGATTTGACTATTTTTATCATTAAATAATTATGAGTCGTTCGATCTTATTTAATCTAACGGTGGTTATTAGTTCTTAGTTCTTATCTAAGATGCGGTTCTCTCTCTATGTGTGTGTGTGTGTGTGTGTTTGGATTCTCGTAGTATCCGGTTCTCAAGTGCTAAGTAGTACTCAATCTATACCACACATTGTGGCCATGTGGATAGCATAGACAAGCGACATGTGACATAATATTTTTTATTTTTATTTTCGCTAAGGGGCAATACAGTAATCTTCTTCTTCTCTGCAACTGCTACTATTCACTGGAGAAGAATAGGAAGTAGACAACAGCGATGACATAGCGGAGGTGGTCGTAAATCTGCATAACAATTCACATAAACCTGTATATGCATAATAATATTTAGAAATGCGTAGTAAAAAAACAAAACATGCATATGACTAAACGTAAACATGCATAGAACAAAACACAACCCTGCATACTTTAAAAAAATTATCATTATCGATATATCTTTTTCTCTCTTCTCCAATATGCACAAACATGTTTCTTGTTCATCATTTGGTTTCTTTTTTAATGATCATTTGTTTTCTTTCGAATTATGAAGCTAAAAGTAATTGATCTTAACTAGAGAATAAATTATGGATAAATCAATAACACATGCATTTTCGTGTTCAACATCATGCAGTTTTTTGTTCAAGAATGTGCAGTTTTTTGTTTTAAAACCTGCATGGTTTGTTTTTATGTATCACATAATAAATCAAATTGTGTAGTTTTGTGTTCAACCGTATATAGTTTTATGTATAACAATGTGCATTTTTATGTTCAATTATATGCAGTTTTTATGTTTAATTCATGCCGGGTTTGATTTTCTGTATTACATAGTAAATCAAATTACTAATCTACCATTACTGTAGCGAAATCAGCGAAAATAAGCTTAAAAAATCCAAAAAAAGAAAATCTTCACCATAAGATCTATGAAATTAATGGATGAGATTAAGTACTACATACTATCTCAGACTCAGTTACTATATGATCCCTCATATATATATATATATATATATATATAGAGTGGATCAAATGAGAACCACATCTTTTTACGAACTCTGCGAACCATGCATAAGACGTTGAAGATGATGCACAAAACGGTATAAAGTTGTGCATAACGAAAATTTTATAAATTTTTTTTGTTGTGCAACAATTTTAGAATGTTTCCGTTGTGCACAACTTTATAGATTTTATTCATCAACTTTATACGTCTATATATAGGGGTTGGATCCAGTAAGAATGCACAACGAAAACATTCTAAAATTATTACACAACATAACAATTTTAGAATATTTTTATTGTGTACAACTTTATACGTTATGTGCATCGACTTTACATGTCTTATGCATAATTCTTAAGTTCTAAAAAAAATATAGTTCTCATTTGATCCACTTCCTATATATAATGATTGGATTTCAGTATTATCTGATTCTTAGGTAGTATGTAGCAGTCAATCTAGAACACATATTTTTAACATATGAATGCACCACACTTTGACAAATGACACCTCTTTTTTTTTCATTTATGCAAGGGGCAAATTGGAAAAAGAACAAAACAACCCACTTCTTCTTCTTCGTTTTTTTATAACAGTAGTGACAGTGGATGATGGTGTAAAGTAGTTATGGGATGGTGTAAATTAGTGATGGCAGCGACGCCGAACAACAAATTTTGAGAGAAAAGACAACGGTGATTTTGAAAAGAAAATTGAGAGAGGCTATAGAAGTGGTTTCCGACAAAACTCGTAGTAATCGAAGAAGGAGGCAGCAAAACTAACGGAGAAGGATATGAGAGAGTTTTGCTGTCAAAAAATATATTCATACATATAACAAAATAGATTCATGCATATAAAAAACATAAACTTCCAAATTGACCACGAAACACAAACATGCATATATAAAAATACAATCATGAATATAACAAAACACACTCATACATATAACAAAATATAAATATGTATGTTGATCGAAAAATACAACCAAAACACACTCATGCATATAATAAAATATAAACATGCATGTTAGTCAACGGATGATGTGGAGTGCGTGAGCGACGCGATGCAGTGATGCGCAAGCGCGAGCAAGTGCTAGGTGCATGCTTCCAATATACATGCATGTTTGTATTATTTACATGCATAAGTTAGTTCAACTATATGCGTGATTTTTTTTTTATCGCATAACAAATCAAATAACTAATATATCCTTACTATAACGAAAATTAGCAAAAATAAGCTTTAAAATATTCAAAAAAACTCCACCATAGTATCTATGCGATGAATGGATCAGATTGCGTACCATATACTACCTTAGGCTTAGGCACTATAAGGAGTTGATCGAATGAAAACTATATATTTTTGGGGACCCTTCGAATTATCCATGAGACGTGTAAAGATGATGCATAGAACGGTAGAAAGTCGTGCACATTGAAAACTTTCTAAAATTATTTTATTGTGCAACAATTTTAGAATGTTTTCGTTGTGCACAACTTTATATATTTTGTCCATCAACTTTATACGTTTGTATATAGTCATAAAAAAAGATGAGTTTTCACTAGATCCAATATATATATAGGGGATGGATCCTGTAAGAACGCAAATATTGGTAAGAAATGAGAATGTGACATTAAACGTATAAAGTTAATGCACTAAATATAGCACTGAATATAAAGTTGTTGCACCAAATTTGGTGTAACAAATTTATATATTTAGTGCAACAAACTTTATATGTTCAATATTGCATTCTTATTTCTTATCAATATTTTTATTCTTACGTGAACCACTCCATATATATATATATATATATATATATATATATATATATATATATATATATATGGATTAGTTATAAAGGAACTACATTTTATACAAGAACTAAGAACCAATAACCACTATTAGATTGAATAAGATAGGACGACTTATAATTATTTAATAAAAAATAGTTCAATCCCTAAATTTCACAATTTGAGTATTTCATATTCAATATTTGTTGTTCGTGTAATTCATATTATTATTCATGTAATCGTAGTTCTTGTGCATGCTATTACATTCCATTAATTGTTATGTTTATGTAATTCATATTGTTGTGCATATAATCGTAGTAATTGTGCATATTAGAACAATTACGTAAATGAATATATAAAATCCCTTAATTATATGGTTAAATGGTTACCAATAAAATATGATGATAATAAACGATTTATAATTAATCATACCATTAGATTATAAAAAATGGATGGACCACATTAGTTCTTAGTTCTAAAAAATGTTGGAGTTCTCATTTGATCCACTCCATATATATATATATATATATATATATATATATATATATATATATATATAGAGGATAGATCATATAATACCCAAGCCCCAAATAGTATGTAGTCTCAATCTCATCCACTCATCTAATAGATCCTATGGTTCGATTTTTCGGACTTTTAAGCTTAATTTCGCTAATTTTCGCTTCATTAAGGGTAGATTAGTATTTGATTTGTTATGTGATTGCGAAAACAAACAATGCATTTAGTTGAGCAGATAATGCATTGAAATGAACAAAAATGCATGCGATTGAAGAGAATAATGCATGTGATTAGAGCTCGCGCCAGCAGCGTGCTCGGCGCGCCCCGTGCGATCGCGCGCCAACGTGCATTCTTTCTCGCGAAAACACACTCCGGCGCGCTGCTCCCACCCGATGTCGGTTGGACGCGATGCATTTTATGTTCAAGTGAATGCAGTGTTATGTTATTTCATACGCATTTTTTGTGTTTTGTTGTGACTCTTGAAACCCAACGTCTCTACCCAATGGCGTGCACCCAATGCCCTTACCCGGCGTCGAGCCCACCCAAAGATCCCTACCGGCCCATTATCGCACCCAAATACGGTTGGGCGATGCGCTTTGTGTTCATTTAAATGCATTGTCATGTTATTCGTATGCATTATTTGTGTTTTATTGTGCATCAACCCAAACTCGGCAGCCATGAGACCCCAACGCCATGGACTCCCCTACCTAGCGCGGACGGCACCAGGCGCCCGTGGGTGCATTCCCATTTTGCCCCGAGCGAAAAATGGGTTGCCACGTGTCAAATTTTGGTGCGTCACGTGTTCAAAATGTGGTCTAGATTGAGTACTACATACTATCCGGGGACGGGTGACTACGAACTCCAACCCTATATATATATATATATATATATAGGTGAGATTCAAATAAGAATAATTTTTAACTTGAGAACTAAGAATCATAAAAGTTCACTATGAAAAATTATGCATATGCTAAGAAAGATACTGAATCCAAAAATTCAGAATTTTCACCCAGGTATGAATCCTATGAGGAACGAAAATTCTATTTTTTTTAACTCAATAACTTTTTCAATTTTCACATCAAATTCATTATTTTTTTTATTTTCACATTCTCATATTAATTCTTCCCTATATATATTTATGTTAGACTTTTGATAGATAGACCGTCCAAATAATTTATCTAAATTTTTTCAATTTCACTAGTATTTTGTCATCGGACTGTTTTTTGTAAACTCATAAACAACAATTTACACATCTCTTATCTCGAAAAATAGCCAAAAGGTACGCATCTGTGTTCAAACAATCGAATGCAACATCCTACAATCTTTGTTCTTTCAAAATAATCAAGCTTCAAACCGTAGAGAATGATTGATGTCTTCTAAATGAAATTTCCCCAACCAACTATTATATGAAATTTCCCACCATTGAAGGATTTAATGTTGAATGGAAAGAAATTGTGCATTCGTCCAAAAAAATTAGGTTGTACAAAGGAACGACAGAGAGAAGAAAAATCCTATAGTTGAGAAGCATTGGTTTCCAATCTAGAAATTTGCACCAGCAAATGTCTACATCATTTTAGGCTTTTCGTTTTGTCTTCTTTCATTTAACACGTTCTTCTTTTATTTTAGTTCTCTTTATCTTTTTTTTTTGTTTTTACAAAAAAAATCCTAGAGAATGCGTAGACTGCCATCACTTACACTTTCCATACTTAGAACGCTAGCTGCAAGAGTAATCTATACACAACTTACTAAGCGATAATGATATTAGGCGGCAGCCAGTTATTTTCATGAATAATTGTGATAAAACTTCAATAGTGATGGAATGCGAATTTGAAAATGCTAGAGTTTTGGCAAATGATGAGTATTTAGTAACAAATTAATTAAGATCCCTTCTTCATCATAATTTTTAAGACTTTGTTTCAAAGGAGAAGTTCTCCCATCGGGAGCCTCCATACCTTAGCTCCATAAGAATGCAAAATGGTAATCTCGATGATTCAGCGGTTAAAAAACTATTAGGCCTTTATTTAGTACCCACAAGGATTCATCCTAAAGAAGGTGAAACTCTCACACTGCGGTTGCTAGAAGTCGATCATTGGTTCTTATATTGAATGTAGGGAAATCTTATTTTACCCTCTTTTCGAGGATCTATCTTGAATGTTTAATTCACCATACATTGATTATATACCTAGCATGTATCTATATAATTAATTACAACACATAGGTATTTACTCGTGTTTACCTGCGAATTTCTGGGATATGAGATCAATGGTAGACTCCAACTTTGATCTTCTGGATTGTATCCCGGATGCCTATTCTTCAATACTGAGTGAGAACAATTTATGGAGAACACTGCAAAATTTCACCTCCTATTTTGATCTATGTGATTTTTAAAAATCACAACAAAATGAGTAGGATTATTTCTGATTTTCTTTTACTTTGTATTTATAATGCATTCCTATAATTTTGTTTAGATAGGATCCTCGTATATCTAATCAATATAATAATATCTTTACAGATAAAATATATCTAGAATAATTATATCTTGATATCTAATAATATCAGATAATATCTATTGATATCTAATTATATCAGATAATATCTCTTGATATCTAATAATATCATATAATACCTATCTAGATATTGAAGATGTATTAATATAATACATAAATCAAAACAAAGTCCCAGTGGACTCTATATAGGAGTGGGCAAAAATTCTAGCAGCTCTAGGTCTTGATGGGTCAGCCCAGGGATCAAATGCAAGAATAAAGATGACCCTAAAATGAATTAATTATATTATGTTCAGCCCGAAACATAAATTAATTCATAAATATTACACTAGAGAATAAATGTTGTCTTACTCCTTTATTGTTGAAGTTGAGTCTGGTTTGCACTTAGACTTACGAATCTCTGTATTTAAGATATCACACGTTCATTAATTATTTATAGCATTCTGACTGCTTAAAATTATTAATCTCTTTAATTCCTTAAGTAGTACCACTCAACCATATTATTTTACTTGAGCTAACTCATCCAGTAAGGTTTATTATAATAAACCTGTTGAGCTCCTTAAGGAGACATCATCATTCTAAACGGATACAGTGACTCGATACAGGTAACTAGCATGACATAAAAGCACTGCCACTACCCAAGATGCGGAGAATATTGAGTTATCTCATATAAACCTCATCCATAACAAGTCAAAGTGATGGTCAATAACTCATACACATCTAAAATCTTATCGAGGTTTAGATCAACGTAAAGTCACCGAGATCTAGGTTCTTCATGACATTCAGATAGAAGAACTCATCTCATTGTGATCCATCAATATGTCAAGACGTACAAGCATAGACAAGCAACCGTGTCAAGTCACTTCTTATCTATACTGCAGCCTATACTGACAACTTGTCCTCAAGTTATCTTAGCTGTGATCATTTTTATATTTCAATTAGTTTAACCAATCATACAGACTTTTGTGATCTTCTACACACTGTATAATCTAACTTTTGTATGAGATAATGAGACAAACATATGCAATCAAGTAAACAATTCAGATAAGAGATTGTAATTTTTGTAACAGGAACCGTTGTATACAAGCTCAACCATTCTGCTTTCATTATACAAATCCAACAATCTCCCACTTATACTAACTCAAAATTTTAGTATACAATGTGTCTTCCTGTAGGGAAAACTTATTTTAACCCTCTCCCGAGGATCTATCTTGGATGTTTAATTCACCATACATTAATTATATTCCTAGCATGCGTCTATATAATAAATTGCAACACGTAGGGATTTTTCTCGTGTTTACCTTTGAATCTGTCGGGGATGAACGGATCGAGACTCGTGCTTTGACCTTCTGGACTGTATCCCGGTTGCCCAATCTCCAACGTCGAGTGAGGACGATCTATGGAGAATGCTACAGAAAATCACCCTAATCCTTTACACAATTTTCGAGAATCCTCTCTAAAAGCTATAGAGATGCACGAAAATTTAGGTTATGTAAATTGAGGATTAGCTTTGATCTTATCTCTTACCTTATATTTATAATGCATTAACATAATCCCATTAGGAAAGGATCCATGCATATCCCATAAATATAATAATATCCTTATGGATAAAGATGATCAAATCCTTGCCTTAGAGGGATAGGGGGCGCCGATTTCCATGTGGCTACGGGCCTGGATGGGCCAGCCCAGGGATCAAATGCAAGGAATAAAGATGAGCCTCAAATAAATTAATTATCTTATGTTCAGCCCGGAACATAAATTAATTTATAAACATTCATTCATGCCACTAGAGAATAAATCTTGACTTACCCTTTCATTACCGAAGGTGAGTCGGACTTGCACTTAGACATTCTGAATCCCGTATTTAAGATATCGCATGTCCATTAATTATTTATAGCATTACGATTGCTTAAAATAATTAATATCTTTAATTCCTAAGTAGTACCACTCAACCTTATTATTGTACTTGAGCTAACTCAACTGCGGGGTTTAGTATAATAAACCTTTGAGCTCCTTAAGGGGCGTCATCATCCTAAACGGATACGGTAACTCGATCTGATAACTAGCATGACATACAAGCACCGCCACCACCCAAAATGCGGAGAATATTGGGTTAGAACATATAACCTCACCCATAACAAGTCAAAATGATGGTCAACAACTCATACTCACCTAATACCTTATCGAGGTTTAGATCATCGTAAGTCACCGAGATCTTGGTTCTTCACGACGGTCGAAAGAAGAACTCATCTCACCGAGATCCTTCATACATCGAGAGACGTATCAGCTGACAAGCAACCAAGTCAAGTCACTTCTTATCTATACCGCAGACTATACCGACAACTCGTCCTCAAGTTGTCTCACCAGTGAAACTTTTATATCTCATTAAGCTTGACCAATCATACGGACTTACGTGATCTTCTACACACCGTATGATCTAACTTATATATGAGATAAGGGACACAAATATATGCAATCAAGTAATCAATTCAGATAGGAGATTGTAATAGTGGTAACAGGAAACATTGTATACAAGCTCAACAAAAATTGCTTTCAGTATACAAATCCAACAATCTCCCACTTATACTAAAGCAAACTTTTAGTATACAATGTGTCACTCTACTAGCTATTACAAACAAAACCATCACTTTGCTTCTCCCACTTATACAAAAGTTTCCTTTCTAAGTGGGTGCCATCAAGCGCAATCCAAGTCCTCGAACGTGCACTTCGTAGACTTTTTGCGGCAGGCTCTTTGTGAATGGATCCGCTAGGTTTTCCGTCGTATCAATCTTTTCAATCAACACGTCCCCTCGTCTCACGATTTCTCGTATGACATGGTACTTTCTCTCTATGTGTTTGGTCGCCTTGTGGGTCCGTGGTTCCTTCGAGTTTGCCACTGCACCTGAGTTATCACAGTAAACTATGATACTCTTGGGCAAACCAGGTACCACACCTAGATCCATGAGGTAGTTCTTGAACCATCTGACCTCCTTAGCAGACCTCCGGCGACTACATATTCGGCTTCCATGGTAGAGTCCGCAATGCATCGCTGCTTTGCACTCCGCCAGGATACGGCTCCACCTCCCAAGGTAAACACATAGCCTGAGGTAGACTTTTTCTCATCTCGGTCAGCTTGGAAATCCGAGTGCAGATAACCCAAAGGCATTAGACTATCTGCATGGTAAACCAAACTATAATCTCGAGTCATTTTCAGGTACTTGAGTATATGCTTTACTGCAGTCCAATGAGCTTGTCCAGGGTTAGACTGATATCTAGCTACTATGTCTACCGCATAGCAAATATCGGGCCTCGTACATAGCATTGCGTACATGAGACTTCCTATGGCGGAAGCGTAAGGAACTTTTCTCATTTCCTCTATCTCCTTTGCAGTCATAGGTGGTGCTCCTTAGATAAAGGAACGCCATGTCGAAGGTAGCAATCCTTTCTTGGCGGTCTGCATACTAAAGCAGTAATCACAGATCAATGTAAGGCGCCCGAGATAAGCTCAATATTTTCTTCTTGCGATCTCTGTAAACCTTGATCCCAAGAATGTACGCTGCATCTCCTAAGTCTTTCATTTGAAACGATCGGATAACCAACTCTTTACGTCGATAACAACTTCACATTGTCGCCAACTAGAAGAATGTCATCTACATAAAGTGCGAGAAATACCACATCACCGTTGACATCTAAGCGATACACACAACTTTCGCTAGGCAACCGGGTAAATCCATAGGACTTTACCACCTCGTCAAAGCGTAAGTTCCGGATCGTGAGGCTTAAGCCCATAAATGGACTTCTTAAGCTTCCATACTAGATGCTCTTCACCCTTCACCACATAACCTTCGGGTTGCTGCATATAGATGTCTCTACCTTCCTCAAGGTAACCGTTTAGAAAAGGTTTTCACATCCATTTGCCAAACCTCAAGGTTCGTGGGTCGCTATGGCCGTAAGAATTCGATGGACTTAAGCATTGCTACGGTGAAAAGGTCTCATCGAAATCGATGCCCTCAATCTGAGTGTACCCTTCGCCACAAGCGACTTTAAAAGCGAAACCTCTCCATCTGAATCTCTTCCTCTCAGATACCCACTTACTACCTACGGCTTCCTCGCCATCCGGTAGAGGTGTCTTTCGTATACATCCATAGTCATTATGGACTCAATTTCTAAGTCCATAGCGGTGTGCCATGATCTTGCATCAATGTCTTGTATCGCCTCGCTATACTTCCATGGGTCGATTATTGCCTGCTCGTTTCCCGGGACTAAATCCGAAGATTCACCCACGAACATAAATCGCTCGGGTTGACGAACAACCCTTCCACTACGACGAGGCGCTATTGGCACAATGGCAACGGTGGGTGCGTAAACTTGTGGTTCTCTATCTTTCAAAACTTCTTTGGTAGGTACCATTTGTACGGTCGGTATCTCCAAAGGAACTCGACCCACTTCAATTTCTTTAAGTATCCGTGTCGATCCTCCCACTAGACTCAACATCTCGCACCTTTGGCCTAATCGGTGGTGGAATACGATCATCTTCTAATTCACGAAGAATGATTTCAACTTTGGATTTATGGTTTGTCATATAATCCTCTTCTAAGAATCGGGCATTAGTGCTAATAACGACCTTCCCGATCCTTAGACTATAGAATAAACCACCTTCGTTCCTCTAGGATAGCCAATAAACAGCCTTGCGTCGGATCTAGCCTCCAACTTGTCGCCCTTCTTGTTCAAAGACATGTGTCTTTGATCGCCCATATCCTTATGTGGCTTAAACTGAGTCTGCGCCAAACCACAACTCGAAGGGGTCTTTTCGATGACTTGATGGTACTAGATTTAGCAAATATGCCGCCGTTTCTAAGGCATACCCCCAGAACGAAATAGGCAATGCTGCATAACTCATCATTGATCTAACCATTTCCAAAAGAGTCCTATTTCTTCGCTCTGACACACCATTTTGTTGTGGTGTGCCTTGTAAAGTCGGAGGTAATCCCACACCGCACCAAATAGTCCATAAAGTCGTTCTCGTGGTATTCGCCACCGCGATCAGACCACAGTGACTTGATACTTTTACCAAGCTTCGTCTCCACTTCCGCCTTAAACTCTTTGAATTTCTCAAAGCATTCAGACTTGCGGTGAAGTAGGTATACGTATCCGTACCTTGAGTAATCGTCAATGAAAGTGACAAAATACTTGTACCCTCCACGAGCTTGTGTGGACATCGGTCCACACAGGTCAGAATGGACTAGCTCCAACACTTCTTTGGCTCTATAACCCTTCGCTTTGAAGGGTCTGGTCGACATCTTACCTTCTATACAGGATTCGCAGACTGGGAACGGAATAACTGTTAGATTACCCAACGCTCCATTCTTAGCCAGTCTTTGGATCCTATTTAGATTGATGTGACCTAATCTAAGATGCCAGAGAAATGTGGTGTCGTCTTGTGAAGAAAACTTTCTCTTTTTAGGGTTTGTAGATGATGCAACATAGTTATAGGTATTATGTTTAGCAGAAATAGTATAAAGCGAATTATATAATGTGCCAACACAGATAACTTCGTCATTTCTTATGATAGAAACACCACTATCAAAAATAACTGAATATCCATGAATAAATAGTTTCGAAACTGAAACAAGGTTTCGCCGAAACTCCGGCACATACAAAACGTCCTTTAATACTAAAACTGTTCTATCAAAACATAAAGAAACATCTCCGACTGCAACGGCCTCGACTTTCGCCGCGTTGCCCATGGAGGTCGTTATTTCGCCATCATGCAGCTCCCTTGTCCACAGGAACCCCTGCAAGGTGTAACAAACATGATCAGTCGCACCCGTGTCTACTACCCATGAATGAGTAGAACAAGTCGCTAAACATGTTTCCATTACTAAAGCAAATGGCGTACCTTGAGCCTTGAGCTTGGGGCACTTAGCCTTCCAATGCCCAGTCTCACCGCACTTGAAGCACTTGCCCTTCTCCTTTGGCTTTTTCAAACCGCTGGTAGAGCCCTTTGTATTATTCCTACTCTTTTCTTTAGCCTTAGCATCTCTTGAATTCCACTTTTCCTTTTCATCTTTCGATAAAGCGGTGGTTTTCTTTGAGGTGCGTACTAAAGATCTGTGCACCTTGCCCATTTTATGCTTCTTCCGTTACTAGATCCTCTTGCAATGAATCTAGAGTACAACTCTTATCATAAAGGACTACTTTATAACGAAGTCATCAAAAGACTTGGGCAAAGTGTTGAGGATCATATCGATTCGACCACGCCATCAATATATCCTCCAACCAACTCGAGCTCTCCAAGAGATTGATCATTTGCTCACATGGTCATGCACCGAATCGCTTTCCTTCATTGAACTTGACACGAGCGATTCTGTCAAATTATGACAAGTGATTCTGTCCGACTCCTCATACGATTTCATAAGACTTAGCCATATCGTGGCTGCATCTTCCATCTCTTGATGCTGGAGTTGCTAGGACTCGCACATGGTGACCAAAAGAAGGCACTTTGCCATTCTATTTGATTTGTCCCATTTCTCGTGCTCCTTGCGCTCCTCATCAGTAGATGAATCGTCTAGAGGCCTGGGACGGGGTGTAGTGAGTACAAATAGATTTTCTTCTGCAGTAAGAACATTCTCAATGTTTCGTTTTCACTCGATAAAATTAGGACCGGATAAGGGATTTTGTGCGAGCATATTGATAATCGGTGTAAGAGACATATCTGAAAAGATAATGTAAACACATAAGCATACGATCGCACATAATTCATAACAACAATATTGTAACCTTTTGATAAAACAATATTGATTGAAACCTCCAATCGCCCAAAGAATCCCACATGCAAGCCACGCGTGTGGACGTTTACCTATGAACCCCCGACCGGACTAAAATATACCTTTAGTCGCTTAATTTCAATCCATGTCAACTTATCCTTATGACAAATGAAATTAATGATTGGACCTTACTAGACCACATCACTATCGCAAGAAGGACTTCATGGGAAGTTGTACTCGAGGTGATGTCTAAGCAATGACCACAATTTTAACTTAGAATTGATACTCACTAGGAATACCGCTTCAATCCAAATTCCTTTGAATTTTAAAACTTAGAATTATGAAAATCGCATACTCACTGTGGGACCATACTCGCACTTCCAATCCAAATTCCAAGCCACAGCGTGTTTGTTTATCTCATTTTAAAAAATATTTCTAGAGAACTTATGAAAATCGCACATGTAAAACATGCTCAAGAATTCTAAAATATGCTTGAGTTGATCGAGCTAAAACACACTCAAATTCACTCATGATAAATGCGAGGTAATCGTGGCGTGATAAGTTAACACGAGTCGTCTCTCAAGGAAAACTTAACGGGCCTAATGTTCGTGTCATACACGTAGCGATTAAAACCTAACA
This sequence comes from Salvia rosmarinus, assembly GCA_036937905.1. Taxonomy (NCBI): domain Eukaryota; kingdom Viridiplantae; phylum Streptophyta; class Magnoliopsida; order Lamiales; family Lamiaceae; genus Salvia; species Salvia rosmarinus. Next base: position 17,740,372 of record CM072814.1, read on the forward strand.
TTCTAACATCAACAAGGGTTTGAAACATGCGGAATTGAAATACGAGAAAATAAATAACATCTAAGCTAGGGGTGTCAATCCCGAGCTAAACTAATAAAGCGATAAATCTAAACCGGGGTTGTCAATCCCTAGTTGAACTACGAAAGCGATAAATCAAAACGATAAATAAAGCATATGCAATTCTATTGTTCATAGGGTTTGTCAATCCTAATCTAAATATAATTGCAAATAAGCGAAGGCAAGAAATCATTACGTAATGTAAATCAATCGGAACATGAGAATCGAATCCATCATCACTATGAATTGAATCCAACAATATCATCACATAAAAATACTATGAAATTGATCCACAAGAACTCGATAATCCAAAGCTTAAATTGATAACAAGATTATTCGATGATAAAACAATAAAGCGTAAATTGAAATAAAATTGTATCTCATTATGTTGCTGACAAACTGGAAGAAAATGGTGAAGAGCGGCTCCACGGCTGCGTGGAAAAACAAAAATAAGAACTGAAGTGCGGACTGTTTCTCACCCCTAAACGCGCATATATATTAAAATAAAAGTGGCGCCCGGTTGCAGTGGCCGGTGAAATCGTTCGACTTGAATTTGAGCAGCCGCTCAAAATGAGCGCCGGTTGGAAAAAGGTTCTACCTCACAAATGATGGCTCATTGTGGCGTCAGTTAAGCGAGCATGGTGCGCGATGGGAGCTGGATCATTGGGCGGCGGCCTTGGATGGGGGCCTGTGGCGCGGTTGGTTCGGCGCGGATCGAGCGTCGCGGATGGCGCGTTCGGGCAAAATCTGGCGGCGTGGTAGCTGCTGAAATCTTGCTTCATGGGCGTCTGGCGGGAAGCGGCGGGAAGCAGGCTCATTGGCCAGGCAGCCAGAGTCTTGGCCCAGGCGCGTGTGTGGCGTTTACATGAAACTCCCACTTCTCAATAGATTTAAAAGGTTTTATTTAGAAATCTCATCTAATAAACTTATGATAAACAGTGAAAGCAAGCCACGCGTGTGGCGTCGCCACTCACGGTCGTCTCGCTTTGTTTAGAGATCAAAAGTGGAGGTCTTGACATTTTAATTTGAAAATTAATATGTCGGGTTTACTATTTTAGTCTTTTGTTTCAAAAGGTTTGTCCATGCAGATCACGTAATCTGGCATGCTTTTCTATAGAACTCAACATGTAAAACATGCTCATAAATTCTAAAATATGCTTGAAAACGCGATAATCTTAGCATGCTTACTATGCGCGTCCAATCACGAAAACATATAATATGTTTGTTCACGTAATTTAAACATACATAGCATGCTACGCATAATTTAAACATCCACGACATGCAATGAGCGATTAAAAATAAAATAAAGCGTTCATCGTGGCCCACTCGTGGAACACGCACTTTCTTGCCTAATCTATTACATAGAGTTGCAAAGCATGAGATCTTCATCAACTTGAAAAAGCAGGCCTCGCGTGCAGGCACGGACGGATTCACAAAACCGGATTCGGACCTAAAATGGGTTCGGGATGGAAAACGCAGTGCAGGCGGTTTGGGCGGGTCGGCCCAAGATGGGCTAGGCAGCGCTAGGGGCACGCCCACATGCGCGCCAACCGCCGCCGCCTCTATCCTCGCTACCGCCTGTCGAGAAAATCGCCTGGTGAGGTTTCTGCGCGATAATCGCGCCCGCCCCGCGTGCGGCGAGAAACTCACGCGTTGAGGTTTCCTCGCGGCCGAGGCGCCGCGCGCCGCGGCGAAATTTGCGCGCCCATGTCGCCGGGTTTGGCATGCCGCCTCGCGGGCTACCTCGCCGTCGCGGCGCGCGAGGAACGCCGGGATCTCGCGCGATAAACGCGCACCCCATCCGCCCTTCGCCACGCGCTAAGCACGCCGCCTCAACGCATATGCTCCGCGACTGCTCCGAGCCGCCGCCGAACGCAACTCGCGCGCTGCAATGCGCGCGCTGCCGCGTAGCGCCAGCGCGGCGCCATGCGCGCGCGTGGCGCTTCGCGGCGCCGCTCGAGGTTTTCCGCACCTCGGTGCAAGCGTGCCGAGGGCATTACGTAGGTTCGCGCGCCCCACGCCCGGCTGCCGAGCTGCGACCCCGCACGCCCGTGTCGCCCAATGCTGGTGCGCCAACCACCCGAGACGCTACAGGCGCTGCAAGGCTTCGCCAGCGTCCGGACGAGGCATGCCTCCCGCGCCTACGCCCCTGTTCGCCGATGCTGCCGAGAAATACGCGCATGGCACCGAGCGATGTGCTCACGCCGTGCGTCCGGTTTCTCCCGACGAGTCTTCGTCGTCTCGTTCTTCGTGCTTTCATCTTCGTTCTTCTTTTACAGATAAGATTTACAGGGAAAAATCTAATCTAACCACGGATTTTCTCGTGGTGAAAAACAAAATTCGATAAAAATAAAACGAGCCACGATGAACGACAGATCCACAATTAATTAAATGCGCACGTTATAATCAAACGTGAATTAATCCAACAGAGCCAAGATACTGATCCCTTGCTCTGATACCAATTGTAGGGAAAACTTATTTTAACCCTCTCCCAAGGATCTATCTTGGATGTTTAATTCACCATATATTGATTATATTCCTAGCATGCGTCTATATAATTAATTGCAACACGAAGGGGTTTTCTCGTGTTTACCTTTGAAACTGTTGGGATGAGCGGGATGAGCGGATCGAGACTCGTGCTTTGACCTTCCGGGTCAGATCCGGTTGCCCAATCTCCAACGTCAGTGAGGGCGATCTATGGAGAATGCTGCGTAAAATCACCCTAATCCCTCTACACAATTTTCGAGAATCCTCTCTAAAAGCTATGGAGATGCACGAAAATTTAGGTTATGTAAATTGAGGATTAACTTTGATCTTATCTCTTACCTTATATTTATAATGCATTACCATAATCCCATTAGGAAAGGATCCATGCATATCCCATAAATATAATAATATCCTTATGGATAAAGAAGATCAAATCCTTGCCTTAGAGGGATAGGGGGCACCAATTTCCATGTGGCTACGGGCCTGGATGGGCCAGCCCAGGGATCAAATGCAAGGAATAAAGATGGGCCTCAAATAAATTAATTATCTTATGTTCATCTCAGAACATAAATTAATTTATAAACATTCATTCATGCCACTAGAGAATAAATGCTGACTTACCCATTTATTACCGAAGGTGAGTCGGGCTTGCACTTAGACATTACGAATCCCCGTATTTAAGATATCGCACGTCCATTAATTATTTATAGCATTACATTGCTTAAAATAATTAATATCTTTAATTCCTAAGTAGTACCACTCAACCTTATTATTGTACTTGAGCTAACTCAACCTGCAGGGTTTAGTACAATAAACCTTTTGAGCTCCTTAAGGGGACGTCATCATCCTAAACGGATACGGTAACTCGATACAGTTAACTAGCATGACATACAAGCACTGCCACCACCCAAGATGCGGAGAATATTGGGTTAGAACATATAACCCTCACCCATAACAAGTCAAAGTGATGGTCAAAAACTCATACTCACCTAATACCTTATCGAGGTTTAGATCATCGTAAGTCACCAAGATCTTGGTTCTTCACGACGGTCGAGATAGAAGAACTCATCTCACCGTGATCCTTCAATACGTCGAGATGTACCAAAGATAGACAACCAACCAAGTCAAGTCACTTCTTATCTATACAAGAACCTATACCGACAACTCGTCCTCAAGTTATGCGAGTGTGAAACTTTTTATATCTCATTAAGCTTGACCAATCATACAGACTTCTGTGATCTTCTACACACTGTATGATCTAACTTATATATGAGATAAGGGGACACAGATATATGCAATCAAGTAATCAATTCAGATAGGAGATTGTAATTGTGGTAACATGAAACATTGTATACAAGCTCAACCAAAACTACTTTCAGTATAAAAATCCAACACTTCCTACTAGCTATTACATATAATGCCATAACTTTGCTTCTCCCACTTCTATAAAAGTTTCCTTTCTAAGTGGGGGCCATCTTGCGTAATCCAAGTCCTCGAACATGCTCGTCGTAGACTTTTTACGGCAGGCTGTTCGTGAATGGGTCAACTAGATTATCCGCAGTACCAATCTTTTCTATAAGCACATCACCTCATCGTATGATTTCTCGTATGATATGTTACTTTCTCTCTATGTGTTTCGTTGCCTTGTAGGTCCGTGATTCCTTCGAGTTTGCTACTGCACTAGAGTTATCACAAAACTATGATACTCTTGGGCTAATGAGGTACCACATCTAGATCCATGAGATAATTCTTGAACCATACCGCCTCCTTAGCAGCCTCTGATGCGGCTATATATTCGGCTCCATGGTGTAGTCTACAATACATCGCTACTTTGCACTCTAAAAAGATACGGGTCCACCTCCCAAGGTAAGCACATAACCTGAGGTAGACTTCTTCTCATCACGGTCAGCTTGGAAATCCGAGTCTGAATAACCCAAAGGCATTAGACTATCTTCCAGGTAAACTAACCTATAATCTCAAGTCTTTTTCGGGTACTTGAGTATATATTTTACCGCAGTCCAATGAGCTTGTCTAGGTTTAGATTGATATCTTGCTACTATGCATACCACATAACATATATCGGGTCTCGTACATAATATTACATACATGAGACTTCATACGGAGGAAGTGTAGGGAACATATCTCATTTCCTCTATCTCATTTACAGTCTTCGACGATTGCTCCTTAGATAAATGAACGCCGTGTCTGAAGGGTAGCAATCTCTTGTTGACGGTTTACATGCTAAAACGAGTAATTACAGTATCAATGTAAGATGCCAGAAGAATTAAGATGGACTTGAGCATTGCTACATGCGAAAAATGTATTATCGTAATTGATCCCCTCAATCTGAGTGTATCCTTTCAGCATAAGCCTGGCTTTAAAAGGTGGAACCTCTCAATCAGAATCTCTTTTCCTCTTATATACTCACTTACTACCTATGGCTTCCTTGTCATCTGGTAGATGTGTTTTCTCGTATACATTTATCGCTGTTATGGACTCAATTTCTAAGTCCATAACGGTGTGCCATGCTCTTGCATCTATATCTTATATCGTCTTGTAGTATGTCCATGGGTCGATTATAGCTTGTTCGTCTACTGGGACTAAATCTGAAGATTCACCCACGAACATATATCGATCAGGTTATCGTACAACCCTCCCACTACGGTGAGGCGCTACTGGCACAATGGCAACGATGGGTGCAGTAACTTGTGATTCCTTTTCTTGCACAACTTGCTGGGTAGGAGCCACTTGTATACTCGGTATCCCTAGTAAAACTCGATCCACTTCAATCTCATGAATTATCTAGTGTCGATCCCTCCCACTAGACTCGACATCTTGTACCTTTGGCAGAATCGGTGGTGGAACACGATCATCTTCCTATTCTTGAAGAATAATTTTAGCTTTGGATTTATGGTTTTTCATGTAGTCCTTCTCCAAGAATCGGATATTGGCACTAGTAACGACCTTTTGATCCTTAGGACTATAGAAATAACCACCTTTCGTTCCTCTAGGATATTCTATAAACAACCTTGCATCATATTTAGCCTCCAACTTGTCAATCTTCTTGTTTAGCAACATGTGTTGGACTGCCCCATATCCTTATATGTCTTAAACTAGGCTTACGCCCAAACCATAACTCGAAAGGGGTCTTTTCGACTGACTTGGATGGTACTAGATTAAACAAATATGCCTCTGTTTCTAAGGCATACCCCCAGAACGAAATAGGCAAAATTGCATAACTCATCCTTGATCTAACTATTCCTAAAAGAGTCATATTTATTCGCTCTGATACACCATTTTGCTGTGGTGTACCTGGTGTAGTGAGCTGGGACATAATCTCACACTGCACTAGATAGTCTATAAACTCGTTGCTGAGGTATTCGTCACCACGATCAGACCACAATGACATGATACTCTTACTTAGCTTCGTCTCCACTTCCATCTTAAATTCTTTGAATTTCTCAAAGCATCCAGACTTGCGGTGAAGCAGGTATATGTATCCGTATCTTGAGTAATCATCAATGAAAGTGACAAAATACTCATACCCTCAACGAGCTTGTGTAGACATTGCTCCACATAGGTCAAAATGGACTAAATCCAACACTTCTTTGGATCAATACCCCTTCGCTTTGAAGGGTCGAGTCGATATCTTTTCCTCTATACAGGATTCATATATTGGGAACAAAGTAACCGTAAATTCGTCCAACACTCCATTCTTAGCCAGTCTTTGGATCCTATTTAGATTGATGTGACCTAATCTAAGATGCCAAAGATATGTTGTGTCCTCTTGCGAAGAAAAATTCCTCTTCTTATGGTTTGATGTAGTAGATGCAACATTATTATAGGTATTATGCTTAGCAGAAATAGTATAAAGAGAATTATATAATGTGTCACCACAGATAAACTCGTCATTTCTCATGATTGAAACACCACTATAAAAAACAACAGAATATCCATGAGTAAATAGTTTGGAAACCGAAACAAGGTTTCATCGAAACTCCGGTACATATAAAACATCTCTCAAAACTAAAACTATTATATCACAGCATAAAGAAACATCTCCGACTGCAACGGCCTCGACTTTCACCGCGTTGCCCATGGAGATCGTTATCTCGCCATCAATCAGCTACCTTGTCCGCAGGAACCCCTGCAAGGTGTAACAAACATGATCAGTAGCACCTATATCTAAACATGTTTTCGTTACTAGAGCCAATGACGTACCTTGAGCCTTGAGCATATGATACTTAACCTTCCAATGCCCAGTCTTACCGCACTTGAAGTACCTGCCCCTCTCCTTTGGCTTTTTCATGCCTCTGGTGGCATTCATGCTTTTGCTCCCACTGTTCCCTTTGCCTCTACCACCCTTGGCACCCATCTTTCTCCTTCCACCTTTCGATGGAACATTGGGTCCCTTAGATGTGCTAGCAAGGGCATGTGCTTCTTTTCCCATGATGCCTTCCACTGCTACGAGATCGTTGAGCAACTGACTGAGTGTATACTCCATCTTGCTCATGATCGCGTTCACGCGAAAGTTCTCAAAAGACTTGGGCAGTGTATTAAGGATGATATCGACCTTGTCTTTACCGTCGATACCCCATCCCAACTGATCAAGACTATCCATAAGATGAGTCATGTGGAAAACATTTTCATGGACCGAACTTTATTCTTCCATCCTACACGCTAAGATATCTCTCATTGTGTGGAAGTGGACTGTTTAATCTGACTGTCCGAATTTACTATCGAGACTTGACCAGATCTCATTCGCATCTACCATCGACTGATGCTAATACTGCAAGCCCTTTTACACGTGAAACTCCCACTTCTCAATAGATTAAAATATTTTATTTAGAAGTCTCATCTAACAAACTTACGATAAACAGTGTAAGCCAGCCACACGTGTGGACGTTTACTCACAATGCGTATCACTTTGTTTAAAGATCAAAATATGGAGGTCTTGATGTTTTTAATTTAAGATTAATACGTCGGGTTTCTTGCTTAGTCTTTTGTTTCAAAAGGTTTGTCCATGCAGATCACGTAGTTCTAACATGCTCTTTCTAGAACTCAACATGTAAAACATGCTCCAAAACACAATAAACCTTGCATTCTTGCTAAACGTAGTTAATCAGGAAAACATATATCCATGTTTATCTATGTAATTAAACATACATTGCATGCTACTGCATAATTTAAACATCCACGACATGCTATGAATGATAAAAATAAAATAGAATTCCTTCATCGTGGTCCATTCGTGGATCCTGTACTTTCCTACTTATTTATTACATAAATGTGGAAAGTATAGATCTTCCAAAATGCTTTAAACTGGCCTCACGTGCATGGGTACGGATCGGACTAGTCAAAACTTGATTTATACTGAAAAATCGAAATTAGGTCGGAATAGTGATTTAGGCTAGGTCGGGTCGAAACACTGGATCCGGGTCAGGAACGAGTCTGGGTCAGAATATGGATTGGGTCGGTCTTAGTGGGCTAGGCCATGCGCTAGGGTATATCCCATGCGCATGCCCAGCAGTCTGTCATCCCTTGTCGTGTCGCCATACCCAGTGTGGGCACACGAGTCTGCACGCTGAGACAGCACACGGAGTGCACGCTCAATGCTCACTTGTCGTGTCCTATCGCGTCTCCTTCCCGTCTGCCGTGCGTCGAGTACCGAAAGTCTATGAGCATCAGGCGCCTCGCCGCTGAGCCTGGCCGCATGCGTGCGCGCTGATGCCACGCATCGTCGTCCCGTATGTTGTCTACCGAACTACTGAACGCATCGCGCATGTCTTACGTGTCGGGTCTGTCCATGCGCTACGTGCGATGGGTACCCGGGCGTAGAGACTGCTCGCTTGCTATGCGTAGTGCTGCTATTCTGCTCGCACGCTTGGGCACGTTGTCTGCCAATCGACTATGCACTTACGCCCCAACACCCGCTGCCCGCGTGCCTCCAGTCGAGCCGCGCGATATGACTCTATCGTCTTATCTCGTTCTTCGTGTTCTTTGTCTTCGTTTTTACAAATATAATTTACAAAATAAATAAATTATAATCTAACCACAAATTTTTTCGTTGTGAAACATGATTCCAATGAAAAAACAAACAACTGAGACACGATGAATGACAGATCCATAATTAACTATAGCGCACGTAATAATCAAACGTGAATTAATCCAACAGAGCCAGGATACTGATCCCAGGCTTTGATACCAATTGTAGAAAAATTTTATTTTACCCTTTTTCCGATGATCGATCATGGATATTTAATTCACCATACATTGATTTTATACCTAACATGTATTTATATAATTAATTATAACACATAGGTGTTTACTCGTGTTTACCTGTGAATTTCTAGGATATGAGATCAATGGCAGAATCTAGCTTTGATCTTCTGGACTGTATCACGGATACCTATTCTCTAATACTGAGTGAGTACAATATATGGAGAACACTGCAAAATTTCACCTCCTACTTTAATTTATGTGATTTTTTAAATCACAACAAAATAAATAGGATTATTTCTCATTTTCTCTCACCATGTATTTATAATGCATTCCTAGAATTTTATTTAGATAAGATCCTTGTATATATAATAAATATAATAATATCTTTACAGATAAAATATATCTAGAATAATTATCTCTTGATATCTAATAATATCAGATCATATATATCTAGATATTGAAGATGTATTATACATAAATCAGAACAGAGTCCCAATGGACTCTATATAGGAGTGTGCGAAAATTCTAGCAGCTCCAAGCCTAAGGATCAAATGCAGTGAATAAAGATGACTCTAAAATAAATTAATTATCTTATGTTCAGCTCAGAATATAAATTAATTCATAAACATTTATTCATTCCACTAGAGAATAAATGTTGACTTATCCCTTTATTATTGAAGTTGACTCGGGCTTGTACTTAGACTTACGAATCCCAATATTTAAGATATCGCATGTCCATTAATTATTTATATCATTCTGACTGCTTAAAATAATTAAACTCTTTAATTCCTTAAGTAGTACCATCAACGTTATTATTGTACTTAAGTTAACTCAACATGCAGGGTTTAGTACTATAAACATTTTGAGCACCTTAAGGGGACGTCATCATCCTAAACGGATACGGTGACTCGATACAGGTAACTAGCATGATATACAAGCACTGCCACAACCCAAGATACAGAGAATATTGGGTTATCTCATATAACCTAAGATTTTGACCAGATGAAACATTGAGGTGGCGCAGTGGTTCTCTCATAACAAGGAGTTGTAGTGTAAAATCTTATATTTATCTGAACAGTTAAATTTTGGAGACATGAACAGTTCAATGTTATAACTTATCTTGGTTCTCTCATGTTTTTATATAAGAGAACCAAGATAAGTTATAAGTTATAATTTTTTGTAACATCCAAAATAAGTTATAACATTGAAAACATTACAATAATCCAAGTGGCAACATGACACACCCAAGTTCTAACAATATATACTTATGACCAAGTAGACAATATCTAAAATCTTCAAGAAAGTCTTATATGTTACAACTATTTTCAACATCATAGACATCCTAAAGAGGCAAAGAAAGAAATATCATAAGAAATGCATATTTATAACAATAATATAAACATAAAATGGAAGAAAATCAATTATCATATTGATCAGCCTATTTTTCTAACACTAAAACAGCTAGTAGATAAGTAAGTCGAGTATCGTATCCACATGGATTGTAACGCAAAAATATAGAAGCTAACTAAATAATTATTTATTATTATCCAAGCAAACGATTTGGTTGAAAAGAGTTTTTGGGACTTTAAATAAATAATTCAAAGTCAAGAGAAATAAGGTGAATAAAAATAAAAATAACAATCAAATAGACAAAAAGATTAACCCTATGGATGTAATAATTCTACCCAAAGCGTTTGCTTATCTTGCTCCCTATTAACCAATTTTTTAATCAAGTCAAAGACGAAAGATCACATAAGTAACCATCAATTTCAATTATGACAATTATGATTGTGGATTACTAATTTACCTATTACTGTTAAGTCTAAAGGTGAAAATTAGTAACTCCAAAAAGATCACAAAGAATATGCTTCATACGGATGTTCCTATCTCAGCCACGACTCAAGACTTACCCGTATTGTGCATTCAAGATCGACTTACAATTAAAACCGTTAAGTATTCAATGTTGGATTTGTATCTTGAAAGCGCTTTGGTTGAGCTGTATACAATGTTTCTGTTACCACTATTACAATCTCCTATCCGAATTGATTACTTGATTGCATATATTTGTGTCCCTTATCTCATATATAAGTTAGATCATACAAGTGTAGAAGATCACGTAAGTCTCGTATGATTGGTCGCTTAATGAGATATAAAAGAATCACTACCGAGACAACTTGAGGACGAGTTGTCGGTATAGTTTATGGTATAGATAAGAAGTGACTTGACTTGGTTGCTTGTCTATGCCGGCACGCCTCGACGTATTGATGGATCACGATGAGTTGAGTTCTTTTCTCGACCGTCGTGAAGAACCTAGATCTCGGTGACTTACGATGATCTAAACCTCGATAAGGTATTAGGTGAGTATGAGTTCTTGACCATCACTTTGACTTGTTATGGGTGAGGTTATATGTTCTAACCCAATATTCTCCGCATCTAGGGTGGTGGCGGTGCTTGTATGTCATGCTAGTTATCGATGTCGAGTCACCGTATCCGCTTAGGATGATGACGCCCCTTAAGGAGCTCAAAGGTTTATTGTACTAAACCTGCGCAGTTGAGTTAGCTCAAGTACAATAATAAGGTTGAGTGGTACTACTTAAGGAATTAAAGATATTAATTATTTTAAGCGATCGAGAATGCTCTAAATATTAATGGACGTGCGATATCTTAAATACGGGATTCGTAATATCTAAGTGCAAGCCCGACTCAACTTCGGTAATAAAGGGTAAGTCGAAGATTTATTCTCTAGTGGCATGAATGAATGTTTATTAATTAATTTATGTTACGGGCGAACATAAGATAATTAATTTATTTGAGGCCCATCTTTATTCCTTGCATTTGATCCCTGGGCTGGCTCATCCAGGCCAAAGCTTAGAGGAAATTGGCGCCCATCCCCTCTCTATGGTAATGATTTTATTCTCTTTATCCTAAAATGATATTATTATAATTATGGGATATGCATGGATCCTTTCCTTGTGGGATTATGGTAGTGCATTATAAATATAAGGTAAGAGATAAGATCAAGGTTAATCCTCAATTACCTATCACAATTTTCGAGAATCCCATAGAGCTTGGGAGAGATATTTTCGAGAATTATAGAGAGTTTGAGGGTGATTTTCTGTAGCATTCTCCATAGCTTATCCTCACTCGATATTGGAGATTGGGTAACCGGGATACAGTCCAAAAGATCAAAGCACGAGTCTCGATCCGTTCATCCCCGACAGATTCAAAGGTAAACACGAGAAAACCCCTACGTGTTGCAATTAATTATATAGGTGCATGCTAAGAATATAATCAATGTATGGTGAATTAAACATCTAAGATAGATCATCGGGAGAGGGTTAAAATAAGTTTTCCCTACAATTGGTATCAGAGCCTGGGATCAGTATCTTGGCTCTGTTGGATTAATATACGTTTGATTATGACGTGCGTAATTAATTAATTGTGAATCTATCGTTCATCGTGGCTCATTTTTATTTTTGTCGGATTTTGTTTTTCACCATGAGAAAATCCCTTGTTAGATTAGATTTTTCCCTGTAAATCTTATCTGTAAAAGAAGAACGAAGACAAAAGCATGAAGAACGAGACGACTGGAAGACACCGGAAATGGCCGCACGGTGCGAGGGTGTGCGGGCGACGGCACGCCGTGCGTGCTCGGTGCTCGCGGCACACCGCCGGCGCCATGCGCGTTTCGTCGGCGGCGAGCGTGGCGACATGGCGGCGGCTCGGCGGCCGAGTGCGGGCGCGCGCGCGCTGCGCGATGCCTCGGCACCGCTGGCGGCGGCGTGTGCGGATCGCGGATCACGCGGCGCACACGCGATCGCGGTGGCGGTGCGCGTTTATCGCGCGAGATCCCGCGTTCCTCGCGAGCACCTTCGCGACCGCGAGCTAGCCCGCGAGACAACACGCGCGGCGTGCACGCGGGCGTAAGGTGGTTGCGGGCGCAGCTTCGGCGGCAGCGTTGCGAGCTCGCCCGCGATCGCGAGGCGGCCAGCGAGCGATACGCAGCTCGGGCGGCGCGAGGGCGCTCGAATCTCGCCGCGAGGCCTCGACGGCGCTCGGCGGCCTCGGCGTGAGATTCGCGCAGAAACCTCAAGCCCGCCCGATTTTCTCGGCGGGCTAGGCGCCAGAGGAGGATGGGCGGCGGCGGTCTTGGCGCGCGCATGGGCGTGCCCTAGCTCGCCCACCCCCATCTTGGGTCGACCCGCCTAAATCCGCCCGCACTGCTTTTCCACCAAATCCGATTTTCCGGCCCCAATCCAGTTTTGAAAAATCCGGTCCGTGCCCGTGCACGCGAGGCCCGTTTTTCGAGTTTATGAAGATCTGTACTTTGCAATTCTATGTAATAGATTAGGCAAAAAAGTGCAGGATCCACGAGTGGGCCGCGATGAACGTTTTATTTTAATTTTATCGTTCTTAGCATGTCATGGATGTTTAAATTATGCAGAAGCATGCTATGTATGTTTAAATTACGTACACAAACATATTATATGTTTTCGTGATTGGTTGCGCATAGTAAGCATGCTAGGTTTATCGCGTTTTTCAAGCATATTTTAGAATTACATGAGCATGTTTTACATGTTGAGTTCTATAGAAAAGCATGCTAGATTACGTGATCTCGCATGGACAAACCTTTTGAAACAAAAGACTAAGCAAGTAACCCGACATATTAATTTTAAATTAAAATGTCAAGACCTCCACTTTTGATCTCTAAACAAAGTGATACGCACTTGTGAGTAAACGCCCACACGCGTGCGGGCTTGCTTGCATTGCTTATCATAAGTTTGTTAGATGAGATTTCCAAATAAAACTTTTAAATCTATTGAGAGTGAGAGTTTCATGTGTAAATGTCCACACGTGGCTTGCATGTGCGATTTTCATAAGTTCTCTAGAGATGGATATAAAATGAGATAACAAAAGAATTTGGGTTGGAAGCGGTATGGTCCTAGTGAGTATGCCAATTCTAAGAATTCATTTTTTGCTGTTAAAATTGTGGTCATTGCTTTGACATCACCTCGAGTACAACTTCCAGCGAAGTCCCTTCTTGCGATAGTGATGTGGTCTAGTAAGGTCCAATCATTAATTTCATTTGTCATAAAGAAAAGTTGACATGGATTGAAATTAAACGACTAAAAGGTATATTTTAGTCTGGTCGAGGGGTTCATGTGTAAACGTCCACACGCATGGCTTGCATGTGGAATTCCTTGGGCGAATTGAGGTTTCAATCAATATTGTTTTATCAAAAGGTTACAATATTGTTGTTACGAATTATGTGCGATCGTATGCTTATGTGTTTACATTATCTTTTCAGATATGTCTCTTACACCGATTATCAATATGCTCGCACAAAATCCCTTATCCGGTCCGAATTTTATCGTGTTTACCTTTGAATCTGTCGGGGATGAACGGATCGAGACTCATGCTTTGACCTTCTGGTCTGTATCCCGGTTGCCCAATCTCCAATATCGAGTGAGGATAATCTATGGAGAATGCTACAGAAAATCACACTAACCTCTCTATGATTTTTGAAAATATCTCTCCCAAGCACTATGGGATTCTCGAAAATTGTGTTAGGATAATTGAGGATTAGCCTTGATCTTATCTCTTACCTTATATTTATAATGCATTACCATAATCCCATAAGGAAAGGATCCATGCATATCCCATAAATATAATAATATCCTTATGGATAAAGAGAATCAAATCATATCCATAGAGAGAGAGGGGGCACCGATTTTCCTCCTAGCTTCGGGCCTGGATGGGCCAGCACAGGGATCAAATGCAAGTAATAAAGATGGGCCTCAAATAAATTAATTATCTTATGTTCAGCCCAGAACATAAATTAATTTATAAACATTCATTCATGCCACTAGAGAATAAATGCCGACTTACCCTTTATTATCGAAGTTGAGTCGGGCTTGCACTTAGACATTACGAATCCCGTATTTAAGATATCGACGTCCATTAATTATTTAGAGCATTACATCGCTTAAAATAATTAATATCTTTAAAATCCTTAAGTAGTACCACTCAACCTTATTATTGTATTTGAGCTAACTCAACCTGCAGGGTTTAGTACAATAAACCTTTTGAGCTCCTTAAGGGGACGCCATCATCCTAAACGGATACGGTGACTCGATCTGATAACTAACATGACATACAAGCACCGCCACCACCCAAGATGCGAGAATATCGGGTTAGAACATATAACCTCACCCATAACAAGTCAAAGTGATGATCAAGAACTCATACTCACCTAATACCTTATCGAGGTTTAGATCATCGTAAGTCACCGAGATCTAGGTTCTTCACGACGGTCGATAGAAGAACTCATCTCACCGTGATCCATCAATACATCGAGACGCATACAAAGATAGACAAGCAACCAAGTCAAGTCACTTCTTATCTATACATGACTATACCGCCAACTCGTCCTCAAGTTGTCTCACCGTGATTCTTTTATATCTCTTTAAACTTGACCAATCATACGGACTTATGTGATATTCTACACATCGTATGATCTAACTTATATATGAGATAAGGGACACGATATATACGCAATCAAGTAATCAATTCAGATAGGAGATTGTAATAGTGGTAACAGGAAACATTGTATACAAGCTCAACCAAAACTGCTTTCAGTATACAAATCCAACATTGAATACTTAACAGTTTTAATTGTAAGTCGATCTTGAATGCACAATACGGGTAAGTCTTGAGTCGTAGCTGAGATAGGAACATCCGTATGAAGCATATTCTTTGTGATCTTTTTGGAGTTACTAATTTTCACCTTTAGACGTAACAGTAATAGGTAAATTAGTAATCCACAATCATAATTGTCATAATTGAAATTGATGGTTACTTATGTGATCTTTCGTCTTTGACTGAATTAAAAAATTGGTTAATAGGGAGCAAGATAAGCACACGCTTTGGGTAGAATTATTACATCCATAGGGTTAGTCTTTTTGTCTATTTGATTGTTATTTTTATTTTTATTCACCTTATTTCTCTTGACTTTGAATTATTTATTTAAAGTCCCAAAAAATCTTTTCAACCAAATCGTTTGCTTGGATAATAATAAATAATTATTTAGTTAGCTTCTATATTTTTATACATACAATCCTCGTGGATACGATACTCGACTTACTTATCTACTAGTCGTTTTAGTGTTAGAAAAATAGGCTGATCAATATGATAATTGATTTTCTTCCATTTTATGTTTATATTATTGATATAAATATGCATTTCTTATGATATTTCTTTCTTTGCCTCTTTAGGATGTCTATGATGTTGAAAATAGTTGTAAAATATAAGACTTTCTTGAAGATTTTAGATATTGTCTACTTGGTCATAAGTATATATTGTTAGAACTTGGGTGTGTCATGTTGCCACTTGGATTATTGTAATGTTTTCAATGTTATAACTTATTTTGGATGTTACAAAAAATTATAACTTATAACTTATCTTGGTTCTCTCATATAAAAACATGAGAGAACCAAGATAAGTTATAACATTGAACTGTTCATGTCTCCAAAATTTAACTGTTCAGATAAATATAAGATTTTACACTACAACTCCTTGTTATGAGAGAACCACTGCGCCACCTCAATGTTTCATCTGGTCAAAATCTTAGGTTATATGAGATAACCCAATATTCTCCGTATCTTGAGTTGTGACAGTGCTTGTATATCATGCTAGTTACCTGTATCGAGTCACCGTATCTGTTTAGGATGATGACGTTCCCTTAAGGAGCTCAAAATGTTTATAGTACTAAACCCTGCATGTTGAGTTAACTTAAGTACAATAATAACGTTGATGGTACTACTTAAGGAATTAAAGAGTTTAATTATTTTAAGCGATCGAATGATATAAATAATTAATGGACATGCGATATCTTAAATATCGGGATTAAATAAGTCTAAGTACAAGCCCGAGTCAACTTCAATAATAAAGGGATAAGTCAACATTTATTCTCTAGTGGAATGAATAAATGTTTATGAATTAATTTATATTCTTAGCTGAACATAAGATAATTAATTTATTTTAGAGTCATCTTTATTCACTGCATTTGATCCCTGAGCTAGCCCATCCAGGCCCGTAGCTTGGAAGGAAAATCTCGCCCTTCTCTATCTCTATGGATATGATTTGATTCTCTTTATCCTATAAGGATATTATTATATTTATGGATATGCATGGATCCTTTCCTAATGGGATTATGGTCATGCATTATAAATATAAGGTAAGAGATAAGATCAAGGTTAATCCTCAATCCATAATTATCGAAAATTGCCATAGCTTATTGGTGAGATATTTTCGAAAATTTGAAGAGAGAAAGAGGTGATTTTCTGTAGCATTCTCCATAGCTTATCCTCACTCGATATTGGAGATTGGGCAACCGGGATACAGTCCAGAAGATCAAAGCACGAGTCTCGATCCGTTCATCCCCAACAGATTCAAAGGTAAACACGAGAAAACCCCTACGTGTTGCAATTATTTATATAGGTGCATGCTAGGAATATAATCAATGTATGGTGAATTAAACATCCAAGATAGATCCTCGGGAGAGGGCTAAACCTAGTTTTCCCTATAATTGGTATCGAGCACGGATCGATATCTTGGCTCGCTGGATTAATTCACGTTTGATTATTACGTGCGTAATATATATTAATTGTTGGATCTGTCGTTCATCGTGGCTCGGTTTTATTTTTGTCGGATTTTGTTTTCACTGCGAGAAAATCCGTGGTTAGATTAGATTTTCCCTATAAATCTTATCCGTAAAGAAGAACGAAGCAACACGAAGAACGAGGCGACGGGAGTACGCCAGAGAAACCGGACGCCGCGCGAGGGGCGGCGGGCGACGGCTGCGTGTGGCGTGCTCGGCGCTTCGCGACGCACGCGTTCTCGATAGCTCGGTAGGTCGGCATCGGCGATGGCGGCGGCGACGCGGGCGCACGGCTCGGCGAGCCAGCGGTGCGGGCGCGCGCTGCGTGCGGATGCCTCGGCACCGCTCGGCCGCTGGCGTGCGCGCTCGCGGCGCTCGTCGAGGTTCGTGATCGCCTTCACGTCCGCGAGGGGTGCGCGCGTTTGTCGCGCGAGATCCCCGGGGTTTCGCGCCGCGCGAGCGGCCGGGAGCGCGTTTGTCACGCGAGATCCCCGGTGCCGCGAGCGGGCTCGCGATCGTGAGTCGACCGCGAGGCAAAGACGCGCCAAACGCCGCACGTTAGCGAACGCGAGCATGGCCGCGCGCGCAGCGTGCTCGGCGGTCGCGGCTCTTCGCGACCGCGAGGCAGCACGCGAGGAGCACGCGCGGCGGCGCGAAAAAGGCGACAGCGGTGTCTTTGGCGCGCATGGGCGTGCCCTAGCGGCGGCCCAAATTTATTTCGCCCAAACGGCCCGCACCCATTTTTCACCCGAACCCGATTTTCCGCCCGAATCCAATTTTGACGAATCCGTCCGTGCCCGTGCGCACGCCCGTTTTCTGATGATTATGAAGATCATACTTTGCAATTCTATGTAATAGATTAGGCAGAAAGTGCGGTTCCACAGTGAGCCACGATGAAAGTTTTATTTTATTTTTAATCGCTCATTGCATGTCGTGGATGTTTAAATTATGCGAAGCATGCTATGTATGTTTAAATTACGTAGACAAACATATTATATGTTTTCATGATTGGATGCGCATAGTAAGCATGCTAGGTTTATCACGTTTTTTCAAGCATATTTTAGAATTCTGCGAGCATGTTTTATATGTTGAGTTCTATAGAAAAGCATGCTAGGATTACGTGATCTGCATGGACAAACCTTTTGAAATAAAAGACTAAGCAAGTAGCCCGACATATTAATTTTAAATTAAAATGTCAAGACCTCCACTTTTTGATCTCTAAACAAAGTGAGACGCACTGTGAGTAAACGTCCACACGCGTGGCTTGCTTGCACTGCTTATCATAAGTTTGTTAGATGAGATTTCTAAATAAAACATTTTAAATCTATTGAGAAGTGGGAGTTTCATGTGTAAACGTCCACGCGCGTGGCTTGCATGTGCGATTTTCATAAGTTCTCTAGAGATAGTTTTAAAATGAGATAACCAAGGAATTTGGATTGGAAGCGGTATGGTCCTAGTGAGTATGCCAATTCTAAGAATTCATTTTCTGCTGTTAAAATTGTGGTCATTGCTTAGACATCACCTCAAGTACAACTTCCCACGAAGTCCCTTCTTGGGATAGTGATGTGGTCTAGTAAGGTCCAATCGTTAATTTCATTTGTCATAAGGATAAGTTGACATGGATTGAAATTAAACGACTAAAAGGTATATTTTAGTCTTGTCGAGGGGTTCATATGTAAACGTCCACACGCGTGGCTTACATGTGGAATTCCTTGGGCGATTGGAGGTTTCAATCAATATTGTTTTATCAAAAGGTTACAATATTGTTGTTACGAATTATGTGCGATCGTATGCTTATGTGTTTACATTATCTTTTCAGATATGTCTCTTACATCGATTATCAATATGCTTGCGCAAAATCCCTTATCCGGTCCGAATTTTATCGAGTGGAAATGAAACATGGAATATGTTCTTATCGCCTAAGAACACATGTTTGTTCTCACTACTCCTAAACCCGATGCCCTTACTGACGCATCGACTAATGAGCAGCGAGAATCAAGCAGACTTTGGCATAAGTCGAACAATATGGCAAAATGCTATATGATGACTACTATGTCCAAAGGCTTAAAGCTGCAGCATCAGTCGATGGTAGACGCGACTGAAATATGGTCAAGTCTCGAGAGTAAGCTTGGGCAATCGGATCGGACAGTCCGCTTCCACACAATGAGAGAAATCTTGGCGTGTAAGATGGAAGAAGGAAGTTCGGTCCATGAATATGTCTCCCACATGACTCATCTCATGGATAGTCTTGATCAGTTCGGAGGAGGTATTGACGGCGAAGCCAAGGTCGATATCATCCTTAACACACTGCCCAAGACTTTTGAGAATTTCCGCGTGAATGCGATCATGAGCAAGACCGAGTATACACTTAGTCAGTTGCTTAATGATCTCATGGCTGCAGAAAGAGTTATGGGCAAAGGAGCACATGCCCTTGCTAGCACATCTAGGGGCCCAAATTTTCCGTTGCAAAATGGAAAACGAAAAAGGGGCACCAAAGGTGGCAGAGGCAAGGGAAATAGTGGGAGTAATGGGAGCAAGAACATGACTGCCACCGGAGGCTTAAAGAAGCCAAAGGAAAGGAGCAAGTGCTTCAAGTGCGGCAAGACTGGGCATTGGAAGGCCAAGTGCCCTATGCTCAAGGCTCAAGGTACGCCATTTGCTTTAGTAACGGAAATATGTTTAGCGACTTGTTCTACTCATTCATGGGTAGTAGATGTTCAACCAAAAGTATACTTTTAATTGACTCGCAATCGTACTTGGTGTTATAGTAGGGAAAGCTAACCCTAGTCGTCTCTCAAGGAAAACTTAACAGGGCCTAATGTTCGTGCTGCTCACAGAAAACGATTAAATCCTAACACTCTAATACCAACATGAGTTTTTGAGACATACGAGAAATCAAATACGAGAATCAAACAGCAAACCTAAGCCAGGGTTTGTCAATCCCGAGCTAAACTAATTAGGCGATAGATCTAAACTAGGGGTTGTCAAACCCTAGATGATAAACTACTAAACACAGAATCAGGAAACAAATCAAAAGCAATTAAATAAATTCTCCAAACAAGAAACAATAAGATTCAAGGAAGAACGATTAATCATGAAATCCGAGTTCAACTCCACTTGCATAAAATTCAAATAATTAATCCCGGAAAGCAAGAACCAATCAAGAACCAATCAAGAACAAGAATTAAACGAAGCAGGATTAATCAATTAAATGGCGAAGCGATCAAGAACAATGGAACAAATAACCGAGAAATTACTTTCAATCCAATCCGAAAATACACACTGATATTGCTAGAAATCCGTAAATCAAATAACTGACGTTGCTAGAATTCATAAAGAAATAAAGTACCAATGTGAATCAATGTCTGAATTGTAACAAATTGAAGAACAGCTCCAGCGGCGCGATGGCGAATGAAAAACAGAAAAAATACGTAAAGTCTCACTTCGGAAAATAACCTAAAATAGGCTATATATAGGAAGGCAACTGAGCGCCGGCTGGAAAAGAACGCGTGAGGAGGCGCGCGTGCGGGTGTGCGGGCGGCGTGCGCGGCGAGGCGCGCGGCGCGGTGGCGCGCGATGAGCGGCGTTCAATCCGAGCGCGCTGGTAAATTTGAACGTCGCCGGGTGAACGGCGTTCAGCGCGGGGCGTGAGCGCGTGGGCGGTGGTAGCGCGGGCGGCGCGGATGGTGGGTGTTGGCGCGGGCGTGCAAGGCGTGCGGTGGCGCTGGCGCGAGGTAATCGGCGCTCAATGTGGCGCTGGCTGGGATACCGGGGCGTGCGGAGTGTACGGGCGCGGTGATGGCGCGCGCGGGCGTCCGGTGCGTGCGACGGGGAGTCGTGCGCAACTTTGTCGTTTCGCTCCGTTCTTACTCGTTTGAACTCTGATTTGCGATCCGCTTTCGCCTATGAACTCCTGTCAAAAAGCTCTTCAATTATACATTATTCTTGGTAGATTCAATTTATCCTATTTAATGCCGATTTTCTGCAAAACATTGAAACGAACCAAGTAAGTCCGAAACGATAAACAATAATCGAACTAACGGCATAAAAGGGATAAACTAATGAAGACAACATGCAAAACAATACCAAGAATAAGCACAAAATGACACCAAACAACTCCCCCACACTTATTCATTTGCTTGTCCTCAAGCAAAGTCTATACAAGCAAGAATAGAAAAATAGCTCATGCAACTAAACTCTTAATCTAATCAATCAAACCTCTTTTTGCAATTCCCCGAGACATGATGAGTACATAATCAAGGTTAATGTGAAACAAATCTAAGATTGTGAGAATGTCAAATAAACAAGAAGATTATTTTGCTCGGACCCAACTCTCGTTGAGGCGAATTAACTAAAATGGTTACCTTTAGCAACAAGTTTCTTTTGAGAACACAAAGAAAGTATAAACAAATTTTGGAATAATGTTCGAAAGGTGAAGTCTCGATGAATTCGAGTCTCCTATCGTGGTTTCCCATGCCCATTTCTCAATTTACAAGAAAGAGGCGAAATCCCATCCTCCATTTATACAATCTCAACAAATTATCGGAGTTTTCATTCTCCTACTTTTCTTTCTTATTCACTCTTTTTTTTTTTTTTGAAACAAGTATATAGGTAACCAAGTTAACACTCCCTAACATTAGTCGGACAAATCACATCAATAACCCCGATTTAAGATTTATTCACACAACCTCATTCATTCACATTGCACTTCAATAACGTAACATCACGATAAAAGAGAACACATCAAGGTTTGACCAATACCACAAAGTTCAGGTGCATAAATTATAATCCTAACTTATTCGCATAGACAAAAACTTGAGTACAAGATGACAAAATAAGCATAGATCCATGGTGTCAATCATGCACATACCCCGAGCACAACATATACAACATATCATCAACAACTCCCCCCCCACACATAGATGAGCACTGTCCCCAGAGCTCAAAACATGAACAACAAAATAAGGCCAAAAGAGAACGAGACTTCCCTGATAACAGCTGAGAGAAAAGGAGGTCGGGCGGACATCGAGTTCCAAGGATAGTCCTGCAGCAAGCACCAGAAAAGACAAGGAAAAACAAACACACCACAAAAGGAAAACAACGAACCACCGAAAAGGGCGAGCAAAAAGAAATAAGGAA
Organism: Salvia rosmarinus; assembly: GCA_036937905.1. Lineage (NCBI taxonomy): Eukaryota > Viridiplantae > Streptophyta > Magnoliopsida > Lamiales > Lamiaceae > Salvia > Salvia rosmarinus. The sequence continues at coordinate 17,762,936 of CM072814.1, forward strand.
ATATATATACTCTCCAACGGTGAAGCTTCACCGTTGGTCCCATGATGGTGGTGGTGGTGAGGGTGTGGGATAGGGACCAGGCGTCCCATCGGGCTTGAAGGTCGACCAAATGTCGCTCATGGGTGTCTAAACGCCAGTAAACATCTTGACGGAAATTCCCAAACGCCTTGTGAAGATTGATCAAGGCGCTGAATCGGCGATTTTGGGCGTCAAGACACCGATATACTCAATCGGAACTCTCCGAAACCACAGGTCAAGATTGGTGAACTCGTGAATTGTCGACCCATCTGCCGCCGATACCTCTCAAAGCTCGATTCGGGAGGAGCTAAAGTCCCCAAATCGCTGTGAAGTGGCTCACGAAACCGCCAAAGCTAGGAATCAAATGCACCCTAAGGTCACCGGCGTCGCTGTGGGGCCGATGGGAGGAGGAAAGCGAAGAAGGAGTGTCACGAGGTCCCGCCTCTCCGCCGCGGTACCCGCATCCTCGGGACATCTTCATCCATCGGGGTGGCGGTACCAACAATAGTCCCAAACGGTTGGTTACGCTGAACGTGATATACTCTTGACGACGCCGTGCTTCATAAGGAAGCAAAGTTGCGGGTCAAGCAATCAATCCGAAATCACCGAAAGTGATCGAATATTCTCAATCACGCTGCGCCGAAATAGGACCATCTTCACTAGTGATTCCCACAAAATACTTGGCTAGAATGAATGGGTATTGGCTCGAGGAGAGTTTGGCCTACGGTGCCGCCTCGTAAACTCAAATCGGCGCCATAAGAAGGTCTTCAGAAACCTTCTTGTTATTCACAAAGACACCACAAGAGGAAAAGCTCTTGAGCACTCACTTTATCGCCCGCTCTTTCCTGTAAGGTTGTGCGCTAGAACTTATGAGCTATAACCAAGCGTGGTCTGAATAAAGGCACTAGAAGTGCTGCACGATGACCAATTGTCAAAACCAGCTTAAAATCCTCCATGTCTCAAAGAAGAGGAAATCTCTTGGAACATCGAAAAACCGCTAGAGTGAAAACCCAAAACCTCACGCTAACCTTAGGTGTAATAGCGTATCTCGCCTCCACACCGATGTAATGCGACTTAAAATCATCATTTGGGCTCTAGTGTTGCACAAAACTCCCTAACAATATTCTTAAAACCATCTTCTGGTTCCCTAGTTGCCAAACCAAGCAGACCCCATAATTTCAAATATCGTTTCACAGATCCATCAACACCCAATGAAGCTAAAATATTCCAATCAAACGAACGTGGGTGACTGATATCTTTCGAACGAATAACGGAGAAAAAGATACCTTCTTGGGGCGTAAAAATCGCGAATGGGGCATTGTAGTTCGCCCGTAGATCTTCGGGTTGTTCACCCGATCCCGAAGCACCTTCATCAGTTCTTGCTCGTTTTGCCAAAGAGGCGAGAGGGTTTTTTGTGCGAACCATGCTTCAGAAATGTCCGGAAGGAGCTCGGAGCTAGGAGAACAGGCTGGGTGTGCAGGGTAGAGGGCTGTGCACGAGGAGGCTCGGCGCGAAGGAAAACGCTCGGCACGCCTTCTGATGGAGTGCGCGCGGTGAGGGCACGGAGAGATGGGCGCGCGCGCGAGGAGAAGCGAGGATAGGCTCAGCTGGTGGGCTGGCGCTGGGAATGCGCGCCGGCTGAGGTGGCGAGGGCGCGCGGGGTGCGGTGAAACGGCGCTGCCGGGGCAAGGCGGCGGAACGGCGAAGCGTGCGGGCGTTTCGGGCGAACGCCGGCCGAGGCGCGCCGAGTCGCGAGACGGCGCACGCATTGGGCGAGACGGGCGGACGGGCGAACGCCGCTCTAGGCGAACAGCGGTTGAGCGGGAGAGCTGAACGCAGCGGCAGCGGGCGTCGTGAGCGCCGGTGGGAACGCCAGCGAGGTGGCGTCACGGAGATCGCGGAGGATAAGCGCGCGCTGTGGAGGCGGGCGGCGGAGAACGGGCGCTCGGCGAACGAGCGCCGGGTCTTGGTGGCACGGAGGGGGCTTGCGCTGCTCGGGACGGCGAGGAACGGAGGGGGCGCGCTCAAGCTTCGTGTTTTTGAACGAATAGGGCTTGGTGCCCTAATATAGTCCGGCTCACAATGGCGCGGTTCGAGAAGAAAGCACGCGGTTCAACGAGCCCGGCTCAGAATGGTTCTTTTTTTTTTTTTTTTTTTTTTTATAACGTGAGCGCCGGTTCTTATCGAACGCCGGCTTAGAGGGCCTCTTCGCAGGAGTTGAGCGCCGGCTTGGTTTGAGCGCCAGCTGCAATTTCATTCTGCCCATTTTATGAACGCGGTTCACACTAAACGCCGGTGAGAAAAGCTATCGACCAAATTTTGAGCCGGTTCATTATGAGCGCCAATGAGAATGAGTTCGTATTCTTTCGAACATTTGGTTCGATTGAGCGCCACCGTGATTGGCTTCTATATTCCTTCCGAACGCCGGTTCACATTGAGCGCCCAGTGATTGCATTCTTTATTCCTTCCGAACTGGTTCGATTGAGCCCCGTATACATCTTTTAAGCACGGTCTCCACTATAAAAGCTGCATAAATAGAGAGAGAAAGATCAGGATAACAAAACCAGATAAATCAAAGGATAAAAGAAAAAAAAAGAAAAGAAAAACAGCAAAAATCCGTGGGTAAACTCCCACGTAGTACTCAGTTTAACGTCGTGAGCCCGACATAATCCGGTCAAAGATATTGGGGACCGACGAGCAGAACGCTCTCCACTTCTTCCGACTCCTCACGATCAAAGCGGTTTGACTCACGACCGTTCACAATAAATGATTCGTTTGTTTTGGGTCGCGAAGAAACCGCTCCATGGAAAAACACCTCCTCGAGGAAAAGGGCCACTCCACTGGAGTTGAGCTTTCAGGAAAAAGTTTCACGAGACCTGAAATAACAAAGACCTTCATTCCGGCCTTAACTCTTTTCGGACTATTCTCCGATCATGAATCCTCTTGACTTTGTCCTTGTAAATCTGGACGTTCTCATATGCTTCGTCCCAAGTTCTTCGAGTTCGGTGATCCGGAGAGCTCTCCTCGCCGCTTCGTGATGTCAAGATTCATGGCCTTAATCGCCCGTAATGCTCGTGCTCGATCTCAACGGGTTGATGGCACGCTTTTCCATATACAAGCCGATAGGACTCATCCCAAAATGCTCTTGAAAGCATTCGGTATGCCCAAAGTCAAGATTCACTTCATTGACCGATCCTTCCGGATGGTTGGACCGTCTTCTCAAGAACACCCTTGATCCGCTTGTTGCTTGTCTCACCGTCACAAGTCTCGTGGATGATATGGCGTGAAACCTTGTGGGTGATGCCATTCTTCTCCATGATGTTTTTGAACAACTTATTACGTAAATGTGCTCCCCATCACTTATGATCGCCTTGGGAAACCCAACTCGCAGAGAATGTTCTCCCGCACAAACTTCAAGACAACATTAGCATCACTAGTCCTCGTGGGAATTGCTTCTACCCACTTGGACACATAATCTACAGCAAGCAAGATATATTCAAAACCATTAGACTTGGGAAAAGGCCCCATGAAATCAATACCCCAAACGTCGAAAATTTCAACTACCAGGATATTGTTCAGGGGCATCTCATTTCTCCTCCCCACATTCCCAACTCGTTGGCATCATCACATGAAAGGTAGAAGGTGGGCGTCCTGAAAAGAGTCGGCGGAAGAGACCACTCTGCAAAGACTTGAAAGTCGCATCTTCGCCCACCAAAATGTCCCCCGCAATGGGCTTCATGACACAACTTAAGGACTTGACTTTGCTCCTCATCAGGGATGCATCTTCTAACCACCTCGTCCTTCCCGAGTTTGAAAAGGTATGGATCATCCCAAAAGTAATTCCTGCATACACTAAAAAATCTCTTCCTTTCTTGGGAAGTTAAATCAGGTCTCAAGGAGCCACAAACCAAGTAATTAACAATATCAGCATACCAAGGCGATGAATTGATTTCCAAAGCATGCTCAAAAGGATAAGACTCAGCAAGACTCTCTTGTGCAGGTAAAACAAAAGGGGACTCAAGACGAGACAAATGGTCAGCTACACCATTGTCACTACCCTTCCTATCTATAATTTCTAGATCAAATTCTTGCAGAAGAAGGACCCAACGAATTAATCTAGGTTTAGCCTGAGATTTAGTCAACAGATATCTTAAAGCAGCATGATCACTGTGAACAATTACCTTAGAACCAATGATATAAGCACGAAACTTATCAAAGCAAAGATAACAAAGAAAAGCTCTTTTCAAGTAGTAGTGTAATTCATGAGCGAACTTAAAGTTAAGCTAGCGTAATAAATCACACATAACATTTTATCCACACGTTGACCTAATACAGCTCCCACGACCACATTGCTAGCATCACACATTATTTCAAAGGGTAGCGACCAATTTGGGGCAACAACAACGAGGCGATGTCGATTTCTCCTTAAGTAAATTGAAAGCATGCAAACATTTCTCATCAAACTTGAATAGAACATCTTGAGCAAGAAGATGGCATAAAGGTTGACTAATCTTAGAAAGTCTTTAATAAACCTACGGTAAAACCCGCATGTCCTAAAAACTCTAATCCCCTTAACATCAACTGGTGGAGGTAATTTCTCAATTACATCCACCTTAGCCTGTCACACCTCAATCCCATTCCTAGACACAATATGTCCCAATACAATCCCACTCTTAACCATAAAGTGACTCTTTTCCCAACTAAGAGTGAGATTGCTCTCCACAACGTTTTAACACACGATCAATCTTATCTAGCAATCATGAAAGAAGATCCGAAACCGAAAAGTCATCCATGAATACCTCGAGGAAATCTCCAATCATCTCGGAGAAGATTGACATCATGCATCACGAAAGGTGCCCGTGCATTACCGCAGGCCAAAAGGCATCCGCGGTAAGCATATGTCCCAAATGGACTTGTAAATGCCGTCTTGGCTTGATCCTGGAGCAATTGCAACTCGATAATAGCCGATAATCCATCAAGAAAACGAAATATTCATGTCCACTAATCTATCAAGCATTTGATCTATAAAGGAGAGGAAATGGTCCTTTTCGTCATGACATTCAACTTCGGTAGTCGATGCACATCACGCCACCGTAGTAGCCCTTGTAGGTACCATCTCCTTTCTCGTTCTCCACCACCGTGATGCCTCCTTCTTGGGCACCACATGTACTGGCTAACCCACTCATTGTCCGAGATAGGGTAGATTAGCCCTCCATCAAAACGAGCCTCAGCTCCGCTTCACGAGGATCGGGTTCGCGCCTCGGCATCAATCACGGTTTAACTCCATCCTCAAGCGTGATCGATGCATGCATGTTCTGGGCTGATCCTGATGTCGGCTAGACTCGCTAAATGCTGAGCTTATTTCTTGACGGCAGATTCTTCTTCAAGGCTCGAGAGGAGATTATTCGGCTTTCATTTCCTCCTCTAGGAAAACATATTTCAGTGCTTGATTCGCCCGTTTCTAGAGTGGGCTTGGGCATACTAACTTCACTTGACTCTTCATCGTCGACCGATCCGCAAAAACTTCCTCGAGGCTATGTTCGCAACAACACATTCTCGGCAGGGATCATAGCATCAATGAAAGCACAATCATCAATTGAATTAAGAAGGAAACATCACCTGCTCCTACGAGAAAAGACACTTTGTTACCAACACGGTCATTTTTAAAGTGCCACTCTTAACATCGATTAGTGTATTGGTTGTGGCCATGAATGGCCTCCCAATAACGATGTGCTCCTTTCCATCTTCTAACCTCCAATTTCTAACACAACAAAATCAGCGAACTATCAACCCCTACCTTAACTAAAATATCCTCAATAATACTCCGGATATCGCGGACCTATCTGCTGGTTGTAGACACATGCGAGTGGGTTTAAGTTAGCTAATTCTAATTGTTTAAAAAGAATAAGGCTCAAATTTATCCGACCCCCAAATCAAGCATGCGAAGCCTCTACCAATACCTAGAGCAATTTTTGATAAAACTACGGGTCCGGAGTTTGGGAGGTAGCGATCTTCGCAGGATGGAATTGGCCGCCTCGGAGACCACGACCTTCTCATATTCTCCAAACTTCCTTTTCTTTGAAGCCGGCTCCTTGAAAAATTTGGCGTGTGCAGCATTTCGATCACGTCAAAGAGGCAAATTGACATTCGCGCAGGGGAGTTTGAAGAACTCGTTAAGCTGCGATCTTGTTTCTCATTTCTTGGCGGTGCGGAAAGGTATCGGAGGTGTAAGGCTTTGCGCCTTATGCGGTCGGACCTCGATTCCTTCTTAGTTTCTCTTGAGAATTACCCGGTTTCTCACGCGTTTCTCATCACGCGACTCCTCACCAGCTGCACGGCTTGATGGGGTGGCTGAGGAGCTTCCCACGTTCTTTCTGCGTGGCTGTTCGGTGTCTTGGAATTTGGCCCATTTCGTCTCCAAGCGTTTGTTTGTGGATTCTTGGCATCCTCCTTTGGTGACATCCTTCTTTGGGCCAGCATTCAAATGCTGGTCTCGAGGTGGCGTCGGGTGCCCGTCTACTTCTCTGCGGGTATGCGATCACGAGCTAGCGCGGTGGGCTATGCTGCGGTATGTGCCTCTGTCTTGAAATTGCTTGTCGCGAGGTCCTTCAGATAGGCGCTCGATTAGAACTTTGCCTCGACTCGATTTCTCCATCCCGTTAGGTTGATTATCCCCAAGGCAAATTGCTGATTAGACTCGAGCTAGCGTTGGAATCCTTGCATGGCTAGGCACCTTGCCCTCATGAGTCGGCTCCCCGTCTAGGCACATATCAGCGTTATGCCGGTTTCTTCAAATTCCACAAGGCTCTAAGAACTCTCTCGTCTTGGTTTGGTTGATCGAGCTTTCTCAATTTCAGCTCTTGTACTCCTCATCAACTCGCCCTTGTTTAGTCATGGTATGAAGGGTTCACGGCAGAGCCTTGCTCTCCCCTCATTGGACCGTTGTGAAGTAGCCCATGGCTTCAAAAATGTCGCGATATCCATCGCTCCTAGAACCGATGTCTCCTCGCCGTGTTGTCCCGCTGTGGAACTCGAGTCAGATCCATCATAGAAAATTGATACAAAATTTAAATGCAGCAGGCATGATGAGGACACTTTTGCAACAAGTCCCTGAGCATTCCCAAGCTTCATGGAATGGCTCGTCGTTCGATTGAAAGTCATGATCGTGACCTCAACTCTTGACTCTTCTTGTTGGTAGTAGCAAGAACGTCGACCACGCGTTCGATTCTGCAGAGAGTTGGGGAGAGCGAAACAAGACTTTGCTCTTCTTTCGGGTGTCGAAACAGCATCTTCAGCGATCTTCATTTAGTCCTCCCGGAAGAAGGATTGCAAACCGAGCAAAACTCTCTTATAAAACCAAAGCATCCTCACTAGCCCTGGAAAGTAGGCATGAGTGAAAATGGTTCGGTTTCAACTCGTAATCTCGGGCTGCGGTCCGAGAACAATTGGGGCGTGGCGCCCCATCACGACTTATAAAATCACGCGAAACACGTGCATTCCCCGTCTCTCTCAGCGGAGTATCTTCAACAATTGGTTGATCGTGATAAAGCGCTCGCTGTTCACTCCGAGTGGTACCAACTCTCCGGTTCGGCGACCTTTAGTTCGAGGTGTGGTCAGCGGTAGCGGCGGTCTATTTAGTGCGGCGACCTAGCCTAAAACACTCAAACAAGAAAAGATCGCATGGCGGAGAATAACAAAATAAAACAAAAGAAACACGGAAAACAAATCAACACAAACAATCGCTAAGAGTTTTCCCGACAGCGCGAAATTTGTTCGACCAAAAGTATACTTTCAATTGACTCAATCGTACGAGGTGTTATAGTAGGAAAGCTAACCGTGATGCAATCAGGAAAACTTAACGGGCCTAATGTTGTCTTGCTCACGAAACGATTAAATCCTAACACTCTAATCAACATGGGTTTTTGAGACATCGAAATCAAATACGAGAATCAGCAAGAAACCTAAGCCGGGTTTGTCAATCCCGAGCTAAACTAATTGGCGATAGATCTAAACTAGGGTTGTCAAACCCAGATGATAAACTACTAAACACGAATCGGAAACAAATCAAAAGCAATTAAATAAATTCTCCAACAAGAACGATAAGATTCACGAAGAGCGATTAATCATGAAATCGAGTTCAACTCCACTTGCATAAAATTGAATAATTAATCCGGAAAGCAGAACATCAAGAACATCAAAACGAGGAATTAAGCGAGCGGGATTAATCGATTAAGTAGCGAAGCGATCAAGAACAATGGAACAAATAACCGAAATTACTTTCAATCATCCGAAAATACACGATATTGCTAGAAATCCGTAAATCAAATAAGCGGCGTTGCTAGAATTCATAAAGAAATAAAGTACCAATGTGAATCATATGTCGAATTGTACAAATTGAAGAAACGACTCGCGTAGCGATGGCGAATAACGAGAAAAAATACGTAAAGTCTCCTGCGGAAAATAACAAATAGGCTATATATAGGAAAGCGGCGCGTAGAAAAAGCGTCTGCGTGAGGCGGCGTGCGGGTGTGGCGGCGGCGCGGCGGGCGCGGGTGGCCGCGATGAGCGAGTTCAATCCGGCGCGCAAGGTAATCGAGCAGCTCGGGTGAACCGGCGTTCGGCGGCGTGGAGCGGGGCGTGGGTGGCGCGGTGCGCAGCGGATGGTGGCGAGTCTGGCGTCTGGCGTGCGGTGGCTCTACTCTGGCCGAGTGAGTCGGCGCTAGGTGGGGCTGGGATCGGCGTGCGGAGTGTCTTGGTAGCGGTGATGGCAGCGGCGTCGGTGCGTCGACGGGGTCGTGCGCAACTTTGTCGTTCGCTCGTTCTTTCGTTTGAACTACGATTTGCGATCCGCTTTCTCTATGAACTCTGTCAAAGCTCTTCAATTATACATTATTCTTGGTAGATTCAATTTATCCTATTTAATGCCGATTTTCTGCAAAACATTGAAACGAACCAGTAAGTCAAAGCGATAAACAATAATCGAACTAACGGTAAAAGGATAAACTAATGAAGACACATGCAAAACAATACCAAGAATAAGCACAAAATGACACCAAACAGTGAACGGGTGCGGAGTCATGTTTGTTACAGTTGCGGGGTTCGCGACGAGAAGCTGCATGATGGCGAGATACGATCTCCATAGGCGCGGCAGTCGAGGCCGTTGCGTCGGAGATGTTATTTATGTTTTGATAGAACAATTTTAGTATTGAAAGATGTTTTATATGTGCGGTTTTGTGGAACCTTGTTTCTGTTGTAATTTTTGGATATTCTATTATTTTGATAGTGGTGTTTCTATCTAAGAAATAAAGTTATCTTTGTTGGCCTTATATAATTAGCTTTATACTATTTTTGCTAAACATAATACCTATAACTATGTTGCATAGTCTACTAACCAAAAGAAAGTTTTCTTAAGATGACACCACATTTCTCGGCATCTTAGATTAGGTCACATCAATCTAAATAGGATCAAAAGGCGAATGGGCGTTGGGTAATCTCGATTCTCCGTTCCCGATCTGCGAATCGTATAGAAAATGATTCGACCGAGACCTTGGCGAAGGGTTATAGAGCGAAAAGTGTAGAGCTAGTCATTCGACGTTGGACGATGTCCCACAAGCTCATGGAAGATGCAGTATTTTGTCACTTTCATTGGATTACTCGAGTGCGGATATGTATACACCGCGCAAGTCGAATGCTTTGAGAAATTCAAAAGAGTTCGAGGCGGAAGTGGAGCAAGCTTGTAAATGTCAAGTCCTGCGTTACGATCGCGGTGGCGAATACCTCGATAACGAGTTTATGGACTATTTGGTGCGGTGTGGGATTACCTCCCTTCCAACAAGACACACCACAAAATGGTGTGTTAGAAGCGAAAAATATGACCCTTTTAGAAATGGTTAGATCAATGATGAGTTATGCAACATTGCCTATTTCGTTTTGGGGTATGCCTTGAAGCGGTAGCATACTTGCTAAATCTAGTACCATCAAGTCATTCGAAAAGACCCTTTCGAGTTGTGGTTTGGCGTGAGCCTGGTTTAACCACATAAGGATATGGGCGATCCGCATGTCTTTGAACAAGAAGGCGACAAGTTGGAGGCTAGATCCGCAAGGCTTTTTGGCTATCCTAGAGGGACGAAGATGGTTTATTCTATAGTCTAAGGATCGGAAGGTCATTATTAGCACTAATACCCGATTCTTAGAAGAGGATTATATGATAAACCATAAATCCAAAGTTGAAATCATTCTTGAGAATTGAAGATGATTGCATTCCCCGATTAAGCGAAAGTGCGAGATGTGTGTCTAGTGGGAGATCGACACGAGATACTTCGAAATTGAAGTGGGTGAGGTTCCATTGGAGATACCCCGTCTGAGTGGCTCCTATCACAAGTTGTGCAAGATGAGAACCACAATTCTGCCACCGTTGCCATTGTGCGGTGGAGCCTCGTCGTAGTGGGAGGTTGTTCGTCGACCCGAGCGATTTATGTTATGGGTGAATCTTGATTTAGTCGAGAAGCGAGCGGTGCATCGACCCGTGGACATCTGACGAGCGATAGAAGACATTGATGCAAGATCATGGCACTCCGTATGGACTTAGAAATTGAGTCCATGTGACCTGGATGTATGAAAAGACACCTCTACGGATGGCGAGGAAGCCGTAGGTAGTAAGTGGGTATCGAGGAAGAGATTCGAGATGGAGAGGTTTGGCTTTTATAGCCGGGGCTTGTGGAAAGGTACACTCAGTTGAGGGCATCGATTTCGATGAGACCCGCTGTGGATGCTCAAGTCCATCGAATTCTTGAGCAGTGACCCAGCAAACTTGAGGTTTGGCAAATGGATGTGAAAACCGCTTTTCTAAGCGATTACCTTGAGGAAGGTAGAGACATCTATGTCGACAGAAGGTTATGTGGTGATGGGTGAAGAGCATCTAGTATGGAAGCTTAAGTCCATTTATGGGCTTGCAACCTCACGATCACGGAACTTACGCTTTGACGAGGAGGTAAAGTCCTATGGATTTACCGGTTGCTGGCGAGAGTTGTGTGTATCGTTTAGATTCACGGTGATGTGGTATTTCTTGCACATTATGTAGATGACATTCTTCTAGTTACAACAATGTGAAGTTGTTATCGGGGCGTAAAGAGTTGGTTATCCGATTAGTTTCAAATGAAAGACTTAGGAGATCGTACATTCTTGGGATCGAATTTCAGAGATGAAGAGGAAAATGTTGAGCTTATCTCGGGCGTCTACGTTGATCTTGTGATTACTAGTTTTAGTAGTAGGCCGAAAAGTTCTACCTTCGGACATGGCGTTCCTTTATCTGAGGCGATCACCTATGGCAAGGAGATAGAGGAATTGAGACAAGTTCTTACGCTTCCCGTGGAAGTCTCATGTCGCAATGCTATGTACGAGGCCGATATACTTATGCGGTAGGCATAGTAGCAAGATATCGTCTAACCTGGACAAGCTCTTAATTTGATAAGCATATACTCAGTACCGAAAGGACTCGAGATTATATGGTTACCGTCGAGATAGTCTAATGCCTTTGGGTTATCTGAGACTCGGTTTCGGTGACCGTGATGAGAAAAGTCTACCTCGGGCTATGTGTTTACCTTGGGAGGTGGGCGTATCTGGCGGTCTGGGCGATGCTGCGGACTCTACCATGGAAGCGAATATGTAGCGCGCGAGGCTGCTAAGGAGGCTGTATGGTTCAGAACTCTACTATGGATCTAGGTGTGGTACTGGTTTGCCCAGAGTATCATAGTTCTTGTGATAAGCGAGTGCGATGGCAAACTCGAAGGAACCACGGATCCTAGGCGACCAAACAAATAGAGAAAGTACCATGTGTCCAATCGTGAGGCGAGGGGCGTCTTGATTGAAAAGATTGATCGACGAGATAACCTGGGATCCTTCACAAAGACACCGCCAAAAAGTCTGAAGTGCGTTGGAGGACTTGGATTGCGCATGGCCCTAAGAAGGAAACTTTTGTATAAGTGGGAGAAGCAAAGTGATGGTTCTTTGTAATAGTTAGAGAGACACATTGTATCTTGAAAGTTTGCTTTAGTATAAGTGGGAGATTGTTGGATTTGTATCACGAAAGCAGTTTGGTTGAGCTTGTATCATGTTTCTATTACCACTATACAATCTCCTATCGAATTGAATACTTGATTGCATATATCTGTCCCTTTTCTCATATATAAGTTAGATCATACAGATGTGTAGAAGATCACGATACGTATGATTGGTGACTTAATAGATATAAAAGTTTCCTGGTGAGACAACTTGGTCGAGTTGCGGTATAGGCTACGGTATAGATAAAGTGACTTGACTTGGTTGCTTGTCTATCTGATGCGTCTCGCGTATTGAAGGATCTGAGATGAGTTCTTCTTCGACCGTCGTGAAGAACCAGATCTCGGTGACTTACGATGATCTAAACCTCGATAAGGTATTAGGTGTGTATGAGTTCTTGACCATCACTTTGACTTGTTATGGGTGAGGGTTATATGTTTCTGATATTCTCCACATCTTGGGTGGTGGCGGTGCTTGTATGTCATACTAGTTATACGTGTCAGTCGTATCCGTTTAGGATGATGGCGTCCTTAAGGAGCTCAAAGGTTTATTGTACTAAACCGCGGTTGAGTTAGCTCAAGTACAATAATAAGGTTGAGTGGTACTACTAGGAATTAAAGATATTAATTATTTTAAGATGGAATGCTCTAAATAATTAATGGACATGCGATATCTTAAATACGGGGATTCGTAATGTCTAAGTGCAATCCGACTCACTCGTAATAAAGGGTAAGTCGATTTATTCTCTAGTGGCTGAATGAATGTTTATAAATTAATTTATGTTACGAGTGAACATAAGATAATTAATTTATTTGAGGCACTCTTTATTCCTATTTGATCCTTGGCTGGCTCGTCGAGTAGCTTGGAAGGAAAATCGCGCCCTCTACTTCTCATGGATATGATTTGATTCTCTTTATCTATAAGGATATTATTATATTTATGGATATGCATGGATCCTTTCTAATGGGATTATGGTAATGCATTATAAATATAAGGTAAGAATAAAGAGTTAATCCTCGATCCATAATTATGAAAATTGCCATAGCTTATTGGTGAGATATTTTCGAAAATTTGAAGAGAAAGATGTGATTTTACTGAGCATTCTCCATAGCTTATCCTCCTCGATATTGGAGTTGGGCAACGGAATACGATCCGAAGATCAAAGCACGAGTCTCGATCCGTTCATCCCGACAAATTCAAAGGTAAACACGAAAACCCTACGTGTTGCATTAATTATATAGGTGCATGCTAGGAATATAATCAATGTATGTTTAATTAAACATCAAGATAGATCATCGGAGAGGCTAAACCTAGTTTTCCTGACTTTGCACTCAGCTGGATAGGCTCCACCTCCCAAGGTAAACACATGAGGTGGGCTTTTTTCTCATCACGGTCGACTTGAAAATCCGAATCGTATAACAAGGCATTAGACTATCGCATGGTAAACTAGCTCATAATCTCGAGTCCTTCCGGTGCCGAGTATATGCTTCTTCGCGTCATGAGCTTGTCCATGGTTAGGCGATATCTAGCTACTATACTGCCGCATAGCGAGATATCGAACTCCGTACATGAACCGACATCGGTGTGCGGTGTCGACCCTCCAGACTGAACCGCACTCGTACCTTTGGCTTAATCGGTGGTGGAATACGATCATCTTCTAATTCACGAAGAATGATTTCAACTTTGGATTTATGATTTTCATATAATCCTCTTCTAAGAATCGGCATTAGTCTAATAATGACCTTCCGATCCTTGACTATATAATAAACCACCTTCGTCCTCTAGGATAGCCAATAAACAGCCTGCTCGGATCTAGCCTCCAACTTGTCGCCCTTCTTGTTCAACACATGTCGGATCGCCCATATCCTTATGTGGCTTAAACCAGCTTCAAACCACAACTCGAAGGGTCTTTTCGGCAGACTTGGTACTAGATTAGCAAGTATGCCGGTTCTAAGGTATACCCCAACAAATAGCAATGTTCGAACTCTCATTGATCTAACCATTTCTAATAGAGTCCTATTTCTCGCCCGACACACCATTTTTTGTGGTATGCCGTGTAGTGGTGGGGTAATCCCACACTTCACCAAATAGTCCATAAACTCATTATCGAGGTATTCGCCACCGCGATCGACATGATGTCTTGATACTCTTACCAAGCTTCGCTCCACTTCGCCTTAAACTCTTTGAATTTCTCAAACATTCGACTTGCGATGAGCGTATACGTTCCGTACCTAGTAATCGCCAATGAAAGTGAAAAATGCTCTCTCCATGAGCTTGTGTGACATGTCCACAAAGGTCGAATGGACTAGTTCCAACACTTCTTTGGATCTATAACCCTTGCTTTGAAGGTCCGGTCACATCTTTCCTTCTATACGATTCGCAGTGAGAGAATCGTGTGATCACCCAACGCCCATTCTTAGCCGTCTTGATCCTATTTAGATGATGACCTAATCTAAGATGCCAGAGAAATGTGGTGTCATCTTGAAGAAAACTTTCTTTTAAGGTTTGAAGAAGATGCAACATAGTTATAGGTATTTGTTTGGCGAAATAGTATAAGCAATTATATAAAGTGCCACAGATAACTCGCTCATTTCTTATGATAGAAACACTACTATCAAAAATAATCGAATATCCATGAGTAAAAGTTTCAAAGCGAATAAGTTTCACAAACTCCGCACATATAAAACATCCTTAAAACTAAAGCTTCTATCAAAACATAAATAAACATCTCCGAGCACTTCAACCTCGCGCCGTCACTTTGTCCGGGAACCCTGCGAGGTGTAACAAACATGATCGATCGCGCGTGTCACTACCCAAGAATGGGTAGAACAAGTCGCTAAACATGTTTCGTTACAAGCAATGGCGTCCTGAGCTCGAGCTTGGGGCACTTAAATGCCGATCCGCCTGAAGCATTTCCTCTTTGCTTTTCATACCACGGTAGAGCCTGTATACTCCCACTTTTCTTTATCCTTAGCATCTCGAATTCCACTTTTCCTTTTCATCTTCGATAAGCAGGTGGTTCTCTTTGAGGTGCGTTAAAGATCGCACCTTGCCCATTTTGCTTCTTCGTACTAGATCCTCTGATGAATCTAGAGTATAACTCTTATCATAAAGGAGCTATAGATAAGTCATCAAAGACTTGGGCAAAGTGTTGAGATCATATCGATTCGACACGCCATCAATATATCCTCCAACCAACTCGAGCTCTCAAGAGATCTGATCATTGCTACATGGTCATGCACCGAATGCTTTCCTATCGAACTTGACATTATTGATTTGTCATGTAATGACGATTCTCAACTCATACGATTTCACAATATTTAGCCATATTGTGGCTGCATCTTCCATCTCTTGATCGGAGTTAAGGACTCACATGGTGACCAAATGAAGGCACTTTCCATTCTATTTGATTTGTCCCTTTCTGTGCTCTGCTTCTCATCGCAGATGAATCGCCTAGAGGCTGGACGAGGTGTAGTACAAATAAATTTTCTTCAGAAGAACATTCTCAATGTTTCGCTTCCATTCGATAAAATTCGGACCGATAAGAGATTTTGTTCGAGCATATTGATAATCGAGAGACACATATCAAACGACAATGTAAACACATAAGCATACGATCGCACATAATTCGTAACAATAATATTGTAACCTTTGATAAAAAATATTAATCAAACCTCTAATCGCCCAAGGAATCCGCAAGCCAGCGTGTGGGCGTTTACATGAACCCCCGACTGCACTAAAATATACCTTTTAGTCATTTAATTTCAATTCATGTCAACTTATCCTATGACAAATGAAATTAATGATCGACCTACTAGACCACATCACGTCGCAGAAGGACTTAGGAAGTTGTACTCGAGTGATGTCTAGCAAGACCACAATTTTAACAAGAAAATGAATTCTTAGAATCGCATACTCACTAGGCAGTGTCTAACGTTCGGTTTGATTAGCAATTTTTCGCTAACCGAACCGAATTTCTCGAAAAGTGGACAAACCGAACTCTTTAAATTTTCGTAACCAAAACCGATCGTTAGCGGTTCGTTTCGTAACCAAAACGAATAAAATTAATTAATAATAAAACAAATAAAATAATAATAAAACAAATAAAATAATAATTAAAATAAATAAAATAATAATTAAAACTAAACTTATTAAAAATAGATAAAATATTTAACAATAATTAATAAAGTAATAATTAAAATTGATTTTCATAATTTTAATTAATTAATTAGTAATTGAAATAATAATTAAAAATAAAAACGGTTTTCGTTTTCGTTCGAACAATTGTTATCGTTAACCAATAACCGAATTTTTTCAACTCGAACGCGAACCGAACGATAACCAAATTTGTCGGTTTTCGATTAACGAATTTGTCGGTTTGTTCGGTTCGTTCAACAAAACGAAACCGCTTGACACCCCTAACTAGACCATACCGTCCAATCCAAATTCCTTTGTTATCTCATTTTAAATCTATCTCTAGAGAACTTATGAAAATCGATATCGAGCGGCGTGGGTTTACATGAAACTCCCACTTTCAATAGATTAAAATTTTATTTAGAAATCTCATCTAACAAACTTATGACACCACAGCAAGCCACGAGTGTGGCGTACTCACAGATCGTATCACTTTTTTAGAGATCAAAAAGTGGAGTCTTGATATTTTAATTTAAAAATTAATATGTCGGGTTACTTGCTATCTTTTGTTCAAAAGGTTTGTCCATGCGATCATGTAATCCTAGCATGCTTTTCTATAGAACTCAACATGTAAAACATGCTGCAATTCTAAAAAAAAGCAGCGCGATAAACCTAGCATGCTTACTATGCATCCAATCACGAAAACATATAATATGTTTGTTCACGTAATTTAAACATACATAGCATGCTTCATAATCTATTACATAGAATTGCAGCATGATCTTCATAAACTTTAAAAGGGCCTCACGTGCAGACGGACGGATTACAACGGATTGGGGAAAATCGGTCAAGAAGCGTGCGGCGGTTGGCCCAAATAGGACGCGCAGGCACAGCCCAGCGCCGTGTCGCGTCGCGCGCCTCGCGTGCTCCTCGGCCCTCGCGGTGGCAAGAACGACCCGCGAGCTCGCGCTGGCCATGCTATCCCATGCGCCGCTACCCGCACCGCGCGTGTTGGCTGGGTCGCCTCGTCAGAGGGTGCTCGCGAGAGCTCGGGGATCTCGCGAACAGCGCGCCGCTGGACTGGCACCCGAACCCTCCCGGCGCGGCGCGCCGCCCGGCGGCATTCGCGCCGAGCGTACCCGCGACCGCGGTCCTGGGCCGTCGCCGCGTCTGCCCGTGCGATGCGACCTGCGCGAAAAACTACGCGCCTGGGGTGGCGTGTCTGCGCCAGCGCGCCACAGTGTGCGTCGCCCATGCCGCCGTCGCCGGCCGCTTTTTCGGCGTCTTCCCATCTCTGTTCTTCGTGCTTCGTCTTCGTTCTTTACGAATAAGATTTACGGAAAAATAAATCTAATCTAACCACGGATTTTCTCCGTGAAAACAAAATCCGACAAAAATAAACGAGCGCGATAAGCGGCATTCATAATTAATTAAGCGCGCGCTTATAATCAAACGTGAATTAATCCAACGAGCCGAGATACGATCCGTGCTCGATACCAATTGTAGGAAATCGATTTTACCCTCCCGAGGATCTATCTTGGATGTTTAATTCACCATACATTGATTATATTCCTAGATGCACCTATATAATTAATTCAACACGTAGGGTTTTCTGTGTTTACCTTGAATCTGGGATGAACGGATCGAGACTCGTCTTTGACCTTCGGTCGATCCGTGCCCAATCTCCAATATCGAGCGAGGATAATCTATGGAGAATGCTCTAAAATCACCCTAACCTCTCTATGATTTTGAAAATATCTCTCCCAAGCACTATGGGATTCTCAAAATTATGTTAGGATAATTGAGGATTAGCCTGATCTTATCTCTTACCTTATATTTATAATGCATTACCATAATCCCATAAGGAAAGGATCCATGCATATCCCATAAATATAATAATATCCTTATGGATAAAGAGAATCAAATCATATCCATAGAGAGAGGGCACCGATTTTCCTCCTAGCCCGACTGGATGGCGCCAGGATCAAATGCAAGGAATAAAGACGGGCCTCAAATAAATAAATTATCTTATGTTCACCTAACATAAATTAATTTATAAACATTCATTCATGCCACTAGAGAATAAATGCTTGACTTACCTTTATTACCAAAGTCGAGTCGGCTTGCACCAAGTCAAGTCACTTCTATCTATACCAGCACCTATACCAACAACTCGTCCTCTAGTTGTCTCAGTGATTCTTTTATATCTCATTAAGCTTGACTAATCATACGACTCGTGATCATCTACACACTGTTGATCTAACTTATATATGAGATAAGGGGACACGATATATGCAATCAAGTAATCAATTCAGATAGAGATTGTAATAGTGGTAACGAAACATTGTATACAAGCTCAACCAAAACGCTTCAGATACAAATCCAACACAAACAATATGGCCAAATGCTATATGATGACTACTATGTCCAAAGGCTTGTAGGCAACATCACGATGGTGACGCCGCGAAATATGGTCAAGTCTCGAGGTAAGTTTGGGCAATCGGATCGACATCGCTTCACACAATGAGAGAAATCTTGGCTGTAAGATGGAAGAAGGAAGTTCGGTTCATGAACATGTCTCCCACTGACTCATCTCATGGATAGTCTTGATTAGTTGGGAGGAGGTATTGACGCAACAGGTCGATATCATCCTCAACACACGCCCAAGTCTTTTGAGAATTTTCGTGAATGCGATCAAGAGCAAGACCGAGTATACACTTAGTCGTTGCTTAATGATCTGTGGCGGGAAGGAGTTATGGGCAAGGAGCACGCTCTTGCTAGCACATCTAGGGCCCAAATTTTCCGTGCAAAATGGAAAAGAAAAGGGCACCAAATATGGTAGAGCAGGAAATAGTGGAGAATGGGAAAGAACATGCTACAAGGGCTTAAAAGCCAAGGAGAGGGCAAGTGCTTCAGTCGCAAGACGGGCATTGAAGGCCAAGTGCCCTATGCTCAAGGCTCAGTCGCCATTTGCTTTAAGCTGAAACATGTTTAGCGACTTGTTCTACCCATTCTGGGTAGTAGACACGGTCGACGATCATGTTTGTTACACCTGCGTGTTCCGTGGACAAGGGACGCATGATGGCGAGATAGCGATCTTCATGGCAAGCGGCAAAGTCGAGGCCGTTGCGATGGAGATGTTTCTTTATGTTTTGATAGAATAGTTTTAGTTTTAAAGGAGCGTTTATATGTGCGAGTTTCGTGAAACCTTATTTCTATTTCAAACTTTTTATTCATGGATATTCGATTATTTTTGATAGTGGTGTTTTATCATAGAGAAATAAGCAGATTATCACGTGGTGGCACTTTATATAATTAGCTTTATACTATTTCGCAAAACATAATACCTGCTATTTTGCATCTTCTTGAAACCTTAAAAAGAAAGTTTTATTCGAAGATGACACCACATTCTCAGCGTCTTAGATTAGTCACGTATCCATGGGAGTGCGAAATTCATGGGTTGGTTGGTATGCGTCGACGGACGGGTTTATGGAAATAATTTGTTGGGAAGTGTGGGATTACCATCCATTATCATGCACACCAGCAAATGAATGTGTCGAGCGGAGAAATACGACTCTTTAGAAATGGTTAGATCAATGATGAGTAGCAACATTGCCTATTTCGCTTGGGGTATGCCTTAGAAACGGCATACTTGCTAAATCTAGTACCATCCAAGTCATCGAAAAGACCCTTTCGTAGTGTGGTTTGGGAGCTAGTTTAAGCCAATAAGGATATGGCACCAGACATGTCGAACAAGAAGGCGACAGTTGGAGGCTAGATCCGACGCAAGCTGTTTATCGGCTATCCTAGAAGGACGAAGGTGGTTTATTCTATAGTCCTAAGGATCGAGGTCATTATTAGATTAATGCCCGATTCTTAGAAGATGATTATATGAAAATCATAAATCAAAGTTGAAATCATTCTTCGTGAATTAGAAGATGATCGTATTCCACCATCGACAAGCCAAAGGTACGAGATGTCGGTGTCTAGGGGATCAACACCGATACTTCAAGAAATTGAAGTGGGTCGAGTTCCACCGGTATACCGGCCGCTGATGTCCCTATCCAAGGTTGTGCAAGATGAGAACCACAAGTTATCGCACCCATCGCTTGCCATTGTGCCGATGGCGTCTGTAGTGGGAGGTTGTTGTCAACCCGGCGATTTATGTTCGTGGTTGAATCTTCGAATTTAGTCCCGAAACGAAGCGAGCAATAATCGACCCATGGACATACATGAGGCGATAGACATTGATCAAGATCATGGCACACCGCGATGGACTTAGAAATTGAGTCCATAAAAGCTATGGATGTATATGAAAAGACACATCTATCGGATGGCATGGAAGCCATAGGTAGTAAGTGGGTATACAGAGGAAGAGATTCGATGGAGAGGTTTCGCTTTTAAAGCCGCTGTGGCGAAAGGGTACACTCGATTGAGGGCATCGATTTCGATGACCACCGCTGTAGAATGCTCAAGTCCATCGTAATTCTTCGCCATAGCAGCCCACTGAACCTTGAGGTTTGGCAATGGACGTGAAAACGCTTACTAACGGTTACCTTGAGGAAAGAAGACATCTATATGCAGACAGAAGGTTATGTGGTGAAGGGTGAAGAGCATCTAGTATGGAAGCTTAGAAGTCCATTTATGGGCTTAAGCAAACCTCACGATCCCGAACTTAAGCTTGACGAGGTGGTAAAGTCCTATGGATTTGCCCGTTGCCTAGCGAGAGTTGTGTGTATCGCTTAGATGTCAAGTGATGTGGTATTTCTGCACTTTACGAGATGGCATTCTTCTAGTTGGCAACAATGTGAAGTTGTTATCGACGAAGAGTTGGTTATCCGATCGCTTCAAATGAAAGACTTAGGAGATGCGCGTACATTCTGGAATCAGGTTTACCGAGATCGCAAGAGGAAAATGTTGAGCTTATCTCAGGCCTTACATCTGATCTGTGATTACTCGTTTAGTATGCGACGACGAAAGGATTGCTACCTTTCGACATGGCGTCCTTTATCTAAGGAGCGACACCTATAGAAAGGAGATAGAGGAAATGAGACAAGTTCCTACGCTCCGTAGTCTCATGTGCAATGCTATGTACGAGGCCGATATCGCTGCGATGCATAGTAGCTGATATCGCCTAACCTGACAAGCTCATTGAATGCAGAAAGCATTACTCAAGACCGAAAGGACTCGAGATTATAGGCTGTTTACCATGCGATAGTCTAATGCCTTGGGTTATCTGCATGCAGTTACCAAGTCGACCGTGATGAAAAAAGTCTACCTCGGCTATGTGTTTACCTTGGGAGGTGGAGCGATCCTGCGGAGTGCAAGCAGCATGCATTGCGGACTCTACCATGGAAGCCGAATATGTAGCCGCCTGAGGTCAGCTAAGGAGGTTGTATGGTTCAAGAACTACCTCAGGATCTAGGTATGGTACTGGTTTGCCCAAGAGTATCATAGTTCGTGATAACTCGGTGCGGCAAACTCGAAGGAACCACGGACCCACAAGGCGACCAAACACATAGAGAGAAAGTACCATGTCATACGAGAAATCGTGAGACGAGGGACGTCTGATTGAAAAGATTGATACGACGGATAACCAGCGGATCCATTCACAAAGAGCTGCCGCAAAAGTCTACAGTGCGCTGAGGACTTGGTTATGGCACCCACTTAGAAAGAAAACTTTGTATAAGTGGGTGAAGATGATGGTTTTGTTTGTAATAGCTTGTAGAGAGACACATTGTATACTAAAAGTTTGCTTTAGTATAAGTGGGAGATTGTTGGTTGTATCGAGCGTTTGGTTGAGCTTGTATACAATGTTTCTTGTTACCACTATTACAATCTCCTATCTAAATTGATTACTTGATTGCATATATCGTGTCCCCTTATCTCATATATAAGTTAGATCTACGTGTAGAAGATCACGATGCGTATGATTGGTCAGCTAATGAGATATAAAAGAATCACACCGAGACAACTTGAGGACGAGTTGTCGGTATGGCTGGTATAGATAAGAAGTGACTTGACTTGGTTGCTTGTCTAGGCTGCGCTCTAACGTATTGATGGATCACGTGAGATGAGTTGTTCTATCTAACCGTCGGAAGAACCTAGATCTCGTGACTTACGATGATCTAAACCTCGATAAGGTATTAGGTTGTATGAGTTCGCACCATCACTTGACTTGTTATGGTGAGGGTTATATGTTCTAACCCATTATTCTCCGATCTGGGTGGTGGCGGTCTTGTATGTCATGCTAGTTATCGTATCAAGTCACCGTATCCGCTTAGGATGATGGCCCTTAAGGAGCTCAAAGGTTTATTGTACTAAACCCCGCAGTCGAGTTAGCTCAAGTGCAATAATAAGGTTAGTGGTACTACTTAAGGAATTAAAGATATTAATTATTTTAGCATCGTAATGCTCTAAATAATTAATGGACGTGCAATATCTTAAATACGGGATTCAGTAATGTTTAAGTCGCGACTCAACTTCGTAATAAAGGGTAAGTCAAGATTTATTCTCTAGTGGCATGAATGAATGTTTATAAATTAATTTATGTTCGGCTGAACATAAGATAATTAATTTATTTGAGACCCATCTTTATTCCTTTTGATCCTGGTGGCCCATCCAGCAGCTTAGAGGAAATCGGCGCCCATCTCTATGGTAATGATTTTATTCTCTTTATCCTAAAAGGATATTATTATATTTATGGGATATGCATGGATCCTTTCCTTGTGGGATTATGGTAGTGCATTATAAATATAAGATAATAGATAAAATCTAGGTTAATGCTCATTACCTATCACAATTTTCGAGAATCCCATAGAGCTTGGGAGATATTTTCAAAAATTATAGAGAGTTTGAGGGTGATTTTCAGGCATTCTCCATAGCTTATCCTCACCGATATTGGAGATTGGGTAACCGGATACACCGTAAGATCAAAGCACGAGTCTCGATCCGCTTCATGAATTCAAAGGTAAACACGAGAAAACCCCTACGTATTGCAATTAATTATATAGGTGCATGCTAAGAATATAATCAATGTATGGTGAATTAAACATCCAAGATAGATCCTGAGAGGTTAAAATAAGTTTTCCCTACATTCAATTGGCAACTAGATATGCATTAAGGTTGATAAGAAATTAACACATAAGATTAAGCTCCATGAATCATAAATTGATGACGTAAGGTAAATAACAAATAACGAGAATTACCACACATATGATAAAATCATACAAACCCAGGATTAGAACAGAAATTAACTAGACATAAAATTGAAATAAAGAAAAATAAAAATAAAAATAAAAAGGAAACGTAATGTTAAACCCGTAATGGAGTCTCAAGAACAATTGTGGGGTTTGAATCCAAACCAGGAAGAAAGTTGAAAATCGAAATCCTCCCGATGAATTGCTCCAATGCCGATTACAATGCGTGACGAAAAGTAGAATTCCAAAATCTAAAGTCTTGGAGAATAAAATCTAAAGCTAGAACAAAACAAGAATAAAAGTGTAAAATCGATTAAAACGAGATAGAGGCAATGGATTGTCCGGATATTTATAGATGATGGGTCAAAGCCCTAATTCTATCGGCGCGACTCTAGCGACCGCCTAGCGATCGCTAGGTCGGTCGCTAATCGTGATACATAGACTTTGTGGGAGGAGCTAGCGCGGTTAGCGCGCTAGGGTGGTCGCTAGCCTCAATCGAGAAGACGCTGGCGGCCCGCTAGCGACCACCCTAGCCTCAATCAGAGACTTCTGGGAGGAGCTAGCGGCGGCTAGCGACCTCTAGGGTGGTCGCTAGCCTCAATACATGACTTCTTGGGAGGAACTTCGCGCCGGCTAGCGACCGCTAGGTAGTCGCTAGCCTCCTGTTCTTTCATCTTTGGTTACTTTTGCCTTGTGCATCGATTATCACCTAAAGCCTACAAAACACCAAAAGGAACCCCAAGAGTAGTACCTTCTCAAAATGGCTAAAACATAATATCAACTATATAAATGCACTTAAACCGATCTAAATTTATCATAATATATCATTATTAAACTAGTAAAAATGCGTTATCACATATGTTTGGGAGAAGTTGAAGTAAACGGGAACATTCGAGCATATGTTTAGAGAAATTGAGAAAGAAAATTAAAGAATTACATTTAGGGTTAGATATTTAATTAGAATAATATATATATATATATATATATATATATATATATATATTGTGGTTTCCGTAGTACCGGTCCCCAAGATAGTATGTAGTACTCAATCTAGACCACATTTTAACACGTGGGCCCAAAATTTGACACGTGGCAACCCATTTTCGCTCGGGGCAATGGGAAGGCACCAGCAGTCTGGGTGCCCGAGCAGTAGGGAGTCAGCGTGAGGTCTCGTGAGTGCGAGTTTGAGGAGGCACAACAAAACGATAATGCATCAGAATAACATAACAATGCATCGCACACCGGCGTGGTGTGAGCCCGATGAGTGAGGGGTGGCTCGACAGGTAGGGCGGCGGTGCAGCTAGCGTGGTATGGACATTGGGTTTGGGAAGAGCCAACAAAGACAAAAATACATATGGAATAACATAACACGCATTCACAACATAAACCGCATCGCGTCCAACCGGTCTTGAGGCGCCCAGAGGCTAGGTGTGTTTTCGGACATTAAATTCAAACTCGTATGCATTTTTGTGTTCAAGTGAATGGATTTTGTGTTGATTTAAATGCATAGTTGAGTTCAACTTATGCATGCTTTATTTTCAAATCACATAACAAATCAAATTACTAATCTACCCTTACTATAGCGAAATTAATGAAAATAAGCTTAAAAATCGAAAAATCTCCACCATTGATTTATGAGATGAATGGATGAGATTGAGTACTACATACTACCTCTGCGGTACTATTTGATCCTCCTTTATATATATATAGCATGGATCGTAGGAATGATTTTTGTAAGAAATAAGAATAAATCTAAACCATTGATTTTAGTAAATCAATTGACAAGATTTATTTTCGTTGTCTACAAATTTTTTTCTGTGTATGTCAAAGGTTAAATAAATAATTTTATCTTTTAAAATCGCTTTTTCCTTAATTTAAGGAAAAACGATTTTATACTTATTTTAATTTATCAGAACTTATCATTCAAATCATATATACAAAATTATTTGTGATTCAAGCTAGCAAATCCATGAAAACTTAGGTAAAATAATATATATATTGATCATACGTGTTTTCTATATAGACTGGTATAACGTTCATAGCATTTTTTTAATTATTCGTTTCACATACCACTAAAATTTCAAAATTATTGTCGTTTATTTTGTATGTTGTTCATATATGTTGTGCTAATTTTATTTTTGTTCTACTATATGTCGTTGTACTAGTGGAATATTTTTATAGCATTTTAGCGTATTCATTTTACACATGCAGTAAAATAATTTATGTATTTATTTATACGTGTTTTCAAGTACTTATTGCATTGTTGGAATATTTTGTAAAACTTTTAAATTATTCGTTGAACATAAGGTTTAATCTCACTAGGACAATAATTTTCAAAATTTTAGTGGTATGTGCAGAATAAGTATAAAACTATAAAATGTTATAACAGATGATATATGAACTACACGTATGAATCATTATATATATATATATATATATATATATATATATTAGACCTAAGTTTTCCATGGATTTGCTAGCTTGAATCACAAATAATGTTGTATATATTAAGTGTTGAAAGTGAAATAATGTTGCATATAATGATTTAAAGGATAAGTTACAACAAATCCATAAAAATAAGTATAAACTGTCTTTCCTTAAATTAGGGGAAAACTGATTCTTAAAAGATAAAATTACTTATTTAACATTTGGCGTAAACGAAAAAATTTGTAGCACATATAGTTATAATTTATAACACATAAAAATACATCATGTCCATTGATTTACTAAAATCAATGGATTGAATTTATTCTTATTTCTTATACTTATTTCATTCTCACGAACCACCTCATATATATATATATATATATATATATATATATATATATATATATATAGGTCCATGGATCGAATCTGGATCTTAATAAATAAACTCCGATCTAATTTTGAAATTCCAATCGATCCGATCCGTTGGATCCAAATTTTTAAAACTCAAATCATAAAACATAAATCTAGAGCGAGACCAAGATCTATTATCATCCCCACATCCAATACCAATATTTGACAACCTATTCAAGATAAAATTAAGCAAATAAACTACCAAATTCGATAAATAAATTGAAAATACATCTACCTATTTGCCATTTCCATAACAATTTGAAAGGTGGACGTGTGACCATTCATTTTAATTCTTCATTGATTCCTCAAGAAGTTTCTAATTCTTCATTTTTGTACCCCAATATTAAAGTTTTTAATTATTAATGTTGATTGGCCCTAATATCTATCAATTGGGTGTATGAGTATTTAGACTGGAAAGTATGCACTTCTACTTCCTGTAATGAAATTTCCTGATAAAACGATTGTGTTTGATGTGTGCTTCCACATGAAAATCTTGTCCACGTCAATTCATGAGATATGAAATGCCATTTTTATGAACAAATAGATTTGAAGGTATTAGTTGTATAACAAATTCAAAAGAATATTAGTCTAATATTTTAAAACTCAAGTGAAAAATTCAGGCTCAAAATTCTTTCTACCCTTTCTCATAACATGCATACCAAATCTAATATTATTCATAAATCACTACAAAAACAAATGCATTTTATGCTTTTTGGGGCAAATTTTTTCATACTTTAGTTTGCTACTACCATTTCACTTTCAATAATGGAGATTTAACCATGCATTTTATCAGGCTCAATATGCTTCGGTATAACTTAAAAATAATCAACCGTGTTTTGACTTTGTACCTTTTTTGACTCGGATGATGTCTTGTATCCGTCGAATCGTGGAATTTTTTCGGGCTCATACCAACCACGTGATCGCAATCGATAGATTTCTACCGTATGGAATCCTTCAACAACACACAACACAACCATCGTTTGTTTCCTATCCGGGGTGCAGAATATTTTAGTCGAATCAATGGAAGAAAAAATTAAAGAGATACTAGAATTAGTCAGATAAAAGCCTGAAATTTTATTGAGAGAATATAAGATATTTGATACAAAGTATCTTCTTTTAGAAGAAGACTAACTTATTTAGTTACCTATAATAGCCAGAAATATTATACACATACAAAATGAAAGACTAAGAGGGAAGAAAAGAAAAGATTGAGAAGATGAAAACTCAAGACTAACACTTAAAACAATTACAAAGATTTTATTTGTTGAAGAAAGCTTGGATGTTTTCAAATGATCTGAGTTTCCTTTTCTTCTTGCTTATATAAAGGTATGATGCTCTCTATCACCCTCATCCTATTGAATTATTGCCTTTGATACTTTTTCCTGTATAACAACTTGCCTTCATGTGATTTCCAGGTCCCTTGTCTTCTATCGATACTCAACTTGTGGTGAAGAGTGAGAATCTTATCTACTTCACATGCTAATAATGGACCACCAACTTTTAATAATGATGTTGGAAAAATCCTGTCATTACTTATTGTTTTGATTAGATTCAAAACCTCTTTGATGCTTGCCCTGCTGATGTAACATAGTATTGTTCACATGTTATGGAGCGAGCTTTTTATGTTCATAGGTTTCAGCAAAAGAACCATCAGGATAGTCATCTGATACTGAAGGAGTTCAAGAGCAGTACTGAAACCAGTCATGCTGATAGAGGACTTAGCCAGTAATACTGATACAAGAGTCAGTATAATGCTACTGAAGAGTTAGTGCTACTGAAGGCGAAGAAATTCGAAAATGACCAAATGTCATTTCAACAAAAGATTAGACGAAACTACTCACAATCTATGTCAACTGAAGTGTCTACTAAAGAATCTGAGTCAACATACTAAAGATAGACGAAGTTCACTCTACTAAAGAAACACGGAGCTGACTCTATTGAAGAGACCTGATATCAACGTACTGACGAAACATAGAGTTAACCCTACTGAAGAAACACATATAATTTAAAGCGTTGGTGTTTGACTTTTAGCATGTCAGAGCGAATCTGTAGAGAATCTTTACATACCAGAGATACGTACCAGACATGCATAGCTATGTTGTACAATGTTGCAGACATAGAAAGCGACGTACGAGGATTTAAATGGGAAGAATTCAAATAAATAACAGACAAATATGATTGTTCCCTCTAATGATACTATTCATCATCTCTCATATAAATCTCGAAGAAGGGAATTCAACCTTTGAAGGTTACCGAGATTACCGACCAAAAACATTTTGCACTCAAATATACAAGCTCTAAAGCTCAAACCAGTAAATCTCAAATAAGGAAATTCAAAATGTTATCAGTAAATCCTAAGAGTATAAACATATTATTTGCTTTTAGCATACATTTCCTTAGTGTCTAGGCTTAAACTCTGTAATATTCTACGTCTAGAACAGATTAAGTTGTTGCATGTAACAACTTAATCTTAAGTTCGAAGAACCAAAACCCCCATCTACAAAACACCTATTAATGTTAGAAGTAGAAGTTGGTTAGTAAGCAATGAAGTGTTAGTTGCTGAAAGCTAGATTTTCTTTCACCCGTAAGCAAGAAAGTTATGTCGATTTCACTCGTAAGCAATCAATGGTTTTCTTACATCGATAAACGAAGAAAGATACGATAAGTTAGCGAAGACACATATAAGGTGAAGTTATGTATCTAGGTTTATCTTGCACTCGTAAGCAAGACCAATGCCAAGTACTGGATTGACCAATTTATCAGTCCGTGTATATAGGAGCTAATATCTCTGAACCATGTAAAAACTAAGTGTGCTCCTTTAATTTCAGTATCTTACTTTATATGTTATTGAAATGAACATCACTCAACACACAATACAACATACTCTTAAAACTTCTATTAGTAGCACTTTGCTACTGAAGAGTAAAACTAATATTGACTAAGCCATTATTTAACTAACTAATATTTCAGTAAAGACAAAAAGTAACCACCACTTTCGCACGCATATTAGTTATCAGTCCAACTGATCAGCTGTTAAAGCAGTCAATAGGATTGCTAACTGATTCACTCAGTACAAAACTCCCCTTAACTGAAATGATCATCAGTACTGATTGATATGAGTAATACGATATCTACTGACTTCAGTAGGACGTCAAGTCTTATTTAAGAAAAAATTTTATTTGTGTTAATTGGTGTATTCTCTCCCCCTCCCCTCTCCAATACAGTACGATCCCAAAATGGACCATCAAATGATCCTCATGTATGTTCTACTATCTCTGCTGACACTTTTTCTTTTGTGTAGAAGAGTGGAGTCTGCACATGTTGTTGATCACTAAATTTCTAGCAATAAAATATCGCAACTAAACGGTCTCTACCGTAGTAAAAAATAAGCAGAGTATCGTATCCACATGCACTGATATCAAGACAACACAATAAGTAACAAACACACAAGCGATTTAATTATCTAGGCAAATATAAAGATGAAAAGATTTTTGATAAAAACTGAGAAAAAAATAAAAGGCTGAACTCCTTATCAACTCATTTGAACTCTGATTCGTGAATTGTTTTTGCCTATGAACTCCTATCGAACTATAATTTAATCCTATCCAATTTTAACTCATTAATTAATTCTCCAATTTTTTTGAAAAAATGGCAAAAAACACCAATTAATATCATTTCTTCAAATATAAACAAAACTAATCAAATACTCATTCCTGGCATGATTTTCACCATCAAATAAGCCACAAATATGCATCATAAATCATTGAAAATCCATGTTTGTCAGTTTCTAGAGCACTTTATTTTTTATAATGATCCGCATGAAGCTTCACTAACTCTTGTTGTCAGCCAGAATGCTTGATCACTGAGTTAGTGCGTTTATTCCCACTAGGAGATTTGTTCTTAGTGAGAATCTTCATGTTCTTTTCCCCATCCATGTTGTTTTATTTTCTGTAAGTAATCTTCCAATGCTGAGTCACTTGACTCTTATCTTTTTTGTCAGCTACTCTACTTTTTTAGAGGTACCCAATGTATTCTTTTCTGAAGAATCATATTGTTCAGATGAGAACTTCTTCTTATCTTGTTTGGGTAAGAAGCCTTTTCCGAACTCTGACCTTTTTTTATTTGGATAATCTGAGCAGATTCTCGAAATCAAGTGCCCAAAATGAATCATGTTGCAGAACTTGCAGTGAGTTTATTTGCTCACCGCAATCTTTTTTTCCAAAACCATAGCGTTATTTATCTCGAAGAAGTTCTTTACAAAACTAGTTGTTTTTCTTGTCATCATGTTTTGCATGAATAACTCATTCGTTGAATTCAGTAAGAATTTGAATGAGAATTTGACCTGTCCAGCTCTGTAAGAAAGACCTATAGACCCCATGCTTGTCTTGTTGTGATTTGGTCTTCTGAAAACGTGATGACAACTGAGTGTTCTGTCGAAGGAGCTTTGATATTATTCAAAGCTCTTGTATCATGTCGTCAAAGCTAAAATGAAAGGTTTCATGACTTCCTTTCTCTATTGGTTCAGGAGCCACATTGATAAAATATAGCTCCAAAACATCTCCTTTGTTGAGTACTAGGTTATTCATCCATGAATCATATACCGCCTCCTGGATCCATTTGGGTAGACCCTTAAGCTCGACAAATAGTAGCGCAACAATATAGACTGAGGTTAATGTCCTAAAATCGAACCATTGCTTGACATCTTGTGGATTGGCTCATGTGGACATCCACACTCGAGGATATTTCCCAAGACGTCAATCCTACTATGATTAGGATTGATTCTAGGATGCGACTCCTTATCATCATCTTCTTCTTGGGACAGTGGTTCTGAAGAACCCATCAACTCAGAACTCCTGCTAGGGGTATTGGAATCTCCTGCTATAGTTACACCGACCTGTATGAGAAATGACCCATTTGTCAATTTAGCATTGGCCGTCTTGAGCAGTGGTTGATGTGTTGTAGAATGGAGCGTGTCCTTGTTCTACAAACAAACTTTAATGCAGTTGATGATACTAGTCACATACTCATCTTTTATTCTCCCTACTTCTTTGGCATGAAGGACACACTCGTTCTGGTCCATTTGAAGCAATTCTAAGTTTTCTTGAAGTTGCATGTAGGCTATGACGATGGAATCAATTTCTTTTATCTTTTTTTTACGAAATCTGTAAGAATATTTTCGTGACATTTCAAAACGACAATATCAATGATATAATATTGACATTCTGCTTTCCATCTAAGTAACCTATCTTTTTGGGGCTTAGAATCAATTTGTTAAAAAAGCTTTAATCTGTGTTTTTATCAACTTTCAAAATGAATTTCTTCACAAGTAAGAATAAGGACCATTTTTTGAAGGCCTTTTCGAACTGCATAGAACTCCTTTCATTGATGTGCCACCATATAGCTTCATCGTCTAAGAAGAGACCACTACAACATCTACAAGGCTATTCTCTTATTGGAATAATCTTAGTAAGCAAGACTATTGTAATACCTCGAGTTTCGGTAGCAGAGATTAGAGCGTAATTAGAGTTGTTAAGGGCTATGCATCCATAGAATTTAAAACTTGAGAAAACTTGCTAATAGTAACCCGAGGTTTAATAATAAGAATCCGATATTAAAATCGAAAAAATATTAATAGTGTGACCACTTACATCACATGTGAAAGGGTTAGGAGAGGAATTTTTCAGGATTCTCTTTATCAAAGAAAATAAGACTAATCATGTGTGAACTTTTTCTATTGTCTAAAAGTAATTCATTTGTTGTTGACATCAAATCATGCAACATTTCTTATTTGGGTTGACACCAGTGTCGAGTGGGTAAAGGACGATCCCTGCTCGAGGAATCCTCGTTAGTTATTTTATTTTATTGCAGATATACGTACATAAAAAAGCAATATGGATTTACTTAAATATTTTTATTTTTTAATTATTACAAAAAAATAGTATGTCTATTCGTAAGGACTTCATGATGTAAATTAAAAGGGCTTAAACGAAGGATATCATTGAAAAATCCCATAAGTGAATATGTGTACCTTGTGAATATAAGTGAATAATTGAAAAGTCGCTAGGGCGGCGGATGTCGTTTAGAAAAGATTCACAAGAGTTCATAAGAGGCTAATTTCAAATAATTCCTAGCATATCGGTATGATATCAAGATTGCATAATTGAGTGTTATATGAGTTAAGATTTATCAAATTTGGTGATATAATAATTCGATTTCAGTTTTTGCTTTATATGTTTTTTTGAATTTTTTACTTTTGAAATTGAATGAGTACATAAAATCGAACTTAGATCATGATTAAAATATTAGAAATGCTTTATGAGACCAAAAATACTTTTAATAACCAAAATTTGGTGTTTATAGTTCATTAATAAGTATTAAAGATAGAACATTATGAAAATTCATAATCTATGGTGAGGATTGATTATTGATAGAGTAGGAGTGATTTATCATATACATAGATTTAAAACCCGATTAATTCTTATATATACCAATATATACATATATATATACCAATACATACATAAACATCGATTGTAAATTTTGAACCGTACCAATATATACATATATACATATATACAAATACATACATAAATATAAATTTTAAATAGATATATATATATATATATATTTCTCTGTTATTAATGGCTTCCGTTGATAATAAAAATGAGTTTAAATTGTATTAAGAGATTATTGAGTCTATTTCCTGTATTTTTATGACTATATAATCCGTCACTAGTGTACGGATTAACGACGAATATTTTACTATATATATGAGTATGCACATCACTTTATACTATTCATCATCTTCCAACCCCTCTGTCTCTCTCTCTATATGAATGAAAAACACACACAACACGCACACACTCCATTTTTGCTCCATTAAAGCTTGATTTTAGCTCGATCTAGCCGTTGAATCTTCGATCCGACTTCATAATAAGGTGATTTCTTTGCTCTAGAACACATTGTGGCTTGAAAAATCAAGAAAACTCATACTTTGGAACCCTCCTAATTTTCGTTCATCATGGGTTTGATGCAAGAGCATGTTTTGCTTGTTTATCTCTTCATTATGTGTTAGATCAATCGCATAAGAGTGGTTTAACGTTAGATTTTCGAGCATGTGATCATTCTTGAGATATTTGAGAATTTTCAAAAATCCCTAGCCTTGGTCTTGATATATAATGTTGATATACTTGAATTGGCTTCATTAATGTGTTGTTGGGTAGATTTAAGCATGATTTGAGCAAGAAAGAAGATGCAAATCGAAGCCGATTGAAAACTCCTAAAGGATCAAAGCTTCAAGGCTTGATAATGTTGGATTTTTTTTTTTTTTTTTCAAATTGACTTGATAATTATGATCTATGATATGAATAAAGCTTAGCATGATTTAATGGGATTTTTTGGAGCATGATTTTGAAAAATGGAAAATTCTAGTTTATCGTCAAATTGGGGATTTAATATGAACTTGGTTTATATGTTGAGATTGAATGTATATACGTTGTCTATGATGTATATTGAGGATGATTAGAAGATAATTTGAAGTTGATTGGAATCCTACACTAATTTCCCAAAAATGCCGAAAATTGAAGAACAATGAACAAATAGGATTTTAATTTTTCTTGAGTGATTTGAGCTTGTATTCATGTTTTAAACTTATAAAATTTTCATCAGAATTTATTTGCAAGCTCACAAGATTTTTCGAGTTATACGTAAACTTGATTGATGTTGTTTAGATAAGTGAATCATCAATGTTTGATGAATATTTGATCATATTTAGTGAATATGATTTGCTTGAGTATTGAGTTGTGAATATGTGAAATGTTTGTTAGTTATTACTTGACATGGAACTTGGATGCATTTTATGATTGTGAATGTGATAAGAATGTGTGAATAGTTAAAACATGTTGTTGATGATAAGATATGAGTTTAGTAAGCTAAGTCATAAACTGGATATTAATGGATGCAAGTAAGCCCTATAGATTAGAAGTAGAATTCTGAAGGACTTATAAGAATAGGGTATTAAAATGAATATCCTTCTATGTTTATCTTTCTTCTTATATTTATAGATATTCCTCTTTTGTTAAAAGGATTAAGTGGAGCAGTAAACAATGAGTAGAAGTGAATGTTTAGTCCCTATGAGTAAAAGGACATCCAAGTGGGCATTTCTTAACTAAAATATTACTCGAGCCAAGAAATTATTCTTTATTTATATGCTTGATATGCATGTTATTTGAGAAAAGTTTGACTTGCCAAGTTTTATAGCATGATGCATGTTGTCAATCTACGAGAGATTTATGACATCAACCCTATGCTGGATGAGCTGCCAGTAAGGGTTTGTGTACACAGTTGTGATCGAGAGCTAGCATCATTTGGCCAATCATGGTGTTTGAGAAGGAGGCCTACTTCTCAACACAGAGTGCGTAGATGTGGTGTTAAGATGTTGCTGGCATAGATTCATTTTGAGATGTTGCATCAATTCAATCATAAGCATGAAAGTAAGTTCTATATGTGTAGCATGCACATGTTATTTCACTATAATCAATGTGCGTTGCTTAAGATGTGGTGTAACGCCCCCATTCTTACAACAAATAAATTACTAAAATCTTTATATCTTTAACAATTATAGAATAGTAATGATATTAATAATTATATATAAGCAGCAGAGGTTATAAAAATTTAACAAACGGACGGCATATACCCTATAAATACATATATGCCAACCTGAAACAACAACAACCACAACAACAACAACAACAACATAGCAACAACAACTAGGGACACAACCCTCATCAAATATATACATACTCATTAAACATCATCGTAATTCAAGCTTAGTTTTTAACCAAAAACAAGTTAAGTTGGTTCTTAAACACACTTGAGTACTGGCATAGTTTGTACATATTCACATAAAACGTGATTATGAGAGAATGTGTATGTGAGGCTCATTCCCGTCAGCATCAACCGTCAACTCTCCTCATCCTGCAAAACATACATCAAATAGGGGATGTGAGTATGCGAACATACTCAGTGGGGAATACACTGCAAGAAGTTATAACCAATTGTGTAATGCACATAACATAATGAACTCATCATTAGCAATTACCCTTGTGGGTACTCATTATTTAACTCATTGGGTAGCGAGACTTGTATCGCCTCCTCGAGGGTGCTTCATTAAAAATTGAGCCCCTTGTGGGATTACCCCTTGTGGGCGTAAAATATTCGATCCCTTATGGGTCACATAGTAAGCTCACATGCATGCACAAAACACAACAATCATTATAACCATACAACGTACTTATAGATAGAGTAAACCCAACCTTAAATAGACGTTTCAAGAATACTCTTTAACCCTTGCTTGGTTGTCCGTCCTTGAGCTTCGGATGTCACGCCACCTAGCACTTTAAAAATACTTACAACTTAGTATTTTTAATTACTAAAGCTATATTCTTAAGCATGAATTCAAACATAACTTTTTAGATAACTTCTTAATAGTTAATATTTATGTAAAAAAAATAAGAACTCACCACCAACTTAATTCTTAGCTTTCATTTTTTTCATACATACTTATATTAATCACCTAAGCTTACTTTCATTAAGTGCCCTTCAACCTAAAACAAAGTTTAAACATAATCCTTCACTTAAACTCAAACTAATCTTCAATATACTTATTCATGCTCATTTATAAACCATTATCATCAATCTATAACCAACTTTTATAAATCTAAAGTTAAACATAAAATGTCAATATATATACAAACTAACTTTTCCAAATTTTCACATATAATTTTAGAATAATCTAAATAAATTATATTGAACTCATTTCACCTCATAGAGTTCCTATAACATCTTACTTGAAACAAATAATTTCAAAATCTTTATAATTCTTCATCCTTAAATTTCGAAATTTATGCAAAAAATAAAATTTGATTTTTATCTAATTTCTTATTTATTTCATGCTTAACTAACAATCATTATTGCTAATTCATAATCACTTTTAATTACTTTATAGCTAAACTTGAATATATCAACTAAAACATAAATTTAACTTTTCTAACTTTCACATGCATATTTAGAAAATTCCAAATAAATGACATTATGCTTAATTTACTATCTAAAGCTCATAAATAAAGTTATTTGAAACAAATAAAATTAAATTATAAAAACCCTAACTTAAGCAAAATTTTGAAAATTAGGGCATAGTTATAACTTGATTTTTAATGCATTTTTCTTGCTTAATACATGCTCAAATACACTTAAATACAAATATAAACTTAATTTAAACAAAACATAACAAAATCCCCAAATTAAAATTCTAGGGTTTAGTCATCTTTCTTAAACCACATATTTATCACAATTAATCAATCATTTATGTATAAGATTAACTTCTAAACATAGATTAAACAATTAACATAACAATAATCAACAAATAAAACAATAACTTTGAACTTCATATAAACTAAAATATTTGAACTTAACTTATGAAATTTCAAGTATTTAAACATGAAATAAATAGCAACATACCTCTTTAACAAGCTTAGTAATTAATTTGGAGTAGATTAAGCCTTAAATTTGAGGTTTAAAATTTAAAAATGAAGTGTGTGTGTTTTCGAAATTGAGGGAGAAGAAGAAGAAAATTTTTATCAATGTGAATAGTAATGAGGTCTTATATTTATATAAATAATGGTTTTTATTTTATTTTTGTTTTATTTTATTCCCACATATACATATATTTATACACAAAGTGTACAAGTGTACACTTTCTAGAGAAATCTACAAATCTCTACACTCATATATATATATATATATATATATATATATATATATATATCCATTTATTATTTTCTACTTAAATTATTATTCTAATGTATAATAAATAAATTCTCTAATCAATTCTTATATTCAAATCATTAATATCATTAATTAATATTCAATGCATAAAAATTAAACTTTCATTCTAAAATCATAATTATAATTTACTAAAATTTTAAAACTTATAATATCAAACTTTACATTTTTCGCTATGGCGCATCCTCGCTCTAAGCCGAACAACCTGTAAAAACATTCGAAACTCAATTTTTTTTATTAGTTCATAATTTAAAGAAAAATAATTCACATTTAATATATATATATATATATATATATATATATATATATATCTTTAAGAAAAATTTTGAGGTATTACATTCTACCCCCTTTAAAAATAATTTCGTCCTCGATATTAACCTGGTATGTCTCTAAGGTTGGGATAACGAACTAAGAGTTCATCTTCTCTTTCCCACGTGGCTTTCTCTGGTCCATGCCTACTCCACTGTATTTTCACCAAAGATACCTCTCGATTTCTTAAAGTATGCACCTTTCTGTCTAGAATAGCAATCAATACCTCTTCATATGTTAAGTTCGGTGAAACCAGTAAATTCTCATGAGATATAACATGACCTTGATCTGAGATATATTTTTTGAGCATTGACACGTGAAATACATCTTGAATGCCAGCTAAGTCTAGAGGTAAAGCTAGACGATATGACACATTTCCTATCCTTTCAAGTATCTCAAAAAGTCCCACATAACGAGGCTGTAACTTTCCTTTCTTGCCAAATCTGATCACCCCTTTTATTGGCGCTATCTTTAAAAATACCTTGTTACCAACCTCGAAATGTATGGCCTTTCGCCTTTGATCAACATATGATTTCTGATGATCTTGGTCTACCTTGATCCTTTCTCTGATCTTTGTGATAACTCCAACTGTTTCTTCAATTAATTCAGGCCCTAAAATCTGTCTCTCTCCAACCTCATCCCAATGAATTGGTGATCTACATTTCCTCCCATACAGTGCTTCAAATGGAGCCATCCCAATAGTAGCTTGATAGCTATTATTGTAGGCGAATTCAACCAATGGTAGATACTTCTCCCAACTTCCGCCCATGTCTAACACACAAGCACGGAGCATATCTTCCAGAATTTGGATTGTTTGCTCGATCGTCCATCCGATTCGTGATGCATGATAAGTCAGATCAAGTTTAACACGGTGCCCAAAGTCGATCAAGACTTTTCCAAAAGTTGGAAGTAAATCTTGTATCTCGATCATACACAATCGACACTGGTACCCCATGTAGTCTTACAATCTTATTAATATAGATTTGAGCTAACTGATCCATGCTAAAAGTCATCTTCATGGGAAGAAAGTGAGCTGATTTTGTCAATTTGTCGATAATAACCCAGATAGCGTGATTACCTCTAACTGTGTGAGGTAATTTAACTATAAAGTCCATAGAAATGTGTTCCCATTTCCACTCGAGAATCTCAAGTGGATTTAGCAATCCAGACGGTCGTTGATGTTCGAATTTTACCTGCTGACATGTAATGTATTTTTCTACAAATTCTCCAATGGATCTCTTCATATTCTGCCACCAGTAGACTGATTTCAAATCCTTGTACATTTTGGTTCCTCTAGGATGCACTGAATATGGAGTGTTATGAGCTTCTTCAAGTAGTTCTTATCTCAAATCCTCATTATCTGGCACACACAATCTCATGTTGAAGACAAGAGTACCATTGGTCATAATAGCAAATCCTTGAATCGTACCCTCGTCTGCTCGTTTATTCATTTTGCACAAAAATGAATCATTCTTCTGTGCTTCTCTAATTCGATCTTGAATTATCGGATGAACCAAAAATGGAGAAATTATTCCCGTCGTGGTGTTTGGTGGCGTCACCACTTCCAAATTCAATTTCTGAAATTCTCTAATCAGTTCTTCTTGTTTGGTAGGTAACGTTGCCATGTGACTCTTTCGGCTTAATGCATCAGCAACTACGTTCGCCTTTCCAGGATGATAGTGAATGGTGCAGTCATAGTCTTTAACCAACTCTAACCATCTTCTTTGCCGAAGGCTTAACTCTTTCTGCGTGAAAATATACTTTAAACTTTTATGGTCAGTGTAAATGTCACACTTACTCCCATAAAGATAGTGTCGCTATATTTTCAACGCATGTACCACATCTGCAAGCTTAAGATCATATGTTGGATAATTATGCTCGTGTGGTTTCAATTGTCTTGAAGCATAGGCCATCATATTTCCATGTTGCATTAGTACGCATCCGAGTCCTTGCTTTGATGCATCACTGTAGATAACGAAACCATCGGTACCATCAGGCACAGTTAGAACAGGAGCTGACATGAGACGTTGCTTCAGCTCTTGAAAACTTTGCTCGCACTGTTCACTCCATTGAAACTTTTCATTTTTGCATGTCAATTTTGTCAATGGACTAGAAATCTTTGAGAAACCTTCTATAAATCATCGATAATACCCTGCCATTCCCAGAAAACTTCTGACCTCATTCACATTAGTTGGTCTTATCCAATTGCTTATCGCTTCAACATTTTTGATATTTTGCATACATTTTTTTTTTAATTTCCAATACGGTCCTGAGATGTTCAGCATGTTGCTCTTTATCCCTTCAATACACTAGAATATCGTCAATGAACACAATAACAAACCGATCAAGATATGAGTAGAAAACTTGGTTCATCAAGTCCATGAAGACGCCTGGTGCATTCGAGAGTCCAAAAGGTACGATAGTGAATTCAAAATGACCACATCTTGTTCTAAAAGCTATTTTTTCGGAATGTCGCTCTCTTTGATTTTGAGTTGGTGATAACCCAATCTCAAGTCAATCTTCGAGAGCACACTAGCACCTTTAAACTGATCAAATAAATCTTCGATCCTGGGTAATGGATACTTATTCTTAATCGTCAATCTATTCAGTTCTCGGTAATCAACGCACATTCTTAGGGTCCCATCTTTCTTTTTCACAAATAATACCGGAGCACCCCAAGGAGATACACTTGGTCGAATAAATTCTTTGCTAAGCAGGTCTTGCAACTGAACTTTGAGTTCTTGCAATTCTCTCGGTGCCATTCGGTACAGTGCTTTTGAGATCGATGCCGCTCCATGTACCAGATCTATTGTAAATTCAACTTGACGGTCTGGTGGAATCCCTAGTAACTTCTCAGGAAACACATCTACATATTCCCTTACTACCGGCACTTCCGTCATCTTACTTTTATCAGATTGTGTTTCGGTCATGGTAACTAAGCACCCTTGGCAATTATTTTTTCTTAGCATTTTCATTGCTTTCATTGCACTTATAATCTTTGATGGAGCCTTTGTTCTTGCACCATGAAAGAAAATTTTTGCTCTCCAGGACATTGAATCTCAATTTCCCGCTCACGACATTTGAGTGTTACATGATTCTTACCCATCCAGTCCATTCCTATAACATGCACTTATATCAAAGTCTCGCATGTCTATAACATGAAGGTCAGCTTTTAGTTTCTTCCCCTCTAAATCTATTACTATACCTTTTATCATTCTAGAAGTTATAATACTTTTTCCTGAAGGAATACTAACTTCTAGTGCATCACAATCAACATAGCAAGGTATTTCAAGATTGGAACAAAATTTTGTAGAGATAAATGAATGTGTAGCTCCAGAATCAAATAAAACCAAAGCTGGAGTATTGTACACTTGAAGAATACCTGACATCGTGTCGCTCTATCCTTGGAATTATCTTCCCATTGTGTCATGGCAAAGACTGGGGCTTCACCTTCTTTTCAGATTCTCGCATCTTCTTTCCAGGCTCTATTCCGACCAAATTATTCTTTTAAGTCGCTCGCAATAGTATGAGGTCCTTATAGAGCAGTAAGGTCGATCCAAGTCGAATCTCTCGAGGAAGGCTTAACAAGGTTACGGTTTTATGTCAAACACAAAAACAGAAAAGAAATACT
The DNA here is from genome assembly GCA_036937905.1 of Salvia rosmarinus. Taxonomy (NCBI): domain Eukaryota; kingdom Viridiplantae; phylum Streptophyta; class Magnoliopsida; order Lamiales; family Lamiaceae; genus Salvia; species Salvia rosmarinus. Next base: position 17,803,964 of record CM072814.1, read on the forward strand.
AACGTCCTAAGATAAAGGGGGCTGTCACGGAAAGGACGAAAGTAGGAAATAAAATAAAACAGGTAAAAAGGATGCACTTGGAAAACAATTGGAATTGGTAGATACACAGAATTGGAGAGGGTGTTCTAGGGTTTAAAATCTATCATTGCTATTAATGAATCAATGATCGGTACACAATGTATAAAACACCCACGCCTCTCACCTAGCGTTCAACAATAACTAATCTCTCGACCACGTCAATCTTAGACTCGAACTTAATGATGTGGAATCTCTCAACCCAACCGCCATCAACTACAAAGGGTATCTAACTACAAATGCACACGATAGCAAAAACCTTATCCACATATATTAATTACTCAACAACAAATCAATCTCTCGACCACGTTCGTTGTCATACTTATATCTAACATAAATCTGCTCTCACATTACTTCATAATCAAATATAAGCACATAATCAACCTACACTATTCTTTCGAACATCATGTATGAAGATCATGAAATAAATAATTTATACGGATAAGAAATTATAAATCATCAACAAAATTAATCATGATTCAAGACAAGAACAATCCAACATTTATTTCTCAACAAATCAATAATTCATCTCATAGTAGAAATTATCCCCATAAGAATTACATGGACATAATGAAACGAGAAAAACTTACAAACCATTCATAGATAAATTCGTCTTCCAAAAATCCGAAATCGTTCAATCCCAATTGATAATCCAAATGCTAGAATTAAATGGAAAAGGGAAAAGAAAAGAAAAGAAAAAGGAAAAGAGAAGAAAATCGTGCGTGAATCTGTGGAATCGCGGCTGAAATCTAATTTATATAACCCTCGAAAAAGCCCACAAAAACAGTCGAATTCGGGCCCAAAAATCACGCACAACGCCGGACGCGAGTGCTCTCTGGAATGAATAGTGAGAGGATCGCACCATCGGACGGGGGTGAAACGCAGGACGTGCCACACGTCATCACGTCTCCCGACGCCGGATGTGCATGTAGCGTCGAACACGAGCTATGTGGTGAGACGACCCGACGCTGGCTGGGCGAGAGAAATACGGATGGAAACGGGCGCTGGGCGATGCCCAGAACCGAATGGGAGAGTGGACACGGATGAAGTGTGAACGCACAGCACCGGATGGGACTCGATGAGGCGTTGCGAGAGTGGGCGTGCTGGAGCGAAGTGGCGACACAGGAGGAAGTGGAGCGGGCGCTGGGGCACGAGCGCCGGCTGGCTGGATGAGGGTGAGCGCGTGGGGCTGGAACATGCGTTGGAGCACCGCCGAGTGGCGGCGGCGGCGACGCGCTTGGCTAAGCGGCGGCTGAATGAATGCGCTGGGATGGAAGCGGACAGGGCGGGGCGGCGGCGGGCTAGAAACGCTACCGGGCACCGGTCGAGTGAAGAAGCGGGCGACGCGCGGCGCGAGGCGGCCGAACGCGGTGGGATGGAAGCGCGGACGAGATACCGGGTGTGATGGGATGCCGGATGCGGGGCCAGCGGGTGCTGAGCGAGTGTCGGGTGTGGGCATTGAGCAATGCCCATCTCCGGATGCGGTGCGACTCTCGATGGAGTGATGTAACTGGCAAGGCGTGCAACGGGGCACGGCGCCGGACTCGGCATGCGACGGGACGTACGTGCACGACTTTGACGATTCGCTTTGTTCTCCCTCGTCTGAACTTCGAATTGTGATCCGTTTGCGCCTACGGACTCCTATCGAGATGTTCTTCAATATACTTCAACTCTTGGCAAATCTATTTCATCCTATTTAATGCTATTTTTCTACAAATCATCGAAACAAACCAAATAAGTCCGAATCGATAAATGCTAATCAAAATAATAACATAAAGAGGACAAACCACTGAAAACGACATTCAAAAGAACACCAAGAATAAACTCAAAATCATACTAAACAGGCTCCTTCATTTTACTTGGGCAATTATATGACACATGCCCTGGTTTTCCGCAAGAGTAGCACACATTTTTTCCTTGTAAGCATTCACCTTTATGATATTTCTTGCATTTTAGGCACTGCGACTTGTCAGTGCTTGTTGCAGTGTTTACCGAACCTATCGAAGAACGTGATGTTTGTTGCCATCTCTTACTCGACTGCTCACTTCTACCTTTTCCTGAATTTTCCCATTTTCTTTTTCCATAAGAATCACGTTTCTGATCTTTGATTTCTAGTTGCAGACCACTAGAAATTGCTTGTGCTCGTTCAATTACTTCCCTATAAGTTGCCATTTTTAAGCCAGAAAATATTCCTTGAATTTCTGATCGCAAACCCTTGTTCAAAACGGCGTGCTTTCTTCTCATCTGTATCGACCAGATATGGTGCATATCGAGACCATCTGTTAAAATTCCTCTCATATTCAACCACAGTCATGTTGCCTTGCTTTAAATTAAGAAATTCAGTTTCTTTCTGCAGTCGGTATGATTGAGGGAAATAGTGATCCCTAATCAAATCTTTGAAATCATTCCACGTCAAAGCTTGACGTTGTTCAGCGGTCATTGTTCGGGCATGCGACTCCCACCAATAACTTGCTTCCTCAACCAGCTGTATATAGCACATGAAACTTTTTGTTCTTCAGAACAACCCATCAACTAAAAAATACGCTCGAGAACTCGAATCCACTCCTCAACATTTTTTGGTCTTTCATATCCTTTAAACTTTGGTGGATCCATCCTTCTAAATTGATCAATAATATCATAAGTTCTCGGTTGGGTGTTCATGCCCACACCTCGAGCTTCTTGCTGCTGCATAAACCCATGCAGCGTTTGCATAAACTGAGCAAAATCTACACCATTATTATTTGCATCAGGGGCTTGTGGCCCATTTTCTTGACCAGGATTGCGTCTTGGCGGCATACTTCAATTTCTAAATCAAGAAATACAAGTCATTTGCATTCAAACCTACAGGTTATATTTCGAGGACTTCTTTCTCATAACATGAAAATAATTTCTTTACTTTCTTTCTCATAGCGTAACACATATTTCTTAACTTGAATACTAAATTTCAAAAGTTAAGAAACGCTTCATACAACTTATATCTTTAACTTTATAAAGAATATGTCTGGAAACTGTATAAATCTTGATTCGTATCAAGCACGACAAATCAATATACTTTGTCCTTTGTGGACAAATTCTTAACCTTTTCATTGTTTTTGATACGAAAACTTTCAAACATTATCCCGACACAAACTTTGGAAACAATTAAATATTTTTCATAAACATAAATTACCTGAGAGTCGACGTTGAGCAACGATAATGACCCACACATTCTCTCGTCTCAATCAAATGTTCAAAATCTTTCAAACACATATAATACGTTCATATTATTAGCAAGTCTACAGGAATGTAAACCTTGCTCTGATACCAAACTGTAACGCCCCATTCTTACAACAGAGACATTACTAAAATCTTTACATCTTTAACAATTATAGAATAGTAATGATATTAATAATTATATATAAGCAGCGAAGGTTATAAAAATTTAACAAACGGACGGCATATACCCTGTAAATAAATATATGCCAACCTGAAACAACAACAACCATAACAATAACAACAACAACATAGCAACAACAACTAGGGACACAACCCTCATCAAATGTATACATACTCATTAAACATCATCGTAATTCAAGCTTAGTTTTTAACCAAAAACCAGTTAAGTTGGTTCTTAAACACACTTGAGTACTGGCATAGTTTGTACATATTCACATAAAACGTGATCCTGAGAGAATGTGTATATGGGGCTCATTCCCGTCAGCATCAACCGTCAACTCTCCTCATCCTGCAAAACATACATCAAATAGGGGATATGAGTATGCGGATATACTCAGTGGGGAATACACTGCAAGAAGTTATAACCAATTGCGTAATGCACATAACATAATGAACTCATCATTAGCAATTACCCTTGCGGGTAATCATTATTTAACTCATTGGGTAGCGAGACTTGTCTCGCCTCCTCGAGGGTGCTTCATTAAAAATTGAGCCCCTTGTGGGCGCAAAACATTCGATCCCTTGTGGATCCGACCCCTTGTGGGTTACATAGTAAGCTCACATGCAGACACAAAACACAACAATGATTATAATCATACAACGTACTTACAGATAGAGTAAACCCCACCTTGAATAGACGTTTCAAGAATACTCTTTAACCCTTGCTTGGTTGTCCATCCTTGAGCTTCGGATTTCACGCCATCTAGCACTTTAAAAATACTTACAACTTAATCTTTTTAATTACTAAAGCTATATTCTTAAGCATGAATTCAAACATAATATTTTTACATAACTTCTTAATAGTTAATATTTATGTAAAAAAAATAAGAACTCACCACTAACTTTAATTCTTAGCTTTCATTTAAATTTCATATGCTTAAATATACCATTATACATCATAAACATACTTATATTAATCACCTAAGCTTACTTTCATTAAGTGCCTTCCAACCTAAAACAAAGTTTTTAAACGTAATCCTCCACTTAAACTCAAACTAATCTTCAATATACTTATTCATGCTCATTTACAAACCATTATCATCAATCTATAACCAACTTTTTAAATCTAAAGTTAAACATAAAAATGTCAATATATATACAAACGAACTTTTCCAAATTTTCACATATAATCTTAGAATAATCTAAATAAATTATATTGAACTCATTTCACCTCATAAAGTTCCTGTAACATCTTACTTGAAACAAATAATTTCAAAATCTTTATAATTCTTCTTCCTTAAATTTCGAAATTTATACATAAAATAAAATTTGATTTTTATCTAATTTCTTAATTATTTCTTGCTTAACTAACAATCATTATTGCTAATTCATAATCACTTTTAATTACATTATAGCTAAACTTGAATATATCAACTAAATTTCACATGCATATTTAGAAAATTCCAAATAAATTACTTTATACTTAATTTACTCTCTAAAGCTCATTAATCAAGTTATTTGATACAAATAAAATTAAAATTATAAAAATCCTAACTTAAGCAAAATTTTGAAAATTAGGGCATAGTTATAACTTGATTTTTAATTCATTTTTCTTGCTTAATACATGCTCAAATACACTTAAATACAAATATAAACTAAATTTAAACAAAACATAACAAAATCCCCAAATTAAAATTCTAGGGTTTAGCCCTTTTTCTTAAACCACATATTTATCACAATTAATCCATCATTTATGCATAGATTAACTTCTAAACATAGATTAAACAATTAACATAACAATAATCAACAAATATAACAATAACTTTGAACTTCATATAAACTAAAATATTTGAACTTAACTTATGAAATTTCAAGTATTTAAACATGAAATAAATAGAAACATACCTCTTTAACAAGCTTAGTAATTAATTTGGAGTAGATTAAGCCTTAAATTTGAGGTTTAAAATTTGAAAATGAAGTGTGTGTTTTCGAAATTGAGGGAAAAGAAGAAGAATTTTTTTATCAATGTGAATAGTAAGGAGGTGTTATATTTATATGTATATTGATTTTTATTTTATTTTTGTTTTATTTTATTCCCACATATACATACATTTATACACAAAGTGTACAAGTTTACATTTTCTAGAGAAATCTACAAATCTCTACACTCATGCATAAATATATATATATATATATATATATATATATATATCCATTTATTTATTTTCTACTTAAATTATTATTCTAATGTATAATAAATAAATTCTCCAATCAGTTCTTATATTCAAATCATTAATATCATTAATTAATATTCAATGCACAAAAATTAAACTTTCATTCAAAAATCATAATTATAATTTACTAAAATTTTAAAACTTATAATATCAAACTTTACATTTTTCGCTAGGGCGCATCCTCGCTCTAAGCCGAACAACCTGTAAAAACATTCGAAACTCAATTTTTTTTATTAGTTCATAATTTTAAAAAAATAATTCACATTATAAATATATATATATATATATATATATATATATATATATCTTAAGAAATTTTCGGGGTATTACAATTGGCAAGTCAATGTATAGCTCTAAAAGCACATTTTAAATATTTTCGGCATGTGCCCACTGAGTGCAACTAGTACTCACACCCTGCATGGATTTCTAAGCGTGTAGGTTGACTAGGAGATGGTGATGGAGCAAAGAGCTAAGCTGGATTCTTTGAGCAAAGTCAGAGCCTAGGGTTACATGTCTTTATATATATAACTCAACCACTCTTTCTGTTGCCACACTCAGAGGCTTTTATTTTTGTCCAGTTAGTATGAAACAGTTGAGTCACCAACTCATATTATTGTTGACATGTCGAGGCCTTTAGTATTTATCATTTGATGATCATCGATTGATTGTTGTTATGAGTTATAACTATTGGTCCCAACTTGTTAAGTACACCCTTGGTATCAGATGACGAGTTATATTTGTTTAGTTGTCATTCATTATTGAATTTCTTAATCATGACTTGATGATTGTTAAACCCTTCTTGTGGTAAAACATTTATTGATCTCGCTTTGCGTTATGTATGTTGTTGGAGGTTTGATTAGATTCTTGATTATACGTTCTCTGTCAAACCTTTGTTGTTAGCATAAGTCTTTGAGAGTTGTCTTTCTTTTGTTTGTTATCCCCAATCGCGGTTTGGCCACCTAGCTAATCCTTAGTTAACAGATCGGGCTGTGACAACTATCCCCCAATAATCACTCATATCTATATACAGGACTAGGTTGTCTTCGTCCTATGGTATTGAGAACTTTGAGAGAATCTTGGAAACTTCCTTTAGCTATCTCATTCTCTCTCGATGTTCCTCATCCAAATGAATGTGACATCCTTCTTTAGGAATAGGATAAATATTTTTCTTTATTTTGCAAGGTCCTTGATGAACATCACTGCAAAATTAACAATCCTTAGAAAACTCTGAAGTTTCTTTTTCTCCTTTAGATCCTCTGAGAAATTATGCACTTTCTAAACGATGTGGTCCTGCAGAATAATTCATGTCTCATCGATCTTGACACCCAAGAACTCAATCTTTCGAGTGGAGATAACTGCTTTCTTCTCAGACAATACTAATATTTTTTTATGACAGACGTCTGCAAAAATCTCTAAATGTCTGATATGCTCATATATATTTCTTGATGTGATTAAAATATCATTAATATAGACAAACATAAATGGAAAATAATCTTTAAAACGATTATCCATCTTTCTCTAAAATATTTGGGATGCATTAGCTAATTCCATTGGTATCACATTCCAAACGTAATGCCATTATGGAGTAGAGAAAGTCATAAACTTCTTACTCCTTTCTTCCATGCGAATCTAGTAAAACCCTAACTTGTAATCAAAATTAAAAAAAACTTTGGTATTCCTAATGCAGTTGATAAGGTATTTTCTATTTGAGATAAAATATTCGTCAAACTTCAGAATGACATTAATACCTTTATAATTGCACTTTTTAAACGATATGGTCCTGCAAAATAATTCATGTCTCGTCAATCTCAACACCCAAGAACTCAATCTTTCGGGTGGAGATGACTGATTTATTCTCAAACAATATTAATCTTTTTTTATGACAGACGTTTGTAAAAATCTATAAATGTCTGATATGTTCATACATATTTTTTGATGTGATTAAAATATCATTAATACAGACAAACATAAATAAAAAATAATCTTTAAAAAGATTATCCATCTTTCTCTAAAATATTTGGGGTGCATTTAGCTAATCTCATTGGTATCACATTCCAAACGTAATGCCTTTATGGAGTAGAGAAAGCTGTAAAATTCTTACTCCTTTCTTCTTGCGAATCAAGTAAAACCTTGACTTAATTATAATCAAAATTAAACCTTGGCATTCTTAATGCAGTTGATAAGATATTCTCTATTTGAGATAAAATATTCGTTAAACTTCATAATGTCATTAATACCTTTATAATTAATAACCAACTTGGGTTTACCTCTTTTGATCTCACTAATATTCCTTATCAAAAATTTGGGACTGTTGTATGGCGAGTTACTTAGCCCGTTCAACTTTAAATCAAGATGCTCCTTGATTATCAGCCTCATATCCTTTTGATTTTCGAGATTCATCGGGATTGGTTTGAAAAGTACGAACTTAAACTCCTTGTCTAGTTTGACCTTTAAGGTAGCTTTAGTTGGTTCTATCCCACCATACCAAATGATCTTTGTTATAACGACGTATGATTTTCCTCTTGACATCACCTAAGGCAACATGTGCTTCTTCCCCAATATCCTGGTTATATGTTAGTGATCATATGAGGATTTGGATCTCCTCTTCATCAAGGTCAAGATCTTCTCCATGTTCTCTAGTTCTGAAATTGAGAACATTATTAAATCGCCTTTGGTCCTTCATTTTTGGATGCCAAAGTTTGCCTTCACCATCACGCTTGTTGTGAAACTTTAGTGGAATTTGTGGATTAAACTTCACTTTAAGCCTCCGGGCAATGATCTTATGGGTACAATTGGTTGTGAATACCAGTCACCTTTTTTCAGTATCCTATATATACCTCTTGAACATCTGAAGAAAGTTGTTTCCAAAAGAATGTCTGCACCTCTATCATGGAAATAGGTTTGTGGAATCTAGACCTTGTTCAACATGTTTGACCTGCTCCACCTATCAAAATTTTCGGTTGTCTTCCTCATTTTGATAAGAGTAAGATTTTCTTAGAAAAGTTCTTTCGAACGATTTGGGATAGATCTTCTTCGACATCAACTGGAAAAACTCATTTCTTTGTTATGCAAATTCTCACACCCAAACCAATATAAGCAATGAAGTACTCTACGTTATATTTTTTTTCATATAACATCCTGATTGAGATGTATATGGAGAATGAGCTCTTCATTCAAATAGCAATGTTTTCTCATTGCATCAACTTTATTCTTTCTTTTTCTCTTCCCCATGGTTTGCACATGTTGAGAAAGTTTCGTCATAGAATTAGGACACATATTTTGCCCCGCATTGCTTGTGATTTTCATCTGAAAGCCTTCAATATTTTGGGTTCGTGCATTGTTGTTAGACCCTAGATTCTTTAGGTAATATAATACATTGCAAATATTTCATTGCTTGTTCTGTCAATTCTCGTGATGACTCCTCATCATTCTTCTAGGAATTTCAACTTAACCACCACTTTTATCGCCTGAGGTTGAGTATCTTGTATGGATTTTCTCCCACACGATTGAGATATACGCCTTTCATATTTATGAGAGATAACTCTATCCCTTTGGAATGACAACTTTGTAGCTCAAAATCTTTGACTCTCATTGTGCTGCAGCATCACTTTATCTATGATCTAGATATCTGTTTCTCTTAAAGGTGTGATTTAAAGTGGTACCCATAAACGAAATTGCATGATTTAGTACCACCTTATCGTTGATTATGATGTCGATTAGTGAGTCAACTCTTTGGAAGAGTTCAAATTTGTTCACCAATAGGATTTCTCTAATATGAATCCATTCCATCGTGTTAGTAATTTCTAGCTTCATATTTTGTAGATCTTCCCTAATATCGCTTGCTAGTATTAATTGGAAACAACATTTCTCGTCTTGTGACTCCATAAATGATGCTGTGTTTTTTCTTCTTTAGATTTAGGTTCCTTAGAACATAATCTAGATTTCATACTGAAAGTCTTGATACTTTTGTATACTCATGATTTTGTTACTCAGATTTTTCGATATGATTGTCCGGCTAATAAATCTCAGCTCATCATTACGTTCCTGATGACATGCTTCTAATTTAGTTGGAGTCTAATACTGAGTATCCATTGGACTCTTCTTATTTATTAAATAGTTCTTCTTGTTCATGTATACTCTCGTCCGATGGTATATCTTCTAATTGGTACATTTGTACCATTTCTTGGTAGTAGACAACATCTTCGATGTCTGGTGTAGACCTGAATCTCCTCATTTTTCGGTGCTCGTTTTCTAGGCAATTCGTGAAAATATTCCCTTTTGCATCGCACGTCCAACAGTTGCAATTCTTGAAGCTTTCATTTACCCTGTTATAAGCCCGTCTGAAAGTCTTTTTCGTCAGAGTTCTTCTTTAGAACTGGAGCCCTGAGATTGATACTGCTTGTTGGTCCGTTCCTCTATCTAGATTTATAAGATCGGGTTTTTCTAAGAACTCCTTTTGGCTATTTCTCTCTTGGTGTAGGGCTGGAATATGGTCTTCTTTCTTTTATTTTGGTATAATTGTTCACCTCCAAATCTTATCGGTAGCTCTTTCATATCAAAAATCACCAGGGTTGATTAGTTGATCTTTCTTAATTCCTTGAGAATCCTCTGAGTAGTTGCATGTTGGCATCATTCTAAAAGCTTCTTATGAACATGGGACATTCTCTAGCTACGTTATCAGAATATAATCCTGGCTTGTAATCATTGATGAACATTTCCCACCATGGACTCGGGAATTTAGGAAGAACAACTCCATTGTGATATTTTTATCAACAATACTCGAATGTTGGTACCTTGGTAAAGAGTTGAAGAAATTTGTTGAGCGTTTTTTGTTCCAAGACATCAGTCTTAAATTGTAAAGTGCCCGCAAGTATTTCTTCTATTTTCAACATGGTAACCTTCAAAATATCATTCTCCAGGGAAATGAATTTTGAGGGTATCCGTTATTTCTCTTACCATGTCTCCGTAAGATTCCAGTTTAAATATTTTTTTCTTTCTTTCTTTCTTTCTTTCAGCTGAAAAATGTTCCCAATATTATATTACTACTACCACCAAACTTGATTCAAGAATCTTGACAAATGCAATTTACTCAAGATCAAATGTAGCTGCTACAACAATCATGGATGATGCCCACTCATCAATGGTATTTTGTAATACCCCAATTTATTAAAAGCCCAATTACGATAATAAAAATCGTAAATTGGGGTTTCGTCTCGATAATTTGATTATTAAAATATCGAATAATGATTTCGATTATTTTTGGAATAATAAATTCCTATATTTTTATTCACAAATGATTGTGAATTGATAAATACGATTATGTAACGTATTTCAACAGTATTATTTCTACGTCGATTACGTATCGATATTTTTAATGCTCGTGATATTTTCTAAGTTTTTAAGCTTAGAATTTAACTCCATTATTATTGGAATTATTTGATAAAGTCGTAATCAGCTTTATTACAACCATTTTGAAATGAGTCGATAATTAACGTTTTGAGACGTTTCAAACGTTAACGTTTAGAGATGACTTGAGAATCAAGTCTAACGATCAAGGAATTATGATATTTAAATTCCTATGATTATTTTATATAATTGGAATATTATTTAGCATTGAAATAATGCTAGAAAATTTTGGAATAATATTTTTGATTATTTAAGATTCTCGAAAACCCTAAATTGAGAATTAGGGTTTTCTATCTATGAAATGATACTAATAATTTTTCCTATGATATAATTTATCATCTAAAACATATATTATGATATATATGTATAATTAGCATGAAAATATTTATATACTACTAGTGGAATGAAAGAGCCGTGAGTTTTCTTTGTTAAATGGGAAATTCACGTCAATTGTGTTACACTTTGATGAGTTGTGAATTAAATCATGCAAGTAGGATATGTAGTGTACACATTAACCTAGTAAAATCAAGTGGATGTGTGCTAGTGTATAATAGCCGTGTATTAGGAGGAAGAAATGAAGTGAGAAGCTTCAACACTCCTCTAATTTGATGATGAAAATATAATTTGGATAGAGTGTACATTGACTTATACATGTATTAAGATGAAATGAATTAAAATTCTTCCTCTTGTACATCATGGACGACGGCTATGCTTCTCCAATTCAAAGGATTGAATTGTCCAAGAAATAATTGTGTAAGATAGTATTAACTCTCATGACATATGCAAGATGAATCATCACATAAAGTACACAAAGGTTTGTGTGTGTGTATACATAGAGCCGACGGCTCTTTGATTCAAAAGCAAGGATATTTCTTTGTTTCTTTCAAAATAGTAAGTATTGGTGATGTATTACTGGATGACTCATAAAGTGATAATTGAAAGGCTCCCAATTTCTTGGTAAGTATAGAGAGTGACCGAGAGAGAGAGTGAGATAGATAGTGTTTAATTTCATTTGCTTAAGTCTATTACTTGAAGAAACAAAATACATTTTCTCTCTTTCCCAAACCAAAGAATATCGTGAGCTTTTCTTGGAGAAACCTTGAGTTCTTCATCTCTTTTAATCACCAAAGCTTGATACCAAATCATTTCACATAAAATCAAAGCCGTTAAAAAGGTTAGAAATCGAACAAGCTTCGATTATACCCTAAGTTTTTAATTTTCTAAAGGCTTGATCTTATTTTATGAGCATGTTTTAATTATGGAATTTATCTTTGAGCATGATATTTGTTTATTAATGATGTGTATTAATATGAAATGAAAGCATGTAGCATGTTTAGAAATTAATTAAACATGCTATGAAATTATGTTAAGAAAGAAAATTTTCTTAAGGATCTAAGAATGGACTAATGATACATGATGATATAGAAGCCTATTGTGATTTATTGGAGATTTATAAAAATCCTATACTATGTTTTCATTAGTACTGAAAATTGTTGAGGATTGATAAGTTGTTGTGTAATTTTTTTTATTTAGGAATTGTAATAGCATATTGATAAACTAGGACATCATTTATGTGTTACATGATTTATTCAAGAATTTTGGAAATTTATTTACTCTAAATATTGTTAAGAACCGAGAGCTTATGTTATAGGTTTAATGATTTGTAAGTTGTTATAGTATGATATTATTATGTATTACTGTTATACTATAGTTTTTAAACATAGTATAATTTAATTGGAATTTAATAAAAATGTTTAGTGTAATGTTTGTGAGGACCGAAACCATGGAGTATTTATACCTTGGTGTAGAAATTTCATATGTTGGACTATAGGTTATATATATCTTATAAATTAATGTTGGAACCTTGTGTATAATTGCTAGAATTTTAGAAAATTATTTGGACAATTATTGGACAAAAACCGTGGCCTATATAGTGGAAATAGGTGAGTTCCAAATTTTTCTATAGTGATATTAATACATATTAATGATCATAGTGTAAAATAATACACTATATGAATTTAGAGGATTTTGGAACAAAGTTTGGAAAATTTACCATATAGCCGTGAGCTATATGTTGTTAAATAAGGAATTTTAATTCCTTTTTAATTAAGAATAATAAATTTTTATATTTCTAAAAATTATATTAGACATAATTGAATTTTTTAGGATTATTAAACATAGTATATTATGTTTACGATGAAACGTTATATTAAATAACGTTAAAAGCATAAAATAATGCTTAAGATATTAAAAGATTAATATTGAAAGAAAATATTAATCAAGTTTATCGATTTGCGTGAAAAATCGAGGATTAAATCTTCATGAAAAGAAATCGATTAAAAATCGATTTATATTGATTTTATTCATTAAAATATGTTTTATTGAAGATTTATAATGAAAAGTCAAAATGGTTGACTTTCGAAATTAACGCATTTAAATCGTTCGTTAAATATGCTAATACGTAAAAACGATTACTTTTATCCGAATATCTCATTTGTGAGGAAAGATTTCATAATTGAAATCATTTTATGAATAACGTTATTATACGTTAATTATTTAACCTAAAAGGTTAAAATGAGACTGTAGGTCATATTAAGTCTCTCTCGAAGTACGAGAATTGTGTTTATTGAAATACGCGTTGAAACGACGTATTAAAGTTTATTAAAACTTCGAATTATTATATTATTTATCAAAGTTGAATGAACTTTGAAAATCTCGAAAAGCGTGCCAACGTTCTAAACAAAAATTTTTGCGTAAAGGTGGGACGTGAAGGCTCACACGCAACCAGAGAAGAACACGCGTATCGAAAATCGAAGTTCAAAAGTAAAGGTGGGCTTTACTATACTCAAATTGATAGAACTTATCAAATGATTTATTTATGATGCTTTATTGCAAGCAAATATTTATGAATTGATTTATTTAATTACCTGCCCAAAATATTTATGTTTTATGTATGTATCCAATTCATGATTGTCGATGCATAATGTTGGGTAGCTCCCACTTTATGACATGCTTGAATTCGTATTCTTGGAAGTACCCCAAGGATGATGGAGAATTCAGATCTGTCTTGAGATGGCCCGGATTTTTTGCACCGATTATTTGTGTTGTGTCTTTGAAAGCGTGCTCGGCGGTCATGGCGTCGTGAGAGGAGGCCTCTCTCCAACAAGGAATTATTGTGGTGGATATGGATCATACATACAAGGAAAATGTCCGCCGCATTTAATCTTTATGGAAAATGAAAGAAATTATTTAGTAAGCACGAGTATTTCAAATTAAAACCTCGTGTATTCTTGTGATGGGCGAGTAATTTAAACTTGATAAATTATTTTGGCATGAGCCATCGAGTGCAATCTTGTACTCACCGCATGTTTGTTTTAAATGTGCGGGTTGAGCGGATGATGGATGGAGATGAGTCGGAGCAATGAACCTCTATTGAATACGATATATTAGAAACTGAATACACATCGTCATATGTGTATTCACACGTTTTCGCGCAATTGAATTAATTTATCTTATGATGTTGATTAGTTGAATACTTCCAGAACATATGAGTTCTTGTATATATATTGGTTAAAGCTTCGTTGATTATTATTCCAAGTATTAGCCCCTGCTAAATCGTACTTAGGATTTAGGGACTGTTACATATTTTCTCGATCTTTGAAACTAATTTCGTCAAGATCACGCATCAATTCATATGGATGGATAGGTTCTAAGGTGGCTTTGCCAACAAGTGTGTCCTGAATTATGGGTTGTTGTCTCCTTCTTTGCATTCTTGACCTGGATGTTTCTGCTGCAAATTCTGCATCACATCTTTGACGAGCTTCATATTGTCGTCTGATCCCATTAGGATCAACCAGTGGCATTCCTTGTGATGGAATTTGTGGCTCTTCTTTGGGAACTTCCATGTTCATATTTAGATCCACCATCTTGAGGTTAGCCAAAGATACTGCTAACTCTTGCAGATCTTCTAATCCAACTCTTTCAGGGTTATCAATTTTCTTTTTTAAGAGTCTAATTATTCTTTCAGATCGAGCTTCTTTGTCGATCGCCTTAGTTGCTATAGGTTTACTCGCCCACATATTTCTCTTGATTATCTTCAAGCCAAAGTCTTTTTCCCCGGCCTTCAACTTTCTTCTGGATATTTCCCAAGAGAGTAAAAAATTTCTCTTACTTCATGGATATCCTACTCAATTCTTGGGGTACACCCTATTGGTTGTTGCCATAATATTGTAATGTCTTTTGAAACTCTCGTAGTTCCAACCAATTTGAGGAATCCAGTGAAATTTATTTGGAATCAGGAGTTGAGGTTGCTCCTTTATTTTTTAGCTCCATCATCGTGAGGTGGACGAGAGTTATTCCGGATGATTGTCAACGCTTGCTGAAGTTGGGCATTGACCATAACATGTTCCTCAACTCTTCTCAAATTTTTATGGCCAAATCAAATATTATGTTTTGACTCATTGTCTTGAACATAAAGTTCAAAACTATTCTTTGTCCATCTAAATATGTCTCTTAGACATCCTCTCTTTCTCTCCAATTTTTGGAGAAAAAACTATATGCATCACATCTCGGATAATGCTTTGTATCCATAATTTTTTTTGGAGTCTCATCTGTTAAGATAACATTTAAATAATTAAATATAAAATATTTCAAAAATAAAAATCTAGACTCTGATATCATTTTACAAGTACCGATAAAAAGCAAAACAAAATATGAAGAATACTTGTCCATAGCAATATAAGAGTGTGCAAAGCACTTTTGGACATAGTCAAAGGGGTAGAAATATCACTTGATACTTTATTATATGTTTTTATAGGAATGGATATATTTGGTATGCATCTAATGAGAATGAACACTTTAAGGCGTTAACCCAAAATTCAATTCGAATAAGATGTCGGGCAGCAGTAAATAGTAATCTCTTCTTCAATAAACGACGATAGAAATGTTGAACGACCTATTGGTTCATAATTTCAAAAGGTTGGATCTGGGCTTTCAGATTTTTAGGGAATCACCGATTTTTCAAATAAAAATCTATTTTTCGTAAAAATCTAAAAACCAATGCATTTTACGTACAAAGTTAATACATTTTATATATAAAGTTATTGCACTACGAAATATTGATGAATATTATTGTTTTTTTTACTAGAACTCAAATATAAATATGGTTGGATTTCCGTAGTACTCGTCCCTAGATAGTATATAGTACCCAATCTAGACCATACATTTTGAATACGTGGCCGCACCACAAGTTGACATATGGCAGCTTCTTTTCTTTTCTTTTCTATTTTTATTTTCGCAAGGGGCAATATGGGAAGAAATCAAATCAGCCTTTTTCTTCTCTTCCTTAAAGGCAGCGGATGGTGCCGGAGACCACGACGGCGGCAACGCAGCGGATAGTGCCGGCAGCGACGACGACAACACCGACGAATAGCAGCATCAAAATACACAAACAACAACAAACAATATATTTTGAAGGTAAGAAAAAGAAGAAAAAAATTTGAAAACAAAATTGATGGATTTTGAGAAAAAAATAAAAGATGAATTTGAAAGATGATTGAAGAATCGAGAAAGATGGTGGCTATGGCGGTGGTTCACGGTGAATTCGCCGGGAATCATGGAAAGAGACGACGGAATTGACAGATAAGGATGGATGGGAGATTTGTTGTCAAAAACCACAAAAATGCATTGACCAAAATATGAAACTGCATTGAACAAAACATAAAACTGTATGTTGTCACGAAACACAAACATGCATTTAACAAAGCACATTCATGCATTGATCAAAACATGTCCATGCATTTAACAAAACATGTTCATGCATTTAACAAAACGTAAAAATTTATTGTTGGCCAAAGAGTGCGCGAACGAGCGTCGGAGCGACGCGCGAGCACAAGCTCACGCTGGGCGCGCCCGCGCGCTAGATACGAGATTCCAACCGTATGCATTATTATGTTCAACTACATGTATTTTCTGTTCATTTGAATGCACTATTGAGTTCAACTAAATTCATAGTTTTTTTTCGGAATCACGTAACAAATCAAATTACTAATCTACCATTACTTTCACGAAATTAAGCTTAAAAGTTCGAAAAAATCTCAACCATATGATCTATGAGATGGGTGAATGAGATTGAGTATTACATTCTATCTCGGGCTCGGGTACTATTTGATCATATATATATATATATATATATATATATATATATATATATATATATGCTCAATAGTTGAGAATAAATTGAATTAGAAGTTTAAAATTAATATTTTAAGTATTAAACTTACAAAAAGAATCAATATTCCAACAGCTATAAATCCGCCCACAATTAGCTTAAAAGTGCTTTTTTTTAAAGGTGATTAGATAATAAATTGTCATTTATAATTTTTTTTTAAATGATGCTTAAATTATTTTAAACGTGTTTTTTTGAAGTATATAATTAAACTTGTTAGTGCTCATAAAATAATAATAGTTTGTTAATTCATGCATCGATTTAGGATCGCAAATTTTAATTTTGATTTATTTTCTTTTAGTAATTATTTATCTGAAATTCACTCTTTCTCATTTTCGTAATATTTAATCTAAAAAATATATAGTATTTTATATATAATATCATGAAAATACCTTTAGCTAGATATATAAAATATAAAAATAATTAAAATAAAAAAGTTATGATTATTGAATAATTTTATAAAAAAACTTTATTTTAACTTTTTAGTTGAATTCTTTCTTTTACTTAAGACTACAGATGGTGATCTTTTCATATATATTTTTCCTTTTCCTTTGTTTCAACATCCCTTTTTTAATTCAATAATTTTATTTTTTCTACATAGGATTTAAAAATTTATTTATATTTTTTGTTTTTTGTGAAACATGTGTTAATACTCCCCCTGTCCCATTTAAAATGTATCACTTTCATTTTTGGGTTGTCCCATTCCATTTTATGCAGTAATTTCCCTTCAAAAAGTGTAGGCCCTATCCATTTTTATCACTTTAACTACTTTATACATTTTCTCCTAAATACTTATGTCCAAAAAAATGGGACACTTTAAAAGGGACGAAGGGAGTATTAATTATTTTAATTTTAGATATAAATGGTAAATTATTGAATTAAATTCAATATGTAAATATTAAAAATATATATAAATATATACTTCATCCGTCCCTCATTTTTCTTCCTAGTTTTTCCAAATTTCTTCATAGTTTTCTTTTTTGTACATTCCCCAAATTTCTTCCTATTTCATTTATGTAAACTATCCCACAAAATACTTCATACGTATTACTTTCAACAACATCCTTTATTTACGCTTTTTACCACACATAACCAACCACTATCTCTACTTGCTATCATCAACAACACCATTTATCCACATATTTTACCACTCATAGTTAACCACTAATTTAGTTAGCATTACGTTAATGTGGGATCCTTATTCCACTCACAATATACTCAATATCTTTTATTAAAATTTATGTCAAAGTTTTCTATGAAGAAAATTGGAGAATAGAGATAGCAATATATATGTGTATATAGTGGGAGTGTGAATTTTAACTTTTGATGTGTCGGTGACATGGTAGCGTTGAAGTTGTTTTTGGAGCTAACGGTTGCAATCTCTCTAATATTTAATAATTTTGGTTAATAAATTACAATGAATACAAAGTGATTATGGTTAATAAATGAACGGATTAATGGATAATACGATTAAAAGATGGGCTATGAAAATGATAAATGAATAGATAAATAAGTGTTATATTAAAAAAGTGGGTAATGAGTGACTTTTTTTTTGTAAATAAGTAGATAAATTGGGATAAAAATCTTAGAGTTAATTTGAGAATCATGTTCAAAAGTTGATGGTAAATGTTTTCGTGTATGAAACGAAATAGAATTATATAAATATTATTCGTGGACAAGTGATTATGGTTAATAAATGAATGGATAATACGATTAAAAGATGGGCTATGAAAATGATAAATGAATAGATAAATGAGTGTGAAATTAAAAAAAGTAGGTAATGAATGATTTTTTTGTAAATAAGTAGGTAAATTGCGATAAAAATTATAGAGTTAGTTTGAGAATCATGTTCATAAGTAGATAGTAAATGTTTTCGTGTATGAAACGAAATAGAATTATATATATATTATTTGTGGATGTAGGGAGTATAACTTAATTAGATATAGTTATACATTTTTGTATCAACTTTAGTTTTGTATTTTTTTTGTCCGTATGATTATATTAATGTAATTTACACATCGTTATAGTTTATTGGTAAATTAATAAAAAAAAAAGTATTTATTTCAAAATTGTTCTAATTTTTGCAATATCAATTTGAGCTTATTAATATATTTTTTAAAAGTTCTAATACCTTGACAAATGAGTTTCTCAATTCATCCAAACTAAATAAAATTAGTTATCTTTTCAAAACAAAACCTTTATCACAATTCTAAACTGTTGACTCGATTTGGAATCCGATTCCAGTTTCAATCCGCCTCTCGATGGCAACCTGACCTCAACAGAAACTGTTAGTTTTGTTATCCGAGAAGAAGGTAGAAAAGATAGCCGTGCGATGATGTCGAATCTGACGGTGGTGATTACAAGAGAGGGAGCATCATGTCGGGAAATAGGGCGGCAGATGAGGCCCAGATGACGGTGCGGTCCCCTCCTCGTTCCGCCACGTCATCGCCTTTTGGCAAGTGGGGTTAATGATGAACACCGCCTTCATGCGTAAGCGTATATCCCACCAAATTAAGTAGAAGACCCCCCACTGTTTGGTTGCCACGGTCACCAAAAAATCACTATTTTATTTTCATTTTTTCAAAATCTATTAACTTTTAATTAATTAAATATTAAATTTATGGAATATAAAATTATTTTGCTATGTAATCCTACGGATCCTCTTGATTTATACTTCCATGAGTCCAATCAAATTGTAAATGGGCATTTTAAAAATTTCTCATCTATTTTTGTTTTCTCGACTTTCTTTATTCCTTTATAACAGTAAGGTATTCTTTAAAAAAAAATTAGGTATTGAGTTGAAAAACTAACAATTAGCTAGGTATTGAGTTAAAATTTTAAAAAAAGTGTTGTGGCTTTATATGAATTTTTATCTTATCTACTACAAATTTATATAATTTTACTATACATTATGTTTATAAGGATGAACTTTTATTATTAATGCTTCTAGAGGTGCAGATTTGAAGTAGTGATGACACTACATAAAAACTTGACCAACTACTTTCTACATGTGGTTATGGTACTCAATTTCTAGGTAAACCTCTAGGTACCGATTCAATAAGGTACATTCAATAATTTGAGTATATCACATCTCATTTTCTATATATGATTTATCTGTTCTGTGTGGGTGGTATGTTATTACATAGAAATGTGGAGTTTACTGGGTACAAGAACGTAGTGAACGATCATGATTGCGGATTCCCAGACAAAAAAGAATACCAAAAAAGAAAAAAGATACATCCCATACTTTGCGTCTTTTACCTATTGTTTATTTTATTATATTAAATGGATATTACATTCAGGTGCATGCTTTGGATTATCTAAGTAATATCGATGCATTGTTCTTATTTTGATAAGGAATAAAATATGATATATGACTCGTTACAAGATAAGCACATGTGGCTTAAATACGTATAACCCATTGAGTACAAAAGTGCAAGTCAGCAAGATTACTATAGGTAATTAGCTCTTGAGGATGAGTCAAAAGCCTATATGCATAGGCCCAAGTACAGGTCTCTAATAATGAAATGGCAGCATAAAAAAGGAGCCTCTCTTATGAAGAGATATGTCTCTTCATAAGAGACCTGATAAGAGAAGTGCGGTGCAGATCTAGGAAGATCTACATATCTCCTATTCCCCAAAGGATTGAGAATAAGTCCGATTAAAACTATTTCTACATCTATAAATACCTCTATCTTGAAGATATCAGGTACGTAATCTTCAGTATTCAATAAGCTTTAAGCACGATATATTACTGACTTGAGCGTCAGAGTGTCTATCCGGAGACCACTCTCCGAATATGTTTTGCAGTTATTCCAACTTACACGTCATCCCAGCTGTTCAAGATGATATTTCAATACTTTATCTACAATCATTATTTCAATATTACCACAAGGTTCGCATACTCTTATCATTAATTAGTAGATTTATTAAGTTAAATCTATCAATTGGCGCTGTCTGTGGAAAACTTTCTCGGGTTAAGACGTTGAAGTTTCCTAAACAATACTCAATATACCACAAGCTCTCTAGTACGACATGGAGCGCCAGATCCTAAATACCTTCGGAGAGTTTTCAAGAAATTAGGAAAAAGCCACACTCACCTAGGGGTGAGCATTCGGATTTCGGTTCGGATTTTTGCCTAATCCGAATCGATCCGAAAATTCAAATTTTGAGAGAAAAACAATCCGATCCGAACCGAATATCCGAAAATTTTATAAAAATATCCGAACCGAACCGAAAAATCCGAAATTAAAAAAAATCCGAAATCCGAAAACAATTTTTGTTAATTCTTATATATATTTATATTAGATTTTAAAATATTTAAATAAAATATTATTATTATATATAAATTACATATAATTCAGATTTTCGGATTAAAAAAATCCAATCTGATCTGATCCGAAAATCCGAAATTTTAAAAAATATCAATTCGATCCGAACCGAAAATCCGAAAAATCATAACCGAATTTTAAATTTCGGTTTGGAAGATCCGATATTCAGATTTCGGGTATTTTGCTCACCCCTAAACTCACCCTACATGGGGGTCATAATCTTCTACCTAATCAGGAGTCAACTATAGGAAAAAGGTTCCACCCCCATAACATTAGAAAATTTAGTAGCTGCTGTAAAAATACTTCTGGAAGAAGCTCTAGATGGAAGAGGACTGCCCCCACTTAAAAATACACAGGAAAAACTAGATAAAGGGAAGACACATGAGCGAAACCTTACTAGTCCCGATAAAAGACGCAATCCAAATAGAACAACGAGAATAAATACCCATCAATTATCCTTCACGGAAGAAAATAAAGACAGCTCTGACGAGGATTATGAGATTGAAGATAACCTCTAGGAACAACAGGGATAGTATACTATCGTATCTAGTGCATGGGAACGGTAGCAGGAGTTATTACGTAGGCAACAACAAGAGATTGAGGAGATGAAGGAGGAATTAGCTCACTTAAAAAGGCAACAAAAGAAGCGAAATACTATGGAGAGGTACCAGAGGAGCCAAGGTGAGAGAACTCATGAATCAAAAGTAGAATCCTTGGCTAAGGAAAATAACTATGGCCATGATGCAAAGATTGTATCAAGCAGCCCTTTCTCGCGAGATGTGTAGGTAGACCCCTTGCCAAAAAATATCTGTCACATCAATCACGAATATCATGGGATCACAAAGCCACTAGAACACTTGATGATGTTCGAAAACATAGCACAACTACATCAATCTACTGATGGAGTCAAGTGCAAAGTTTTCTTAACTACACTGGCAAGTCCGACACATCAGTGGTTCTGGCAATTAGCTCCACACTCTATATATTATTTCGATGATCTGGAGGGACTCTTCTTAAATCAGTTTACAAGTGTGAGGCGATCAGCACACGGAATACACACATATGGTCAATCATTAGAGGAAGGGAAGAGACCTTTAGATCGTACTGAATCACATGATATAAGGTCTGTTGTGAAGGAGGATATATTTACGCACAACCTAAGACATGGGCCCCTATTTGCATCACTGATTAAAAGACAATCAAAAAGTTAGGAGGAGTTGTTGTCTCGGACGGACAAGTTCATACACCTGGAGGATGTAGTTATGGAACAGCACATAGAAAGTACGACAGTAAAATGGTTTCCAAAAGTAAAAAATGAAGCACAAAAAGGGGTAAGGAAAGAGAGGATAGAAAGACCAAGTTTTGAAAAAAAAAAACGCAGAAACGTTTAGTACATACACCCTTCTAACACGAGAACCCGCAACTTTACTCGAGATAGCGGCTAAAAAACTAGGGTTTAGATTCCCTAGAACTGCCAGATATGGACCTTAAAGGCCCAGGTTCGAAAAGTTCTACAAATATCACAACGACTATGGAGACCAAACCAATGAATGTCGACATTTAAAAGATTCCATCGAAAGACTCATCTAGAATGGACAATTATTGGAATATATCCGGATAGAGGATAATAAGCAAAGAGGTAAAAGAAATGAGAGTGATAGACAACAAGAGAAAATAGGGGTAGATATTTTCCCGTAAAAGAAAAAGGGTCTGATTAACATTATGACAGTAGGAGACTCTAATATAGCCAGGAAATCCTCCTTTAGGATGGCTAAAGCCTGGAGTGGGCATACTATCTTAAAAATAGAGAAGGAACAGGCATTGCCCAAAATATCGTTTGGACATGCAGATGATAGAAAGATAATCAGACCTTATGTTGATGCACTCGTCATTACAACAGACATAGACGAATATGATATAGCTCGATTCTTCGTAGCTATTAGAAGTGCGATCAACGTAATTTTCAAAGGATGTTATGATCAGATGTCTACCACAATCCCTTTACAGCCCATAATCACGGCCTTATACGATTTTGCAGGAGAAGTAGTATCCCTCCTTGGTTCTATTGAACTTATGATCACCTTAGGAGACAAGATGGCACACATAGTCAGGCATGTGCAGTTCTTAATTGTAGATTCACCTTCTGCATATAATGTCATATTAGGATGACCAACCTTGAACTCTTTCCAAGTAGTGGTATCTACTTTCTACATGAAAATGAAATTTTCAGTAGGAAAGGTAATTGGAGAAATGATAAGAGATCAAGTATCATTGCGAAAATGCTATATACAAGCGGTGAAAGATAGGGAGACGCATAAGAAAAAGCATCAAATAAAAACACTCACTCACGAGGAACACTAAGCAAAAAGGTTAAAAGAAGAAACAATAAATGAAGAAATGTCCTCCACCCAAGTTCAGCCAGTAGAGGAGCTTATGACCATTGAGTTATTCATAGGAAAAATGGGTTGCACTACTAAAATAGGGACATAGATGTCAGAAGCACAGGACAAGGCGATTGTGTTGTGTTTGAGAAAGAATGTTGATATTTTTGTATTTAGCTCTGCAAACTAACGGGAGTCGATACCAAGATCGCCTTGCATTCTTTAAATGTAGATCCTATAGCCAAGCCCATTAAGCAAAAGCTCTGTCAGTTTGACCCTGAAAAGGATAAGGTCATACGTGAAGAGGTGAGAAAGTTATTAGAGGCAGGCCATATCAAAGAGATACAGTTCCCAGAATGGCTGTCTAATGCGGTCATGGTAGCCAAAGGAAACACAGTAACCTGGAGGATGTGCATAGACTTTTGAGATCTCAACAAAGCATGTCCCAAGGATTTCTACTCATTTCCAAAAATTAACAAATTGGCAGATTCCACTTCAGGGTGTGAACTCTTATCAATGATGGATGCTTACCAGGGTTACCATCAGATTAAAATAGATCCTAAAGATGTGGCTAAAATATCTTTCGAAGTCTGTTATGGGATATATGGATATGTCAGCATATCTTTCGGGTTAAAAAATACATGAGCAACATACGAACGCATGATGGACAAAATCTTTAAAAAACAGATAAGATGCAACATGGAGGTCTATATGGATGATTTGCTGGTAAAAAGTCAGAAAACCCACACCCATTCAACGGATTTTTAGGAGATCTTTTCAGTATTAAGGTCATATCGATTGAAGCTTAATCCAGCCAAATGTGCCTTGGGAGTACAGAGCGAAAAATGCTTAGTATATATGGTGATACCCAAGGGCATCAAAGTAAACCTAGAAAAACAAAAGCAGTGCTAGAATTAATGGCACCACGTAGTATTAAAGAGATACAAAAGCTTAACAGAAGAATCACATCATTAAGTAGATTTATCTCCTGATCTATAGACAAAAGCTTACCGTTCTTCAAAATATTAAGAAAAAGAGCACAATTTAAGTGGACGGAAGAATGCCAAAAAGCTTTTGATGCATTAAAAAAGCATCTGAGTGATTACCCCTTCTGACCAAACCACTTGAAGGAGAAACATTGTTTTTATACTTTGTAGTATGAGAAGAATCACTAAGCTCAGTCTTAATCAAAGAGGAAGAGACACATCAGAAACCCATATACTACATGAGTAAGATTAGGAGTGTGCAGAAACCACCCGAACCGATTAAACCGACCAAAACCGACACAGACGGTCAATTTTTGATCGGCTATTATACACCATTGCGGCCGGTTCGGTTTAGTTTTCTTAAAAAATTCGGTCTATCGATCGGTTCGATTTTATAAACTAAGCTTCGGTCGATAATCGACCGACCGAGCTAATTTTAATAAATTAATTTATTAATATTTTAATAGTATTTGAAAACCTAATCTAATTTGTTCCATTTCCTCCCTCATTCCTCATGGCGCCGCTTCACTCCACAACTTACACTCATTTGGTCACCTCTCCAGCTCTCATCACCTCTTTCCCCCTATCTCTTCTCTTTCTCTCGCACACAACTCACAAGAACACAACACACACTCACGGCTCACCAAACCACGGGCTATGGCTCACCCTCACGCACGTGATAATATCCATTCTCATTTGCCATCGCCGATTCACCGCGGCAAGCAGATCACATTCCATGCCGCTGTCTGTGGGTCGACCGCTCACCGTCAAAGACCGACCACTTCTATTTTGGTAATCTTTTTCCCCCTATCTCTTCTCTTTCTCTTCCATCGACATATTTGAAAAAGGTAAAGGAAATGAAATGACAAAATTAGCTACTGTAATAAATGTTAGCTACGTCTAATCCTTGTTTGGTTTTGATTTTTCGATATCGCTTTGCTTGCATATCTAATTCTGATGCTTTCACGAACAATGATATTTCTTCTCCATCGATATTTTTGTTTCTGGTTCAGTCACAAGAAAAATTATGCATCTCATGGGTGCAGACTTCAGAAGGAAATTCTGAAGAAAATTCACATGAAAAACTCCCAATTAAGCCGTACAGAAAGAACATAACTTCAGTAATCCATTATGGATTTTTGTGGTTGATGATGGCTAAAATTTGACATGAATATGATGCGCCGAAAGGAAAAGGGGGGTAATTCAAATAAGTATATTATATTTGGGCAAGTAACTGTAGGGAATACATATGTTAACCCTCGCCCCGAGGATCTATCTTGGGTGTTTAATTCACCATACATTGATTATAAACCTAGCATGCGTCTATATAATTAAATCGCAACACGTTGGGGTTTTCACGTGTTTACCTTTGGATCTGAAGAGGTCGATGGAACGAGATGAACGGATCGAACGGATCGGACTCGTGCTTTGACCTTCTGGACTGTATCCCGGTTGCCCAATCTCCAACGTCGAGTGAGGACGATCTATGGAGAATGCTTCGGAAAATCACCCAATGCTCTCTATATATTTTCGAAAAATCCTCACTAATCACTATAGTGATTCTCGAAATTTTTCTCTCAATGGGCGAAAATATGGTGGTCAATTATGAATCATTAACCTAGACTTTATCTCATACCTTATATTTATAATGCACTACCTTAATCCCATATGGAAATTACCATAATCCTATATGGAAATTACCATAATCCTATATGGAATATTACCATAATCTTAGGATTATTTCCATACTCTCAGGATTATTTCCATACTCTCAGGATTATTACCATAATCTTATATGGAAAGGATCTATGCATATACCATAAATATAATTATATCCTTATGGATAAAGAGAATAAAATCTTGCCATTGGGAGCATGAGGCGCCGATTTTCCTCAAGCTACGGGCCGGACGGGCCAGCCAGGATCAAATGCAAGGAATAAAGATGGGCCTCAAATAAATTAATTATCTTATGCTCAAACGTAACATAAATTAATTTATAAACATTCGATCATTCCACTAGAGAAAGAATGTCGACTTACCCCTTTATTACCGGGTTGAGTCGGGCTTGCACTTAGACATTACGAATCCTCGATTTAAGATATCGAACGTCCATTAATCATTTCTAGCAATCGACCGCTTAAAACGATTAATAACTTCATTTCCTTAAGTAGTACCACTCAACCTTATTATTGTACTTGAGCTAACTCAACTCGCAGGTTTAGTACAATAAACCTTTGAGCTCCTTAAGGGACGCCATCATCCTAAACGGATACGGTGACTGACATGTATAACTAGCGTGACATACAAGATCGCCACCACCCAAGACGCGAGAATCTTGGGTTAGAACATATAACCTCACTCATAACAAATCAAAGTGATGGTCAAGAACTCATACTCACCTAATACCTTATCGAGGTTTAGATCATCGAAGTCACCGAGATCTTGGTTCTTCACGACGGTCGAAAGAAGAACTCATCTCATCGTGATCCTTCAATACGCCGTAGACGCATCAAAGATAGACAAGCAACTAAGTCAAGTCACTTCTTATCTATATCGCAGCCTCAAACCGACAACTCGCCCTTAAGTCGCCTCACCAGGAAACTTTTATATCTCATTAAGCTTCGACCAATCATACAAACTTCGTGATCTTCTACACACCGTATGATCTAACTTATATATGAGATAAGGGACAAAGATATATGCAATCAAGTATTCAAATCGATAGAGATTGTAATAGTGGTAACAGAAACATTGTATACAAGCTCAACCAAACCGCTTTCAAGATACAAATCCAACAATCTCCCACTTATACTAAAGCAAACTTTTAGTATACAATGTGTCTTTCTACAAGCTATTACAAACAACCATCACTTTGCTTCTCCCACTTATACAAAAGTTTTCTAAGTGGGTGCCATCGTTTAATCCAAGTCCTCTAACGTGTCCAACGTAGACTTTTTATGCAGCTCTTCGTGAATGGATCCGCTAGATTTTCCGTCAGATCAATCTTTTCAATCAAGACGCCACCGCCTAATGATTTCTCGTATGACATGGTACTTTCTCTCTATGTGTTTGGTCGCTTTAGGGTCCGTGGTTCCTTCGAGTTTACATCGCACCGAAAGTTATCACAATAAACTATGATACTCTGGGCAAACCAGTACCACATCTAGATCCGTGAGGTAGTTCTCGAACCATACAGCCTCTTTAGAAGCCTCCGCGGCTACATATTCGGCTTCCATGGTAGAGTCCGCAATGCATCGCCGCTTTGCACTCCGCCAGATACGGCTTTACCTCCCAAGGTAAACACATAGCCCGAGGTCGACTTTTTCTCATCACGGCCGCCTTGGAACCGAGTCCAGATAACCCAAAGGCATTAGACTATCTCGACGGTAAACCAGCCTATAATCTCGAGTCCTTTTCGTGTACTTGAGTATATGCCATCGCAATCCAATGAGCTTGTCCAGGTTAGATCGATATCTAGCTACTATGCCACCACATAGCGTATAATCGGCCTCGCAGCATAAGATTGCGCACATGAGACTTCCTACGGCGAAGCGTAAGGAACTTGTCTCATTTCCTCTATCTCCTTTGCAATATAGGTGATCTGCTTTTAGATAAAGGAACGCCATGTCCCGAAGGTAGCAATCCTTTCTTGGCGGTCCGCATACTAAAACGAGTAATCACAAGATCAATGTAAGACGCCCGAGATAAGCTCAATATTTTCTTCGCGATCTCGGTAAACCTTGATCCCAAGAATGTACGTACGCATCTCCTAGGTCTTTCATTTGAAACCGATCGATAACCAACTCTTTACGCCTCGATAATGCCTTCAAGTTGTTGCCAACTAGAAGGATGTCATCTACATAAAGTGCAAGAAATACCACATCACCGCTGACATCTAACCGATACACACAACTCTCGCTAGGCAACCTGGGTAAATCCATAGGACTTTACTACCTCGCCAAAGCGTAAGTTCCATGATCGAGGTTCGCTTAAGTCCATAAATGGACTCTTAAGCTTCCATACTAGATGCTCTTTCACCCTTTACCACATAACCTTCGGGTTGTCGCATATAGATGTCTCTACCTTCCTCAAGGTAACCGCTTAGAAAAGCGGTTTTAACATCCATTTGCCAAACCTCTAGTTCAAGTGGGTGCTATGGCTAGAAGAATTCGATGGACTTGAGCATTGCTACAGCGAAAAGGTCTCATCGAAATCGATGCCCTCAACTGAAAGTGTACCCTTTCGCCACAAGCCCGGCTTTGAAAGCCGAAACCTCTCCATCTAATCTCTTCCTCAGATATCCACTTACTACCTATGGCTTCCTTGCCATCCGCAGAGGTGTCTTTCATATACATCCATAGCCATTATGGACTCCATTTCTAAGTCCATAGCGGGTGCCATGATCTTGCATCAATATCTTCAGATCGCCTCCTCAGATGTCCATGGGTCGATTATCGCATGTTCGTCTCATTGACTAAACCAAGATTCACCCACGAACATAAATCGCCGGTCGACGAACAACCTCCCACTACGACGAGGTTCTACTGCACTATGGCAACGGGAAGCAGATACTTGTGGTTCTCTAACTTGCACAACTTGTCGGGTAGGTACCACTGCAGACGGTCGGTATCTCCAAAGGAACTCGACCCACTTCAATTTCTTCAAGTATCCGTGTCGATCCTCCCACTGACTCCGACATCTCGCACTTTCGCCTAATCGGTGGTGGAACACGATCATCTTCTAATTCTTGAAGAATGATTTCAACTTTGGACTTATGATTTTTCATGTAGTCCTCTTCTAAGAATCGAGCATTAGTGCTAATAATGACCTTCTCGATCCTTCTGACTATAGAATAAACCACATTTCGCTCCTCTAGGATAGCCAATAAACAGTTTTTGCGCCTGATCTAGCCTCCAACTTGTCGCCCTTCTTGTTCAAAGACACATGCTAGATCGCCCATATCCTTATGTGGCTTAAACCGGCTTGCGCCCAAACCACAACTCGAAGCGGGTCTTTTCGATCGACTTGGACGGTACTAGATTTAGCAAGTATGCCCGCCTCTAAGTGCATATCCCCGTAACTAAATAGGCAATGTAGCATAACTCATTATAGATCTAACCATTTCCAAAAGAGTCCTATTTCTTCGCCCGACACACCATTTTGTCAGGAGTGTCCTTGAAGTGCGCTCGATGTAATCCCACACTTCACTAGATAGTCCATAAACTCGTTATCGAGATATTCGCCACCGCGATCGCATCGCAGCGACTTGATACTCTTACCCAGCTTCGCCTCCACTTCGCCTTAAACTCTTTGAATTTCTCAAAGCATTCTGACTTGCGAAGGTATATGTATCCGCACTCGAGTAATCATCAATGAAAGTGACAAAATACTGCATTCTCCACGAGCTTGTGTGGACATCGGTCCACACAGTCGAATGGACTAACTCCAACATTTCTTTCGCTCTATAACCCTTCGCCATGGTCCGGTCGACATCTTACCTTCTATACAGATTCGCAGACCGGAATGGAGTAACCGTGAGATTACCCAACGCCCATTCTTAGCCGCCTTGATCCTATTTAGATTGATGTGACCTAATCTAAGATGCCGAGAAAAGTAGAGTCATCTTCATGAAGAAAACTTTCTTTTAGTGGTTTGATGAAGATGCAACATAGTTATAGGTATTATGTTTTGCGTAAATAGTATAAAGCTTAATTATATAAGGTGCCAACACGTATAACTTCGTCATTTCTTATGATAGAAACACCACTATCAAAAATAATGTAATATCCATGAGTAAATAATTTCAAACAAACAAGGTTCCACCGAAAATCCGCACATATAAAACGTCTTTCAAAACTAAAACTGTTGTCCCAAAACATAAAGAAACATCTCCAACTGCAATAGCTTCGACTTTCGGCTGTCTATGGAGATCGTTATCTCGCCATCAAACAGCCTCCTTGTCCGCAGAACCCTCGCAAGGTGTAACAAACATGATCGGCTATACCAGATCTACTACCCAAGAATGGGTAGAACAAGTCGCTAAACATGTTTCACATTAAAGCAAACCACGACTGAGCCTCGAGCATAGGGCACTGCCTTCCAATGCCCGCCCATCGCACTTGAAGCACTTGCCTTCTCCTTGGCTTCTTCTGCCTCCTGGCAACCATGTTCTTGCTCCCATTACTCCCACTATTTCCTCGCCTCTACCACCTTTGGTACCCCTTTTCTATTTCCATTTTGCGATGAAAATTTTGGGCCCTTAGATGTGCTAGCAAGAGCATGTGTCCTTTTCCCATAACTCCTTCCGCAAAGAACGAGATCATTAAGCAACCGACTAAGTGTAAACTCGGTCTTGCTCATGATCGCATTCACGCGAAAGTTCTCAAAAGACTTGGGCAAGGTATTGAGGATGATATCGACCTTGGCTTCGCCGCCAATACCTCCTCCCAACCGATCAAGACTATCCATGAGATGAATCATGGGAGACATGTTCACGGACCGAACTTCCTTCTTCCATCTCTTATGTTCAGCCTGTGTTTCTCTCATTGTGTGGAAGCGGATCGTCCGATCCGATCGCCTAAACTTACTCTCGAGACTTGATCAAATATCGTCAGGCTTCTACCATCGATCGATGTCAGCAGTATGCAAGCCTTTGGACATCGTGAGTTATCATATAGCATTTAGCCATATTGTTCGACTTATTCCAAAGTCCGCCGACTCGCCGCTCATTAGTCGACGCGCCAAGATGGGCATCGGGTTTAGGATGTTGGATTTGTATCTTCAAAGCGCTTGGTTGAGCTTGTATACAATGTTTCTCGCTACCACTATTACAATCTCCTATCCGATTTGAATACTTGATTGCATATATCTCGTGTCCCCTTATCTCATATAAGTTAGATCATACAAGGTGTAGAAGATCACGTAAGTCCGTATGATTGGTCGCTTAATGAGATATAAAAAGTTTCACAAATGAGACGACTTAAGGACGAGTTGTCGCTTTAGCCGCAGATAGATAAGAAGTTGACTGACTTAGTTGCTTGTCTATGCCGGTACGCCTCTCGACGTATCAAGGATCACAATGAGATGTGTTCTTCTTTCCGACCGTCGTGAAGAACCAAGATCTCGTGACTTACGATGATCTAAACCCTCGATAAGGTATTAGGTGAGTATGAGTTGTCGACCATCACTTTGACTTGTTATGAGTGAGGGTTATATGTTCTAACCCAAGATTCTCCGTGATTCGCGGTGGCGTGTCAGATGTCACGCTAGTTATCTCAGACGAGTCACCGTATCCGTTAAGGACGATGACGCCCCTTAAGGAGCTCAAAGGTTTATTGTACTAAACCCCGCAGTTGAGTTAGCTCAAGTACAATAATAAGGTTGAGTGGTACTACTTAATGAAATGAAGTTATTAATCGCTTTAAGCAATGATTGCTATAAATGATTAATGGACGCTCGATATCTTAAATACGGGATTCAGAATGTCTAAGTGCAAGCCCGACTCAACTTCGGTAATAAAGGGTAAGTCAAGATTCTTTCTCTAGTGGCATGATCGAATGTTTATAAATTAATTTATGTTCGGGCTGAACATAAGATAATTAATTTATTTGAGGCCCATCTTTATTCCTCAGATTTGATCCTCGGGTCGGCCCATCCAGCCCATAGCTTAGCAAGAAAATCGTCCCTATATCTCTATGGCAAGATTTTATTTCTTTATCCCACAAGGATATAATTATATTTATGGTATATGCATAGATCCTTTCCATATAAGATTATGGTAATAATCTTGAGAGTATGGAAATAATCCTAAGAGTATGGAAATAATCCTAAGAGTATGGAAATAATCCTAAGATTATGGTAATATTCCATATAGATTATGGTAATATTCCATATAGATTATGGTAATATTCCATATAGATTAAGGTAGTGCATTATAAATATAAGGTATGAGATAAAGTCTATGTGAATGCTCATTAATCCCACACATAATTTCGAAATTCCATAGTTCTTGGGAGAGATTTTCAGAGCCATCTTAGAGCATTGGGTGATTTTCCAAGCATTCTCCATAGATCGCCCTCACTCGACGCTGAGATTGGGCAACCGGATACACCCGTAGGTCAAAGCACCAGTCTCGACCGCTCAATCCGCTCATCCTGCTCGATCCACCTCGATGATCCAAAGGTAAACACGAGAAAAACCCCAACGTGTTGCAATTAATTATATAGACGCATGCTAGGTTTATAATCAATGTATGGTGAATTAAACACCCAAGACGGATCCTCGGGCAGGGTTAACATACGCTTTCCCTACATTGGTATCGAGCCCGGATCGTAATCTCGCTCATGGATTAATTCACGCTTGATTATTACGCATGCTATTATAATTGTGGATTTGTCGCTCATCGTGGCTCGCTTGTTTTGTTGGTTTTGTTTTACACCACGAGAAAATCCGTGGTTAGATTAGATTTTTTATGTAAATCTTATCCGTAAAAGAAGAACGAAGACGAACGAACGAAGAACTAAACGACGGAAAAACAGGTTCTCGGTGCCTCTCGGGTGGTTTCGAAGCGAGTCTCGCGGTCGCTAAAGCGATCGCGAGGGCTGGGCGACGGGGCGCTGCTCGCGCGGGATCCTCGGCGCTTAGCGAGCGAACTCGCGATCGCGAGGATTACCCGCGAGGCCGCGCGACCGCGGCGAAAGCTAGCGGCGGCGACGGGCGCGCGTCACAAGACCAGAAACCCGCGCCGCATGAGCGCACTCGCGGTCGCGAGGTTGGCGCCGGGCGACGGCGTCTCGGCGCACGCTCGCGCGCTGGGCGTGGCTGCACGCGCAGCTCGACGGGTCGCGGTCGCAGAGCGATCATGGCGAGGCACCATGGCGAAAGCGGCTGGCAAGCGGCACGCGAGGTCGGCGCGATCGGGCTTCAGCCTCAGCGCGGCCCAAGACTTTACGGCCGACCCGCCCGCACCGCTTTTCAAGAAATTCCGCCCGCGCCTGCACGCGAGGCCCAATTGTAGAATCCGTCCGCGTGCGCGCACGCGAGGCCTGTCAAGTTTAAATATCGACTTTGTAAATCTATGTAATAGATTAGATTTAATGTGCGGTGTTTCACGATCGGGCGCGATGAACGCTTTTATTTTATTTTTATCGCTCATATGCATGTCGTGGATGTTTAAATTATGCAAGAGTACGTTATGTATGTTTAAATTACGCTGACAAACCTTTAAGTGTTTTACGAATTGGATGCGCATAGTAAGCATGCTAGGTTTATCGCGCTTATCAAGCTTTTTTAGAATTTCATGAGCATGTTTTACATGTCGAGTTCTATAGAAAAGCATGCTAGATTACGTGATCTCGCATGGACAAACCTTTGAATAAAAAGACTAAGCAAGCAACCCGACAAATTAATTTTTCAAATTAAAATGTCAAGACCTCCACTTTTTGATCTCTAAACAAAGTGAGACGACCGTGAGTAAACGCCCACACGCGCGGTTTGCTTGCACTGCTTATCATAAGTTTGTTAGATGAGATTTCTAAATAAAACATTTTAAATCTATTGAGAAGTGGGAGTTTCATGTAAACGCCCACACGTGTGGCTTGTATGTGCGATTTTCATAAGTTCTCTAGTGATAGATATAAATGAGATAACAAAAGAATTTGAATTGAAGGCGGTATGGTCCGAGTGAGTATACCAATTCTAAGAATTCATCTTCTGCCGTTAAAATTGTGGTCAATGCTTAGACATCACCTCAAGTACAACTTCCCGCCAAGTCCCTTCTTGTGATAGTGATGTGGTTCTAGTAGGTCCAATCATTAATTTCATTCATCATAAGGATAAGTCGACATGGATTGAAATTAAACGACTAAAAGGTATATTTTAGTCCGGTCGAGGGGTTCATGTGTAAACGCCCACACGCTGTGGCTTGTATGTGGGATTCCTGGCGATTGGAGGTTTCAATTAATATTGTTTTATCAAAAGGTTACAATATTATTGTTACGTAATTATTCATGATCGTGATGCTTATGTGTTTTACATTATCGCTTCGAGATATGTCTCTTACGCCGATTATCAATATGCTCGCACAAAACCGTTATCCGGTCCAAATTTTATCGAGTGGAAACGAAACATGGAATATGTTCTTATCGCCAAGAACACATGTTTGTTCTCACTACTCCTAAACCCGATGCCTTCATCGACGATCGACTAACGAAAGCGCCGAGAGTCAAGGCATTTCGAATAAGTCAAACAATACGGCTAAATGCTATATGATGACCACGATGTCCAAAGGCTTGTAGCTGCAAAGATCATCGATGGCGCACGCGATCGATATTTGGTCAAGTCTCGAGAGTAAGTTTGGGCGTCGGATCGACAGTCCGCTTCCACACAATGAGAGAAATCTTCGTGTAAGATGGAAGAAGGAAGTTCGGTCCATGAACATGTCTCCCACACGACTCATCTCATGGATAGTCTTGATCGGTTGGGAGGAGGTATTGACACGGGCCAAGGTCGATATCATCCTCAATACACCGCCCAAGTCTTTTGAGAACTGCGTGAATGCGATCATGAGCAAGACCGAGTTTACACTTAGTCATTGTTTAATGATCTCGTTGTCATGGAAGGAGTTATGGAAAAGGAGCACATGCTCTTGCTAGCACATCTAAGGGCCCAAAATTTTCATCGCAAAATGGAAATAGAAAAAGGTGCCAAAGGTGGTAGAAGCAAGGCAAATAGTGAAAGTAATGGAACAAGAACATGGTTACACCCGAGGCTTGAAGAAGCGAAGGAGAAGCGGCAAGTGCTCAAGTTATGGTAAGACGGGCATTGAAGGCCAAGTGCCCTATGCTCAAGGCTCAAGGTACGCCATTTGCTTTAGTAACGGAAACATGTTTAGCGACTTGTTCTACCCATTCTGGGTAGTAGATACGGGCGAATCGATCATGTTTGTTACACCTGTGGGTTCCCGCGACAAGGGAGTCGTTGATGGCGAGATAACGATTCCATGGGCAACGCGCTAAAGTCAAGTTGCTGCAGCTGGAGATGTTTTTTATGTTTTGGGACAACGGTTTTAGTTTTGAAAGACGCTTTATATGTGCCGGATTTTCATGAACCTTGTTTCGCTTCAAATTATTTACTCATGGATATTCTCGTTATTTTTGATAGTGGTGTTTCTATCATAAGAAATGACGGTTATCCGTGGTTGGCACTTTATATAATTCGCTTATACTATTTCGCAAAACATAATACCTATAACTATGTCAGATCTTCATCAAACCCTAAAAGAGAAAGTTTTCTTCAAGAAGATGACTCTACTTTTCTCTCGGCATCTTAGATTAGGTCACATCAATCTAAATAGGATCCAAAGACCGCTAAGAATGGAGCTGTTGGGTGATCTCACTACATCCGCTCCCACCGCGAATCCTCGTGATAGAAGGTAAGATGTCGACTGCACTCTTCAAAGCAAAGGGTTATAGAGCCAAAGAAATGTTGGAGTTAGTCCATTCGAACTGTGGACCTATGTCCACACAAGCTCGTGGAGGGTATTTAGTATTTTGTCACTTTCATCGACGACACTCAAGGTACGGATACATATACCGCTCACCGCAAGTCCGAATGCTTTGAGAAATTCAAAGAGTTTAAGGCGGAAGTGAGATTTAAGCTAGGTAAGAGTATCAAGTCATCATGTCCGATCGCTGTGGCGAATACCTCAAGAACGAGTTTATGGACTACCTAGTGAAATGTGGGATCACATCCCAAACAAGATTTCACCGGGCACACCACAAAGAAATGGTGTGTCGAGCGAAGAAATAGGACTCTTTGGAAATGGTTAGATCGATGATGAGTTATGCTACATCGCCTATTTCGCTCGGGATACGCCTTAGAGACGGCGGCATACTTGCTAAATCTAGCACTGGCCCAAGTCACTTAAAAGACCCTTTCGAAGTTGTGGTTTGGGCGAAGCCCGCTTTAAACCACATAAGGATATGGGCCCAAAGACATGTGCTGAACAAGAAGGTCGACAAGTTGAGGCTAGATCCGACGCAGGTCGTTTATCGCTATCCTAGAGGAACGAAGGTGGTTTATTCTATAGTCCTAAGGATCGTAAGGTCATTATTAGCACTAATGCTCGATTCTAGAAGAGGACTACATGAAAAATCATAAGTCCAAAGTTGAAATCATTCTTCAAGAATTAGAAGATGATCGATTCCACCACCGATTAGGCCAAAGGTACGAGATGTCGAGTCTAGGGAGGATCGACACCGTATACTTCAAGAAATTGAAGTGGGTCGAGTTCCACCGGAGATACCGACTGCATAAGTGGTACCCTACACGCAAGTTGTGCAAGTTAGAGAACCACAAGTATCCGCACCCACCGCTGCTATTGTGCCTGTGAGAACCTCGTCAGTAGGGAGGTTGTTCGTCAACCCGAGCGATTTATGTTCGTGGGTGAATCTTCGGATTTGGTCCCAGCAGATTTAACATGCAATAATCGACCCATGGACATACAAGGAGGCGATACAAGATATTGATGCAAGATTATGGCACACCGCTACGGACTTAGAAATGGAGTCCATAACGGCTATGGATGTATATGAAAAGACACTCTACCAGATGGCAAGGAAGCCATAGGTAGTAAGTGGATATACAAGAGCAAGAGAGATTCCGATGGAGAGGTTTCGCTTTTAAAGCCGTGCTTCAGGCATGAAAGGGCACACTCAGATTGAGGCATCGATTTCGATGAGACTTTTTCACCAGAGCAATGCTCAAGTCCATCGTAATTCTTCTAGCCATAGCAGCCCACTCGAACCTAGAGGTTTGGCAATGGATGTTAAAACGCTTTTCTAAACGGTTACCTTGAGGAAGGTAGAGACATCTATATGCAAAGAACCTCAAGGTTATGTGGTAAAGGGTGAAGAGCATCTAGTATGGAAGCTTAAGTCCATTTATGGACTTAAGCGTGCCTCCCGATCATGGAACTTACGCTGACGAGGTGGTAAAGTCCTATGGATTTACCCAGCTGCCTAGCGAGAGTTGTGTGTATCGCTTAGATGTCAACGTGATGTGGTATTTCGCACTTTATGTAGATGACATCCTTCTAGTTGGCAACAACGTGAAGTCGTATCGACGAAAGAGTTGGCTATCCGATCGTTTCAAATGAAAGACTTAGGAGATGCAGCAGCATATTCTTGGGATCAAGGTTTACCGAGATCGCAAGAAGAAAATGTTGAGCTTATCTCAGCGCCTTACATCGATATCGTGATTACTGTTTTAGTATGCACCGCCAAGAAAGGATTGCTACCTTCGCATACGGCGCCTTTATTCAAAACGCAACACCCATGACCGCAGGAGATAGAGTAAATGAGACAAGTTCCTCACGCCCGCCGTAGGAAGTCTCATGTACGCAATGCTATGCACGAGGCCCGATATCCGCTATGCGGTAGCATAGTAGCTAGATATCGCCCAACCTCGGACAAGCTCATTCGACCGCAAGAAAGCATATACTCAAGCACCGAAAAGGACTCGAGATTATAGGCTAGTTTACCATGCGATAGTCTAATGCCTTCGGGTTATCTGCACTGGATTTCCAAGTCGACCGTGATGAGAAAAAGTCAACCTCGGGCTATGTGTTTACCTTGGGAGGTGGAGCCAGATCCCAGCGGAGTGCAAAGCAATGATGCATTGCGGACTCTACCATGGAAGTTCGAATATGTAGCCGCCCTGAGGCTTCTAATGAGGTCAGATGGTTCAAGAACCACCTCATGGATCTAGATGTGGTACCGGTTTGCCCAAGAGTATCATAGTTTATCGTGATAACTCGTGCAGTGGCAAACTCGGCGAACCACGGACCCACAAGGCGACCAAACACATAGAGAGAAAGTACCATGTCATACGAGAAATCGTTAGACGAGGTGACGGCCGATTGAAAAGATTGATACGACGGAAAATCTAGCGGATCCATTCACGAAGAGCCCGCCGCAAAAGTCTACGATGGTCACGTTAGAGGACTCGATTATGCTGATGGCACCCACTTAGAAAGGAAACTTTGTATAGTGGGAGAAGCAAAGTGATGGTTGTTTGTAATAGCTAGTAGAAAGACACATTGTATACTAAAAGTTTGCTTTAGTATGTGGGAGATTGTCGATTTGTATAATCAAAGCGCTTGGTTGAGCTTGTATACAATGTTTCGTTACCACTATTACAATCTCCTATCCGATTGAATACTTGATCGCATATATCTCGTGTCCCCTTATCTCATATATAAGTTAGATCATACAAAGGTGTAGAAGATCACGTAAGTCCGTATGATTGGTCAAGCTTAACGAGATATAAAAGTTTCACACCGAGACGACTTAAGGACGAGTTGTCGCTTAGCCGCAGATAGATAAGAAGTGACTTGACTTAGTTGCTTGTCTATGCCGGTACGCCTCGACGTATGAAGGATCACAGTGAGATGTGTTCTTCTTTTCTCATCGTGGAAGAACCAAGATCTCGGTGACTTACGATGATCTAAACCTCGATAAGGTATTAGGTGAGTATGAGTTGTCGACCATCACTTTGACTTGTTATGAGTGAGGGTTATATGTTCTAACCCAAGATTCTCCGTGATTCGTGGTGGCAAGTGTCAGATGTCACGCTAGTTATCTCAGACGAGTCACCGTATCCGTTAAGGATGATGACGCCCCTTAGGAGCTCAAAAGGTTTATTGTACTAAACCCCGCAGTTGAGTTAGCTCAAGTACAATAATAAGGTTGAGTGGTACTACTTAAGGAAATGAAGTTATTAATCGCTTTAAGCAATGATTGCTATAAATGATTAACGGACGCTCGATATCTTAAATACGGGATTCAGAATGTCTAAGTGCAAGCCCGACTCAACTTCGGTAATAAAGGGTAAGTCAAGATTCTTTCTCTAGTGGCATGATCGAATGTTTATAAATTAATTTATGTTCGGGTCAACATAAGATAATTAATTTATTTGAGGCCCATCTTTATTCCTCGTGATTTGATCCCCGGGTCGCCCATCCGTGCCCATAGCTTAGCAAGAAAATCGTCCCTATATCTCTCTATGGCAAGATTTTATTCTCTTTATCCCACAAGGATATAATTATATTTATGGTATATGCATAGATCCTTTCCATATAAGATTATGGTAATAATCTTGAGAGTATGGAAATAATCCTAAGAGTATGGAAATAATCCTAAGAGTATGGAAATAATCCTAAGATTATGGTAATATTCCATATAGGATTATGGTAATATTCCATATAGGATTATGGTAATATTCCATATAGGATTAAGGTAGTGCATTATAAATATAAGGTATGAGATAAAGT
The DNA here is from genome assembly GCA_036937905.1 of Salvia rosmarinus. Lineage (NCBI taxonomy): Eukaryota > Viridiplantae > Streptophyta > Magnoliopsida > Lamiales > Lamiaceae > Salvia > Salvia rosmarinus. The sequence continues at coordinate 17,844,309 of CM072814.1, forward strand.
CTATGTGAATGCTCATTAATCCCACACATAATTTCGAAATTCCCATAGTTCTTGGGAGAGATTTTCGAGAGCCATCTTAGAGCATTGGGTGATTTTCCGAAGCATTCTCCATAGATCGTCCTCACTCGACGTTGGAGATTGGGCAACCGGGATACAGTCCAGAAGGTCAAAGCACGAGTCTCGACCGCTCATCCGCTCATCCTGCTCGATCCACCTCGATGCATCCAAAGGTAAACACGAGAAAACCCCAACGTGTTGCAATTAATTATATAGACGCATGCTAGGTTTATAATCAATGTATGGTGAATTAAACACCCAAGACGGATCCTCGGCGAGGGTTAACATACGCTTTTCCTACATAGGAGTAGTGAGAACAAACATGTGTTCTTCAATGATAAGAACATATTCCATGTTTCGCTTCCACTGATAAAATTTGGACCGGATAACGGATTTTGTGCGAGCATATTGATAATCTGCGTAAGAGACATATCGAAACGATAATGAAAACACATAAGCATACGATCGCACATAATTATTAACAATAATATTGTAACCTTGATAAAACAATATTAATCGAAACCTCCAATCGCCCAAGGAATTCCACATGCAAGCCACGCGCGTGGACGCTATACACGAACCCTCGACTGCACTAAAATATATCTTTAGTCGCTTAATTTCAATCCATGTCAACTTATCCTTATGACAAATGAAATTAACGATTCGACCTTACTGACCACATCACTATCGCAAGAAGGGACTTCATGGAAGTTGTACTTGAGGTGATGTCTAAGCATCGACCACAATTTTAACAAAGAAAATGAATTTTAGAATTGGTATACCACCGGACCATACCGCCCAATTCAAATTCTTTTGTTATCTCATTTTATATCTATCTCTAGAGAACTTATGAAAATCGCATATGCAAGCCACGCTGTGGATCGCCACACATGAAACTCCCACTTCTCAATAGATTTAAAAGGTTTTATTTAGAAATCTCATCTAACAAACTTATGATAAACAAGGCAAGCAAGCCACGCTGCGTGTGGACGCTACTCACAAAGCATGCCTCACTTTGTTTAGAGATCAAAAGTGGAGGTCTTGACATTTTAATTTGAAAAATTAATTTGTCGGGTTGCTTGCTTAGTCTTTTTATTCAAAAGGTTTGTCCATGCATCACGTAATCCTAGCATGCTTTTCTATAGAACTCAACATGTAAAACATGCTCGCAGTAATTTTAAAATATGCTCGATAAACGCTGATAAACCTAGCATGCTTACTATGCGCATCCACCACGTAAAACACTTAAAGGTTTGTCAACGAATATAAACATACATAGCATGCTACCGCATAATTTAAACATCCACTACATGCATATGAACGATAAAAATAAAATAAAACGCTCATCGCGCCCAATCGTGAAACCTAAACATTTAAATCTAATCTATTACATAGATTTACAAAGTATGCAATTAAACTGAACGGGCCTCGCGTGCGGGCACGGACCGGAAAACTGAAAACGGGTCCGAGCCGGTCGGCCCAACTCGGCCGGGCCGCGCGCTAGGGCAAAGCCCACCAGCGCGCCCACCACTGTAAGCCGCGCCGCCGCGTGTTCTCCTGGGGGCTACCGCGGTCGCTAACGCGACCGCGACCCGCCGAAAGCACGCTGCGCGCGGCCACGCCTGCGCCGAACGCCCGCCGAGACGCTGCCGCCAAAGAGCCATACCGCGATCATGAAGTATGCCGCTGCCGCCGCCGGGTTTCGCGAACGCGCGCCCGCCGCCTCGCTAGCTCGCGACGGCCGCGAGCTCGCGGATAATCTCGCGACCATGAGCTCGCCGCTAGGCGCCAGTATCTCGCGCGAGAACGCGCCCCGCCGCCCGCAGCCCTCGCGATCCGCGAGGCTCGCCGCGAAACCACCCAGACATACGGTAGAGACTGTTTTCCGTCGTTTTCGTTCTTCGTTCTTTCGTCTTCGTTCTTCTTTACGTATAAGATTTACATAAAAATCTAATCTAACCACGGATTTTCTCGTGGTGTAAAACAAAACCAACAAAAATAATAAACGAGCCACGATGAACGATGTATCCACAATTATTAAACGCACGTAATAATCAAACGTGAATTAATCCAACAGAGCCAAGATTCAACCTCGCCTCGATACCAATTGTAGGAATACATATGTTAACCTCGCCCGAGGATCTATCTTAGGTGTTTAATTCACCATACATTGATTATAAACCTAGCATGCGCCTATATAATTAAATCGCAACACGCTGGGGTTTTCACGTGTTTACCTTTGGATCGAAGAGGTCGATGGAACGAGATGAACGGATCGAACGGATCGGACTCGTGCTGACCTTCCGAATCAGATCCCGTTGCCCAATCTCCAACGCCGAGTGAGGACGATCTATGGAGAATGCTTCGAAAATCACCCAATGCTCTATATATTTTCGAAAAATCCTCACTAATCACTATAGTGATTCTCGAAATTTTCTCTCAATGGGCTAAAATATGGTGGTCAATTATGAATCATTAACCTGACTTTATCTCATACCTTATATTTATAATGCACTACCTTAATCCCATATGGAAATTACCATAATCCTATATGGAAATTACCATAATCCTATATGGAATATTACCATAATCTTAGATTATTTCCATACTCTCGTGATCATTTCCATACTCGTGATTATTACCATAATCTTATATGGAAAGGATCTATGCATATACCATAAATATAATTATATCCTTATGGATAAAGAGAATAAAATCTTGCCATTGGGAGCATGAGGCGCCGATTTTCCTCGGCTACGGGCCCGATGGGCCGGCCTGTGGATCAAATGCAAGGAATAAAGATGGGCCTCAAATAAATTAATTATCTTATGCTCAAACCCGTAACATAAATTAATTTATAAACATTCGATCATTCCACTAGAGAAAGAATGTCGACTTACCCTTTATTACCAAGTTGAGTCGGGCTTGCACTTAGACATTACGAACCCGTATTTAAGATATCGAACGTCCATTAATCATTTCTAGCAATGACCGCTTAAAACGATTAATAACTTCATTTCTTAAGTAGTACCACTCAACCTTATTATTGTACTTGAGCTAACTCAACTGCGCAGGTTTAGTACAATAAACCTTTGAGCTCCTTAAGGACGCCATCATCCTAAACGGATACGGTGACTGACATGATAACTAGCGTGACATACAAGATCGCCACCACCCAAGATGCGAGAATCTTGGGTTAGAACATATAACCCTCACTCATAACAAGTCAAAGTGATGGTCAACAACTCATACTCACCTAATACCTTATCGAGGTTTAGATCATCGTAAGTCACCGAGATCTTGGTTCTTCACGACTACGAAGAAGAACTCATCTCACTGTGATCCTTCAATACGCCGTAGACGCACCAAAGATGACAAGCAACCAAGTCAAGTCACTTATATCTATCGCGGCTAAACCGACAACTCGCCCTTAAGTCGCCTCACCAGGAAACTTTTATATCTCATTGTTTTCGACCAATCATACGACTCGTGATCTTCTACACACTCGTATGATCTAACTTATATATGAGATAAGGGACAAAGATATATGCAATCAAGTATTCAAATCAGATAGAGATTGTAATAGTGGTAACAGAAACATTGTATACAAGCTCAACCAAACCGCTTTCAAGATACAAATCCAACAAGAATAACCTTAAATTTTGAACATACTACTGCACAAGCATAGACATATATTTGGAATGTCTAATAATCATACTTGAGACTCAAATTCATTTCATTTTATAATAAATGTTAGCTACGTTTTTTTTTTACGTTTTTTATTGTTGATTATTTCTTTCGTGTTTGTGAGTTAAGAGGGTTGAGCTTTGAAAAAGTCTTTGCTCAAATTGAGTTAACTGCACAAAAGGAAAAACTTAAATTGCTATGCTTTTGGTGCTATAAATGTTGGTTGTTATTTTGTAGGAGCAAACTAGAGCATGTGGTATGAACAAAAATTGCTTGTAATAAGGAGAGATAATCTCTTAATTCTACCTAAAAAAACAAGGAAATGCATTGGGTTGTTTGATTTAGTAGAGTTTATAATTCCACTAATTCTAATACTTTGCAATTTAGGTGTGAAAGATGTCTCATGTTGAAGATGATGAAGAAATATCACAACTCCCACCACTATCAACAGATAAGAGTCATGAGAATCCGACTCAAACAACTTTGAAGAAAAGAAAATGTGAAAGAAAACAGTCTGAGGTATGGAGTCACTTCACGAGATTTATTGATGAAGATGGTAACAAGAAAGCAAAGTGCAACTATTGTAGTAAGTCTTACTTCTCTGACCCTAAAAAGAATGGCACTTCTTCACTTAAAGCACATATGAGTAGTTGCAAGCAAAAACCATGTAGTACGGATGTAAGACAATCACAATTGTCTTTGCATCCGATTCCTGAAGAAGGAGGGAGTGATAATGCGGCAGTACTTGGTAGCTTAACTGCATGGAAATTTGATCAGGAAAATTGTAGGATAAAACTAGTTGAAATGGTGACTAAGGATGAGCTTCCTTTTTCTATTGTAGATGGTGAAGGGTTTAAGGAATTTGTTAATGCATTGCAAGCAAAATTTAAGATTCCTTCACGTTACACCATATCACGTGATATTTATAAAATGTTTAAGAGTGAGAAGGAAATTCTGAAGGAGTTTTTTAGAAAAACAAAGCAAAGTGTGTGCATTACTACATACACTTGAACATCATTGCAAAAGTTGAATTATATGTGCATCACTGTACATTTCATTGATGATGGTTGGGATTTGAAAAAAAAAGATCATCAATTTTTGCACAATTGAGAGTCACAAGGGTGTGGAAATTGGTAGACAGATTGATGCATGCTTGCGTGAGTGGGGAATTTCTCAAGTTTTTTCAGTGATAGTTGATAATGCTTCTTCGAATGACGTATTGGTTTCTACTTTGAAAAACAAATTGATTGCTCGGGATGGTTGTTTGGGTCAAGGAAAATTTCTTCACATGAGGTGTGTGGCTCACATTATTAATTTGTTTGTGCAAGTTGGATTGAAGGAATTGAATCCTTCAATTAAGAAGATTAGAGATATGGTTAAATTTATTAAACATTCTCCTACTAGAATTTCAAGATTTAAGGAGTGTTGTAGAGAAGAAAACATTGAAAGAAAAAGTTTATTATGCTTAGATGTGCCTACTAGGTGAAACTCTACTTATTCTATGTTGGAGGTTGCTAGCAAATTTGAAAAAGCTTTTGATTTGTTTGAAGTGAGAGATCCATATTATAAGATTGAGTTAGGAGATGCCCTACCTGATCATGTGGATTGGAACAATGGAAGAAAAATGAGTAAAGTGTTGAAGACTTTCTTTGATTTGACAGTTAGAATCTCCAGATCATTATATGTTACTTCAAATGTGTTTATCAATGAGATTGCTAACGTGATGTGCTTGTTGAAAGAATGGGTGACAGGCTCGACTTTAGATGTAAGGCCAATGGGTACGAAGTGTAGTGAAATCTGATTTTAACCCTCTCCCGAGGATCTATCTTGGATGTTTAATTCACCATATATTGATTATATACCTAGCATGCACCTATATAATTAATTGCAACACGTTGGTGTTTTTTCGTGTTTACCTGCGAATTCGTCGGGCAAGAATGGATCGGGACTCGTGCTTTGATCTTCTGGATTGTGTCCCGATTGTCTAAACTCCAATGTCGAGTGAGGACAATCTATGGAGAGTGCTATAGAAATTCGTCTTCTTCCTTACCCTAGAGTTATCGAAAATCCTCACTATGTGAATAGTAAATTTCGAAATTTTCTTCTCTTGGATTAGGGTTTGATTTTCTCTCACCTTATATTTATAATGCAACCCTAAATCCTATCGAGATAGAATTTCTGCATATCTAATAAATATAATAATATCTCTTAAGATAGAGATGATCAAAACAGAGTCCCAGTGGGACTCTAAAAGAAGGTGGACGAAAATCACTAAGCTCCAGACCTTGATGGGCCAACCCAGGGATCAAATGTAAGGAATAAAGATGGGCCTCAAATAGATTAATTATCTTCTGTTCAGCCCAGAACATAAATTAATTTATAAACATTTATTCATGCCACTAGAGAATAAATGCTGACTTACCCATTTATTTTCGAAGTTGAGTCGGGCTCACATTTAGACTTAACGAATCCCCGTATTTAAGATATCGCACATCCATTGATTATTTACAGCGTTCTGACTGCTTAAAATAATTAATATCTTTAATTCCTTAAGTAGTACCACTCAACCTTATTATTGTACTTGAGATAACTCAACTGCGGGGTTTAGTACAATAAACCTTTGAGCTCCTTAAGGACGCCATCATCCTAAACGAATACGGTGACTCGACACGGGTAACTAGCATGACATACAAGATCGCCACCACCCAAGATGCGAGAGAATCTTGGTTATCTCATGTAACCTCACCCATAACAAGTCAAAGTGATGGTCAAGAACTCATACTCACCTAATACCTTATCGAGGTTTAGATCAACGTAAAGTCACCGAGATCTGGGTTCTTCACTATGGTCGATAGAAGAACTCATATCATCGTGATCCATCAATACGTCGAGACGCATCAAAGCATAGACAAGCAACCAAGTCAAGTCACTTCTTATCTATACCGCAGCCTATCTGGATAACTCGTCCTCAAGTTGTCTCACCGTGATTCATTTATATCTCATTAAGCTTCGACCAATCATACGGACTGCATCGTGATCTACAACACCATCGTATGATCTAGCTTGTATATAAGATAAATGGACATACATATGCAATCAAGTAAACAATTCAGATAGGAGATTGTAATAGTGGTAACATGAAACATTGTATACAAGCTCAACCAAAACTGCTTCCAGTATACAAATCCAACAATCTTCAACTTATACTAAAGCAAACTTTTAGTATACAATGTGTCTCTCTACTAGCTATTACAACAACACCATCACTTTGCTTCTCTCACTTCTACAAAAGTTTCATTTCTAAGTGGGTGTCATCTTGCGCAATCCAAGTCCTCGAATATGCTCTTCGTAGACTTTTTGCGGCAGGCTCTTTGTGAATGGTTCAGCTAGGTTATCCGCAGTACCAATCTTTTCAATCAGCACGTCTCCTTGTATAACGATTTCTCGTATGACATGGTACTTTCTCTCTATGTGTTTGGTTGCCTTGTGGGTCCGTGGTTCCTTCGAGTTTGCCACTGCATCTGAGTTATCACAGTATACTATGATACTCTTGGGCAAACCAGGTACCACATCTTGAACCATACCGCCTCCTTAGCAGCCTCCGAAGCGGCTACATATTCGGCTTCCATGGTAGAGTCCGCAATGCATCGCTGCTTTGCACTCCGCCAGGATATGGCTCCTCCTCCCAAGGTAAACACATAGCCCGAGGTAGACTTTTTTCATCACGGTCGACTTAGAAATCGAGTCCGAATAACCCAAAGGCATTAGACTATCCGCTTGGTAAACCAGCCTATAATCTCGAGTTTTTTCGTGTACTTGACTATATGCTTTACTGCAGTCCAATGAGCTTGTCCAGGGTTAGACTGATATCTAGCTACTATGCCTACCGCATAGCAGATATCTGGTCTCATACATAGCATTGCATACATGAGATAAAGGAACACCATGCCATTTCCAGTCATAGGTGACTTGTCTCATTAGATAAAGGAACACCATGCCTGAAAGGTAGCAATCCCTTCTTGGCGGTCTGCATGCTAAAATGAGTAATTACAGTATCAATGTAAGACGCATGAGATAAGCTCAATATTTTCCTCTTGCGATCTCGGTAAACCTTGATCCCAAGAATGTACGCTGCATCTCCTAAGTCTTTCATTTGAAATTGATCGGATAACCAACTCTTTACGTCTGATAACAACTTCACATGTTGCCAAGTAGAAGAATGTCATCTACGTAAAGTGCAAGAAATACCACATCACCGTTGACATCCAAACGATACACACAACTTTCGCTAGGAAACTGGGTAAATCCATAGGACTTTACCACCTCATCAAAGCGTAAGTTCCATGATCGGGAAGCTTGCTTAGGTCCATAAATGGACTTCTTAAGCTTCCATACTAGATGCTCTTCACCCTTCACCACATAACCTTGGGTTCTTTGATATAGATGTCTCTACCTTTTCAAGGTAACCGTTTAGAAAAGTCGTTTTACATCCATTTGCCAAACCTCAAGGTTTGAGTGGTGCTATGGCCGTAAGAATTCGATGGACTTGAGCATTGCATAAGCGAAAAGGTCTCATCGAAATCGATGCCCTCAACTGAGTGTACCCTTTCGCCACAAGCCCGGCTTTAAAAGCCGAAACCTCTCCATCGAATCTCTTCCTCTCAGATACCCACTTACTACCTATGGCTTCCTTGCCATCCGGTAGAGGTGTCTTTCGTATACATCCATAGTTGTTATGGACTCAATTTCTAAGTCCATAGCGGTGTGCCATGATCTTGCATCTATGTCTTGTATCGCCTCACTGTATGTCCATGGGTCGATTATAGCTTGCTCGTTTCTGGGACTAAATCTGAAGATTCACCCACGAACATAAATCACTCGGGTTGACGAACAATCCTCCCACTACAACGAGGCGCTACTGGCACAATGGCAACGGTGGGTGCAGTAACTTGTGGTTCTCTATCTTGCACAACTTGTTGGGTAGGTGCCACTTGTACGTTCGGTATCTCCAATGGAACTCGACCCACTTCAATTTCTTAAAGTATTTGGTGTCGATCCTCCCACTGTATTACCGACATCTCGCACCTTTGGTTTAATCGGTGGCGAATTCGATCATCTTCTAATTCTTGAAGAATGATTTCAACTTTGGATTTATGGTTTTCATATAATCCTCTTCTAAGAATCGGGCATTAGTGCTAATAATGACCTTATGATCCTTAGACTATAGAAATAACCACCATTCGCTCCTCTAGATAGCTAATAAACAGCCTTGCTTCGCATCTAGCTCCAACTTGTCGACTTTCTTGTTCAAAGACATGTCTCGGATCGCCCATATTCTTATGTGGTTTAAAATAGGCTTGCGCCTAAACCACAACTCGAAAGGGGTCTTTTCGACTGACTTGGATGGTACTAGATTGAGCAAATATGCCGTTGTTTCTAAGGCATACCCCCAGAACGAAATAGGCAATGTTGCATAACTCATCATTGATCTAACCATTTCTAAGAGAGTCATATTTCTTCGCTCTGACACACCATTTTGCTGTGGTGTGCCCGGTGTAGTGAGCTGGGAGGTAATCCCACACTGCACCTTGATCGCTAATATTCCTACAAAAAAAAATAATGGTAATAGTAAAACAGCAAGTATATATATATCGTATCCACATGGACTGCGACTCGAGAACACAACAAATAATTAACAAAGAATCTTTATTATTATCCAGGCAACAATATCAAGAGGGATGATTGTAAAACTAGACTCGAAAATAAGAAAAGGATAAAATCAGATATAAAAGACTGATCCTAGGGATGTATTTAACCTAACCAGATTCACACAATTAACCTATTAATCTGTTTACCAATTTAATCCACATTCATATGAAGGATCACTAATATAACTATAGTTTCCGCCAGGACAGCCTATAGTAGTAGGTTAGCCTAAACTCTATCTCCGTCGGGTCTCAAGAGAAGTAAGCTAATTATCAAAAGCACACAAAGATTTAACCTCCTACAGTTCACCTATCTCAGCCAGGTCTCAAGGAAAAAACTGTATAATGAATTCAAGATATCGATTATGCAATTAATTCCGCCAAGACATCAATCACATAACTAGCATGCATTAATATTGATCCGATACCAACACATGAGAATTAAAGCCAAGAATTATAAATCATGAATAGGACGGCAAAACAGTATCAACAGATCAATTATATTAATCTAGTCAGACATACAAACCATAGGATCAATACGAAATTTAGCTACTCATAATTAAATTATCAAAGCAATAAATAATTAAAGATAACATGAACTAAAATAAATAGATAAAACCGTAGGATTCCACGATGAACAATGTAACACTTTGAATCCGTAAAGAAATCTGAACTCCAATACTAAACTACGAAAACTGAATGAAATAGAAACTCTAATATTTAACTGGAAAACGTGCAATAGAAAAAGCAAAGAAAAAGTGTTCTGAATTCTGGATGCCAAAACTAAAGCCTATCTCTTGTGAATAAGAAAATGTAAAGTTGCTCTAATATCCTCTCTCGTCAATTGTGTCAGTCTGCGCCCCCTGACTCTGATGCAATCATATACGGAAACCCTCCTTTGGCTCGAGTGAATCTATCACGAATTAAGCTCGCGAGCGCTAGTCGCGATGCGTTTTCCGCGTTACCTCGTGAGTTCCTATCGCGAGCCTTGGTCGTGACTGTTGGTCGTGAATAATCAATTCAGCGTGCATTCCTTATTTCATCGCGACATTTGATCGCGCCGTTGGTCGCGAGTGAAGGTCGCGAGGTTATGTGTTGCTTTCTCGACTCGTCCAACCGCGAGAGTTTGTCGCGAGCTTCCGCCGCGATGCTTAAGTGTGTACTCTTGCGTGTTCTACATTTTTAAATCAAAACCTGTGCTAAAATAACACAAAATACACACGACATCATATCTTTCAAGGTAATTAAAAATATATCAAAAGGCAGCTCAAACAATCATTTATCAATTATAAACAAGACAAATATAGTCATATAAATCAGGTAAAAATGAGGCTTATCAACTCCCCCAAACTTACCATTTTGTTTGTCATCAAAAAGATTAGAACAAGAGAGAGACGACCAAAGATAGGCAAAGAGTCGAATGACAAAAGCAATAAGCCTCAGAGCAATGAGCAATAAAAGATTCAATCAAATGAATCAAATCACAACATCATTCGTTAAACTCTTGATAAACGAGCATTTTACACGTTTATTGTTGATATTTAAAGATGATTTTAGATCAATAAAGTGCGTTTATGTATTGGATCTCAATGCTTTTACATATTCTTGGAAGATACTGCTCTGTGGTTCCTTTTTGGTGTTTTGTAGGCTTATAAGTTGAAAATCGAAGCATGGAACGAAGCACGAGCGAAAGAAGACTGAAAACAGGGCCTAGCGACCGCTAGCCCGAGCGCGAGTGCATAATCTGCGCAAAACTGATGGCTCGCGACCGGCCTAGCGACCGCTAGGTCGGCCGCGAGGAAACTCCATGCGACGCGGCCACTCCCAGCGACCGCGAGACGTGCCCGTGAGCTACTGCCCGATTTCTCGCGACCACACCTAGCGACCGCGAGCCAGGTCGCGAGGCACGCTAGCGAGCGCGCATCCAGCCGAGAAGACGAAGAGCAGTCGAGCGAGGATGATCCCTCGTGACCGAGCTCACGACCGCGAGCTCGGCCATGAAGCGTGTCGGCAGAGTCCAAAAATTAGGGTTTCACCCTAATTCTATATATAGGGCTTTGCCCCCTCGCGCCCCCAACTTTACCCAGCGCAATTTTGGACCTTTTTCTTCAGTTTTTCATTATTTTTCCATAGATTTTCATTCTAGCTTTCATTTAGATTCATTCTAGGTTTAGTTTTGCATTGTTCTACTCTAGTTTTACGTATTATCGACGCTTCGGAACGCTTTTGTCCCAACAATTTTCGTGTTTTACCGTGTTTCGCTGAGGTTGGGATACGAACCCAACGATTGTTCTTCCGACGCTACACTACGGGTTTTATCTATATATTTTCTATTCCAATGATTATTTCTTATTTAATTTCGTTATTTATGTCTAGCTAAATTCCGTTCTAATCCTAGGGTTTGCATGATTCTATCCTAAATGTTGTGATTCCTGCTATCGTTATTTACCTTCCAGGCATTGATTCATGATTCTTGGTGCTTAATTATATGTGTTAATTTCTGATCAATCTTGATGCATATCTAGTTGCCAGTTAATTACTTAACCGTTTTAATTGTCAATCGATCTTGAATGCATGATATGAATAAGCCTTGAGTCGTAGCTGAGGTAGGAACATTCGTAGGAAGCATATTATTTGTGATCCTTTTGGAGTTCCTTATTTTCACCTAGACGAATGTGATAATAGGGAAAATTAGTAATCAACTGCCACAATTGTCGTAACTGAAATTAGTTGGTTACATATGTGATCTTCCATCTTGTCTGGATTAAAATTGATTAATAGGAAGTAGGATAAACATACGTTGTGGGTAGGATTTGTGCATCCCTAGGGTTAGTCTTTCTAGATTGTTATCTCTTTGAGTATTTATTGCTTTCGTTTATTTTCAATTTGCTACCTTTGCTTTGGATTTAATATCCGAAGCCCTAAAACCTTTCAAACCAAATTATGTTGCTTGGATAATGATAAATTATTGTTGAGTTAGCTTCTGTGTTTTCGTGTTACAATCCCTGTGGATACGATACTCGTCTTACCTATATACTTGCACGTTTTCGTGTTAGAAAAGTGAGCGATCAACTCTACACATCATAATAATCATAAGCATAAGCCTTCTCAAACTTGAATCCTCACGACATGGATATATATATATAAGAAATCTCAAACACTCAAGTGTATCAAGGAGGATGTGTATACTCTCAAAGTTTAAAAACACATGAAATCTACCATAAGCTTGCAAATCGTCTAATTCTCTATTGCTCAAATCTGTGCTCAAGAACTAAGATCAAAAAGGTCTTATACAAGGTTATAATGTAGGCTCTTTGGTAAGGTAGGATATATTTAGGTTAAGTGACTCATAATCCCATAATGAATAACACCATAAGTATCATAAGACACAATTCTCAAACTTTCACAATTCATTTCACTTCTCTATACCAAGAAGTCATTTTTCTTTAAGAACTCCATAATTATCATATAAGTGATATACTCATCTCAAGCACTAGCCACTTACCCAATTATGTTCTTTTCGCACACTTGTGCTATTTTTTTTTTAAACTTATATGGGTAAGCAACTATTTTCAATAATCACTTTCTCCTCATTTATTTCTTTTCTTTCCTTTCTTTTTTTCAACTCTCAATTCAAACAACCAAAAATCACACTAACAACATAACTCAACCCACGGCTATATGAAAGAATAAGGTAGGCTCAAACGGGCTCATCAAAGGATAATAAAATAATAGGTTAGTGTTTGGATAGTGTATAGGCTAAGAAAAGAATGCGTAATATCATTTCAAAATTCTTAAGCACATCAATGCAACCTCGAAAAAGATCCAGAGCAAGTTCTAGAGAAACACATGCTATTTCAAACTATTCACACAGAAAGAAACAAGACTGAAAAGATATGACAGTCAAAAGTTCAAGTCTCACAGGTTTCAAAAGTGTGATCAAGTTCTCAAAGGCTCAATACTCACAATAATCATAACATCCTTCGTCTCACAAAATCAGTTGCAATAATCACTTTCTAATAAAAACAATTCTCATCATTGGCTGCTCGTCATTCAACTCAACCCAACACAGACACAAAACCCAAACAGGAAAATCAAAACAAAACGAAAACAAACAAAAACAAGAAACCAACACAAAACGATAAAACAAAGAGTAGCAAGAAACTAAAGAAAACAATGCTCACTGCGGAGGTGGTGGTGGATGATATGGCCACGAGTTATGCATGTCCTGCAGGAGCTTGAGATATTGCTCGTTGTATTGCGCCTGCTCTGCCCATCGCTGCTCGTTTTGCTCTTGTTGACGTCGCTGCTCCTCAAAGAATTGTGCATGAGCAGCTGCATATTGACCCATGTCTCTTCATAATCCAGCAAACTGATCATCAATATAGAGGAGATCCTCTGTGCGGCTGTCATCTATATACTCATGCAGCTCTTGATGCCTCGTGTCAATGTGGTCAAATATCCGTTCCTCCATGGCACATAGATCGAAGTCGGGTGCCCGTATATGGAATGGTCGATGACCCTGCTCGTGTTCTGGCTGGTTAGGTTCCTCTCCTCCTTGCTCATACGCGGCCTCCTCCTCTACTCGAGCCTATGCTGCTCGTGCCTTATTCCAGATCGAGCACGTGGTACATCAGGCTGAAAAGCTGCTAGATGCTCGGGCGTCCTCATCATGATATTCTGTAGCACTGGAACATCCCAGTGGCTCAATCGAGTAAGAGCTATATTCGGCAATTCAGTACCATGTTTTCGTTGTCTGAGTGATCTTCCACACAACCTATCCTTTTCGGGCTTGAGGAACTGCATATAATTAAGGGCTCGTCGGTCGAGATGGATCTCTCGAGTGATCGGCTCATCAGTAGGCACTACATTGAAGTACATGGCGATCGGTAATATCATTCCTCCATAATAAATGCTAGCTCCTTCAATTTGGGATTGAGCCTCAAAATGCTCTGCCAATAAGTATGCTACATTCATCGGTCGTGCTTCCAGAGCTGCCGCTAAAATATGCATGTCTGCACTCTGGACTTTCCCGACATTCTCCCGAGCTAAGACGCTGGAGGTGATCAATATGTGGAAGTACCTCAGCGCTGGATTTCAAATTGATGCAGCTGAGGACGTCTGTGGGCTATATCCTTTAAATTTTTCGACTTCCATCCAAGCCAACTGTGCCCAAAAGGCTCTGATGTTCACCCCGCTTTCACCCAGATATATACCTCGTGGAGATCCTTGCATAATTTCCTGCAGATCTTCAAAAGATAATTCTCGTTCCTGATTTCCCAGCTGGAAACTCATACGCAGAGGAACTTCATTCTCGTATCTGTGGAGCTGGTATTGTAATATCCCGAAGAATTAAAGCCTAATTACGATAATTCAAATTCGTAAATTAGGGTTTCATCGCGATAATTAAATTAGTAATTTATCGAATAATGATTTCGACTAATTAAGATATAATGAATTCTTATATCATATTCACAATTGATTGTGAATTAAGGGATATAGTTTGTATAAAGTCTTGCGGCAGTAATATTTTAACGTCGATTGAATATCGATAGTTAATATTACGTAAATTTTTCTAAGTGACGAAGCTTATAATTAAATTCCCTTATTAATGAAATGAATTAATAAAGTCATTACGACTTTATTACGAACGCTTTGAGATGATTCGATTATGAACGTTTTGATACGTTTTGAATGTCAACGTTTAGAGACTATTAGAAAAATAAGTCTAATGATCAAGGAATTATAATATTTAAATTCCTATGATTATTTTATGTAATAAGAGCATTATTTATCATTAAATTAATGCTAGAGAATTAAGGAAGAATTATGGAATAAAATGTGTAATTTTTGAAAACCCTAATTTCGAAAATTAGGGTTTTGACACATGAATCATTTTAATAATTTTTCTATGATTTAATTTATCATCTAAGACATATATTATGCTATATAAATACTAATAGCAAGAAAATAAAATGTTTAGTACCTACACTATGAAAGTGCCGTGAATGTGTATATGTAGAAATGAATTTTTGCTATCTTTGGTCATGCTTAGTAATTGGAGTACCAAGTGGGATTAATTACACACAAACCAAGATAATTAATGGAGAATCAAGTGGAATGCATTGTCTTGTGTCATAGCCGTGTATTTTTGCTTTCAAATTGAGGTAGGAAAGATTTTTGGAACTCTTGTGTGATGACTTTAAATACATTTGGCAATGTGTAGATATTATATACATAGTATAAGACAAAAATAAATAAAAGCTCTTCCCTTTTTGAAATGAGGGTGCCGTCCCTTTTGTGATCCAAAGCAAATGATGTGTTTCATTTATTTAGTTGAGTAAATGACATTTAATGTGTGTAAGAGTGAGTCATAAAGCAAAATAAAAATCTTGCTTGCTTAGTGAGTGAGAGGACCGAGAGGAATGGTCAAGGCTAAAGTAATTAATTGTTTTATTTCTTTTGTTGGTTTGAGTACATAAGTGTTAAGTGAATAAAGCAAAACAAATCACTTCTCTTCCCAAACCATCTACTGCCGTGAACTTGAGAAAGAAAAGCTTGGAGTGTTCTCCATTTTTAATAGCCCTAAACCTTGATACAAAAATACCTACACCAAAAATCAAAGCCGGACAAAAGGTTTGGAATCGAACAAGCTATTTATATACGTTAAAATTTTCGATTTTCAACCGTTAGATTTTAATATATATGTTTAGGTTCTTAATGAGAAAAATAGGATACATTATGTTAGCATGTTTAGTTTGTTTACTAATTATGTTTAGTATGTTATGTATAAGCATATGTATTGTTGAAATTTAAAGCTAAGCATGTTATAATTATTTTTGTGATGACCGAAAATTTTATGATTTAATTTGTTGATGGATTAATGATACATGTTGATAATAGAACTCATTGTGATTTGTTGGAAATTTTTAGAAATTGTATGTAATGTTTTTGTCATTACCGAAAATTATTAGAAATTGTATGTTGATGTACAAATTATATTTAAGTGATATTATAGCATATTATTAATCTAGAGCATTGATTTAGTGTTATGTGAATTTATTAGAATTTTTAGAAAATATATGCTCATATGTTAGAAATTTTTGAGAATGCTTAAGTAGGGGTACATTGATGTGTTAATTGTAAATGTTGGATATTATGCTAGATTAATGATATAGAATGATGTTTAGGCATTGTGGAATTTTATTAGAATTTTAGAAAAAAATTGGTAATATTTGTAAAAACAATTCGAAAGCTATAAGTATAGGAAAGGTGATGTCCAATTTTCCTATAGCTAATGTTAATACATATTAATGATCCTATGATAATATAGTGTACTATATGAATTTAGAAGAATTTTTGGAAGAAGTTTGAGAATTTAGTTTGAGAAGGCCGAGAGTTGTTATTGAGAAATTAAGAGTTTTAAATTCTCTTTATCAAGAAAAATAATATATTATGTACTTAGAATATATTTTGGACCTACTAAGAATTTATGGGATTTTATAAACATAGTATACTATGTTTATGGCGAAACGTTATATTCAATAACGTTAGATGCGAAAATAATATGAAATGTATAAGTTAGGTGTTATTAAAGTAAAATATGAATCAGGTTTATGGATTAAAGTGAAAAATCGAGAATTTGGGTAAATTGATAAGAAATCGATTGAAAATCGATTTATATAGAAATTAGTTATCAAATATGTGAATAATTCGAAAAATAAGTTAAGAAAAGTCAAAATCGTTGACTTAAGTCTAAACTTATGATATACGTTGAATAAATACACTAATACATGTAAAACGTATTAAATTTATAAGGAAATCTCATTTGTGAGAAATGATTTCATAATTGAAATCATGTTATCGAAAAACATTAGTATAAGTTCGACGTTTAACCTAAAAGGTTAAAATGAGACCGTAGATCATATTACGTCTCTATCAATGTACGAGAAATTATTAATTGCGATATACGTTGAAAATACGTATTAATTTAGTTAAGGGATGCGACATATTATATTATAAAGTTATCAAAGTTTATTAAACTTCGAAAATCTCGAAAAACGTAACCGACGTACTAAATTAGTTTTTACGTAAAGGTGGGACGCGGACGTGATCAAGCGATGTAGAAAGAAATCATATTTTGAGAATCGACGATCCAGGTGGGCTTTACTATACTCAAAAAGATAAAATGCTTACCAAATGATTTATTTACGATGCTTATTTGCAAGAAATGATGATGAAATGATTTATTTAATTACCTGCCCAAAATGTTTATGTTTTATGTATGTAACCTATCCATGATCGAATTGTGAATGTTGTTGGGTAGCTCCCAACTTATGAAATGATTGAATTCATATCCTTGTTAGTACCCGCAAGGATGATTGAGAATTTGTATCCTGTGTCGGAGTGGCAAGGATTTTTGTGCACTATTTGGTGACTGTGTGCTGAAAGGGTTCTCGGCTGGTCACGACGTCCGTGGGAGGAGGCCTCCTTCTACGGCGCGAGATGAATTTATGAGATGAGTTGAGAGAAATGTTATATGTGAAGGGATTTGGATCATACATACAAGGAAAATATGTCCGCCGCATAAATATTTATGAAATGATGAAAATGTTTTGTAAGTACTAGCCTATTCAAATAAAACCCTCAGATTCTTCTTGTCATGGGCAAATGTAATTTAAATTGATAAAATGTTTTGGCATAAGTTCACTGAGTGCATTCTTGTACTCAGCCCCTGCATGTTTGTTTTTAAATGTGCAGGTTGAGCAGATGATTGATGAAGATGTGTTGAGCAGTCGGACCTCTTTTGATAATGATATGTTAGAAACCTTGACTACACATCGTCATATGTGTATTCACATGTTTTTCCGCTACGATAGAACACTAAACTTATCTTTTGATGTTGACAGTTAAATCCCTTCAGATCATGGAATCTTTTGTTAAGGATCAGTAGGTCTCTTTCTACATGTAAATTATGTGTGTCTTGTACATAATGGTTAAAACTTCTTAGTTTAGTTAATGTATGTCCCACAAGTCTTTGATTAATCC
The DNA here is from genome assembly GCA_036937905.1 of Salvia rosmarinus. Taxonomy (NCBI): domain Eukaryota; kingdom Viridiplantae; phylum Streptophyta; class Magnoliopsida; order Lamiales; family Lamiaceae; genus Salvia; species Salvia rosmarinus. The sequence goes on from CM072814.1 coordinate 17,862,806, forward strand.
TCTTTCATGTTCCTTGATTACTATTCCAAGTATTAGTCCTCGTTAATACGGCCTTAGGATTTGAGGGCTGTTACAGGTATGTGGATAGAAATTCCAAAGTTATAGTCCCGTGAGTAAACCAGTTTCGTGAATGCTCCCTGAATCCTACCCCGAGTGAGCGACCCGGACCAACCAACCCGGACCTGAGGGCTGACTAGTACTAGGAGTAGTACTTTAGGGTTACATGAATAAAATAGATGCGTGAAAATAAGCTAACATGCTCGAATGTAATACGAGATGATGTTATATTGTTTTTGAAAAGGTTTAGCCATCGGACCCCAAAACTCGCCCGATCCGATGGGCCTCAATAGTTTAAAACATAAAGCATAAATAAGGAGTTCAGAGTAGTAGCAATGAAAGTGTGTGAATACATATACGACGATATGCATTCAAGGTATAAACCACAAATTCAATTAAACCGTCAAGGACACCGACCTCAACACTTTCCCCATCATCACCATCAAAGCTCAACCCGCACATTTAAAACAACATGCAGGCTAAGTACAAGAAATTGCACTTAGTGGACTCATGCCGAAAACATTTGATAAATTTGGATTACGCCAATATCGAGTAAGTCACAGTGGTTTTAGTTAAAATGCCTCAGGCTTACCAAATCATTTTCGTCAGAAACATAGCTCGCCGAGCATTTTCGTGTGTATGGTCCATATCTCATAGTCACAATACATAATAATAATAATAAATAATAAACGCCGAGAGTGAGGCCTCCCATCTACGACGCCGTGACCGCCGAATCCCGCACAAAGACACAAATACCGCAAGCATATGTTAACACAACAGATAGTTCCAACCTTCACGCCAATCCTAGCTGTGCATTTATCATCCCAAGACAGACCCGACATTAAAAAGGTGGGTGCTACCACAACAATTGATATAATAGTTCCAACTATCTCCACAATTTCTACCCGGCATAACAGATAGATCCATACACAAAACGAAATATTTTCGCGTGTAATGCAAGAAACATTTGATAAACAAATTGTAGTATAAGTGTCAGAATAAATTCATTTGGTATGACAAGAAAGTCATATTTTGAAGATAAGAAGCCCACATTTTGAGGTAAGAAAGGAAAGCCCACCGACTATGGTTTGTTGTAAAGTCCCAGTTCGCTCGTTCGTCAAAATCCCGTCACGCGCTTCAAGGCCCACACCTTTACGAAAAAGCGAGGTTTTAGTACGTCGTCAAGTCTTTCGAGACTTTCAAAACTAAGATAAACTTCGATATTTCATATCGATGTAGACCGAATTCCTTAGTGAATTCAATACGCCTCTAACACGATACGATCGACTTGTTCTCGCTCTTCGAGATGCTTTCAACGATAAGCACGCTTTTTCGATATATGGATTTCATTTGTGAAACTTTCTTACTAATGGGTATCATACTCAATTAGTATATCTTACGCGCATCGACGATTTATAAATGTATAATCGCACGCTTGACTGAAAGTCAACGAAGTCAACATTGATCAACAAAGTCAACGATTTCGACCTTTAATAATAGTAACTTTACTATTTTGTTTTATAAATCGAATTTGATCGATTTGAAAACGTAAAGTCCTATTGCTCGATTTATCTTGTAAATCAAGGACTTATGATTATTTTAGCATTTTTAATAACCCTCTTTTATAAATAAAAACGATTTTGGTATTTTAAAACGTTATAAATGAACGCTCGCCTCAAACATAGCAATCTATGTTTATAAAATTTTGTAAAATTTAAAACTGTCCAGAATATCATTTTAGTAAATTTTCATTAATAAACTGCTTTTAAAAGGATTTTAAAATCCTTTTATATTATCGATAATTTTCGATAATTAGTTTAAAAATACTAAATGACCTTTGAAAATTTTTCTAAATTAATATAGTGTATTATTATACACTATGGTCCAGAATATGAATTTATGAAATTCATATAATACTGTTTGCTAATTATTTATATATATATATATATATTCACTGTAATTCACAATAATAGGAATAATCATCCAAAATTCCCAAAATTGATATATACTTATAATAACATCCCAACATCAGTATATAATATTTATATAACCCATAGTTACTCATAACTATTTATTTCACAATATGTAACAATATTCACTAATAATAAGATAATTACCAAATAAATAGCAAACAATTTCTAAAAATTCTAAATAAATTCCAACATCAATAAACATTATATTATAACATTATAACATCATAACATCAACCAAACTAATTTAAATCGTCACCATATGAGCTTTGCAAGCTCTCGCTTTTTCGATTTATTTTAGTATTTGGTTTTCAAAATTCCAACAATTATATACTATGTTTATACACTATAGTATATTAATATAACATCATATAATCATCAAGAACTAATTAAATCATCACCTTCATAAGCAACAAGCTTTCGGTTTATTTGATTTAAATAGTAATTGATTTCCAAAATTCTAATTAATTTACACAATGCATAAATAATATATTAAAGCATTAAAACACCATTACATGTTCAAAAATAAAATCATACATCAACATATATTTTCCATATGCTCACGGCCTTAATTAAAAATTAAGCATATGATTTTCAAAAATTTAATTAAATCATATAACATATAATCAATACATTAAAGCATTAATATGTCATTATATGATTAAAACAAAATTATACACCAAGGTATTTTATTCAATAAGCTCACTAGTATTTTTAAAATAAATAGCTGTGGTTTTCCAAAAATTTTAATTAACATACCATAGGTTTAAATCATAACATACATCAATATTTCATCATAAAATGTTCAAGAAATAATCGGTCATCACATTTTATTTTATACAGCTTTGAAAATTATTTTAAACATACTATATGGTTCAAAATAATATAAGCATGCTAGATCCATTCAAAAATTAAATATACAACAACATATGATTATCTAAGCATACATTTCATATATTTTTCAAATAAATCATCAAGAACAACATTCTCATGCTCAAGAACATTTAAAACATACATATATATATATATATAGCATTCAAACACACACATATATATATAAGCATGCTCGATTTTTCTTGAATAAAAGGAGAATAATCAAGCTATGGTCTTATTTACCTTGAAATGGTATGGAATCACAAGAACAACATGTGGTATCAAGGTTTGGAAGAAGAAAAGAGAAGAATAAGAAGAAGAAAATTTTGAAAATGGAGAGGGTCGGCTCTCGATTTTTTTCAGAGAGAAAATGGAGAGGAGAGAGTGTTGTGGTGTTCTCAAATTTGGATGGAGGTAATGTTAATGTAATGTGTGGTGTGGAAGAGTCCCTCCCTCTCTCCTTATCTCTCTCGATTTTGGCCAAGACAACACACACCCAATGGGTGAATGGCAGCCCCATGATGTGGGTGTAGTGATGATTAAGCTAAGCTAGTAAGGTGTTCATGCATCGTCCAAAAAAAGTGAAAGTGCATGCTTGGTTTGGGAAGATGATGATGGGCGTTTTGTGGGGTAGTGTTTAGGCTGATTTAATTTTCTTGTTACACATAATACATGTATTAATCATAATATAGATCATAGATATATAATACATGTCATTAAAATAATTAAATCACAACATATACACAGTTTCAAATTACCGATAATAAAATTGGAAAAATAGGAATAAAATACAATTTACACCTATTATTGATACTCATGCTATTTTCGATCCAAATATACACATATATATCATAATATATGATTTAGATATTAAATAATATCATAGGATAAAATTATAGCATTAATTAATGCATAAGAAACCCTAATTTCAAAATTAGATTTCAAATTTATAAAAATCATATCGATTTTTAATGATCTAAAACTGATTTCATAGCTTAATAACACTCATATATATCATATTATAAAGTTTAGATACCATATGATAATTTAATAGTGTCATTTCATGTGAAAACCAAAGTTTATAAACTTAGTGGTTTTGAAAATTTCAATATCAAATTATCGAATTTAATAACTGAAAATTCGATTTTTAATAATTAATAATACTGAAATTATATAAATAATAATAGGAAATTAATTATTATAATTTCCGAGCATTAAACTCATTTTACAAAACGCCTCAGACGCCGACGCTCAAAACGCCTCAAACGCTCAAAATCGACTCATCTCAAATGGTCGCAGAAGTTCACACTTACTAAATAAATATATTCCTTTAATAAAGGAATTAAGATGGAAATTAATTCCAAGCTTCACCGCCGTAAAATTTCATGAAAAGTCGACGCTCGACACGCTGCTCGACGTTAAAATATATCGATTTAATCATTTCGTAATATTTCAATCCTTTAATTCACAATCCTTAGTGAATTATGAAAGGAAATTATAACGATATCGTATCGAAATCACAAGATTCGATGTCGAAAAGATAATATACGGTAAAACCCTAATTACGGGTTTAGAAAACCGTAATCGATATTCGTTTTTTCGAATATTACATTCCACCCCTTACGAAAAATTTCGTCCCGAATTTGTATACCTTTAGAAAAATAGATCGGGTATTTTTCTCTCATTGCTTCTTCAAGCTCCCACGTGGCTTCTTCCTCGTCCGTGGTGTCTCCACAAAGACTTTGACTAACGGAATCGACTTGTCCGTAGTTGCCGAACTTTGTGGTCAAGTATGGCGCGGGTTCTTCCTTATAGCTCATGTCCGCTCGAGGATCACGCCGCCTGATGAATCACGTGCTTTGGGTCGTGAACGATTTTGAATTGTGAGACGTGAAAACATTATGGACATTCCCTAGGTTTGGCGGAAGAGCCAACCTATAAGCAATCGGACCTATCCTCTCTAGATCTCATATGGTCCTATAAAACGGGTCTCAACTTTCCTTTCGTGCCAAACCCGACAATCCCTTTCATGGAGAGACCTTAAGAAAGACTTTGTCTCCATCCTCAAATTGTAGTTCTGATCACGCAGACGTCAGAAGATTTCGTCCGTCCCGAGCCTCTTTATCCTCATCCTAATTTGTCGAACGATTTCGATCATTTCGCTCACCGCATCGTGCCCTATAACTTTCTCTCACCGACTTCATCCCAATAAAAAGGTGATCTACACTTCGCCATACAAGGCTTCAGATGGGCCATGCCTATCGTCGCTGATAGTCGTTGTTGTAAGCAAACTCAATCGAGGTAAAATATCTTCCCATTTTGCACCTCGATCCAATACTACGGTTCTAAGCATATCTTCAAGCCGCTTGATCGTTTCTTCCGATTGTCCATCGCCAGGGTGGAAAGTCAGATCAAATTTAATCTGCACTCAGCTCGCCGCAAGCTAATCCGTAACTGGATGTGAACTGGAGTCTCGATCGAGGTAATAGATTTCGCACTCCATGTAGTCGCATAATTTCCTTAACGCATACCGAGCCAACTTATCGATCCATAAGTGCTTTGAATAGGTAGAAAGTGAGCACTTTGGTAAGTCTATCCACAATTACCCATACGGTCGTGTTTCCTCTTCTCGATTTGGGTAAGCTTGTAACGAAATCCATCGTTATATCGTCCCACTTCCATTCGGGATTTCTAACGGTTGTAACTTCCCGTAGGGTCGCTGGTGTAGGCCTTCACTTGTCGACAAACAAGACAGCTGCTCTACTAAAGAAGCTATGTCTCGCTTCACGCCTTCCCACCAAAATTTTTCCTTCGTGATCCCGGTACATCTTAGTACCGCCTGGGTGGGCGGTGTAGGCGACGTGAGCCTCACTCATGATTTCGCTCAAGCTCGCCGTCAGAACGCATATCCTACCTTCAAACAATAAGGCGTTATCCGTGCTCTTGAAATTCTCAATCCTTCGCACCTTAGTCTTTCTGATCTTTTCCAACTTTTCTCAATCCTTTCGTCTCGACAATTCTTTTTCTTAGATCGATGTTCAAAGCAGTGAGTGTAGCGACATACCACAATTGTCCCGGTGGTTCAACCAGCTCAATCTTCATCCCGCCAAACTCTTCAACGAAGTTTTTCCTCTGTACAAAGAGACATCCTAACTGGTACGGTTTCACGACTCAAGGCCACCACTACATTCGCCTCGCCCGGTGATAGTTAATACCACACCGTAATCTTTACTAATTCAAGCCATCTTCTTTGTCTCATATTCGATCCCTTTGTTCAAGAAATACTTCAAACTTTTATGGTCTCGTGAAGATCTCACATCTCACACCATAGAGATGGTGTTCCAAATTTTCAAAGGCATGAACCATACCGCTAGTTCCAAATCGCGGGTGGGTAGTTCAGTCTGGGTCCGAGTTGTCGGATGCATAAGCTATCACTTTTCCTTCTTGCATCAAAACACAACCCACCCAGCCTTAGATGATGCTCAGATAGACTACGCACTTTGTCCGCCGCTCGACCGCTAGAACCGTGCACCGTCAATTTTTTTCGAGTATTTGAAACTCGCCTCGCACTCATCACCCAAACGAACTTGATTCCTTTCCCGAGTAGTCGGGTTATCGGCCTTGCAATCTTGGAGAATCCTTCGATGAATCTCCTATAGTAGCCACTAATCCTAGGAAACTTCTAATTTCGCGGTCGCTGCTTAGGTGATTTCCATTCTCGCACGGCCTCTACCTGGGTCGATCTACTTTTATGCCTTCAGCAGACACGATGTGTCCAAGGAACATAACTTCCTTCAGCCAAAACTCACATTTGCTAAACTTAGCAAAGAGTCTTTCATTTCTCAAGGTTTGCAAAACCGTTCTTAGATGTTCCCTATGATCCTCTTCATTTTTCGAGTAAATAAGGATATCATCTATGAAGACCAAAACGAATTTATCCAGAAATGGATGAAATACTCTGTTCATGAGGTCCATGAATACGGCTGGTGCATTGGTTAATCCGAATGGCATAACTATGAACTCATAGTGGCCATATCTCGTTCGAATGCGCCTTAGGTACATCCTCGCATCGTATTTTCACCTGATGGTATCTCGACTTAAGATCAATTTTAGAGAATACACCCGCCTCGCAATTGATCAAACAGTCATCAATTCGGTAAAGGGTATTTGTTCTTTAGTGTCATCTTATTTAGTTCTCTATAATCGATGCACATCCTCAAAGAACCATCCTTTTCTTAACAAACAAAACAAAGCGCCCCCAAGGTGAAACACTGCCTAATAAATCCTAGATCCAAAAGCTCGATTTGGATTTTCAGCTCTTCTAGCTCCTTTGGGGCCATCCTATAGGCGCCTTCGACACCGGGCTGATCCCGCCCAAGTCGATGGTAAACTCTAGTTGTCTCATCGTGAGGTAGTCCCGTAGATTTTCGGAAATACGTCCAAAACTCTCGACAACTTCAATGTCTTCTACCCGCTTCGGGTTTATCCCCTTCGCTCAAATAAACGAGGAATGCAAGACATCCTTTCTCGGTTCATCATCCTCCTAGCTTGTAGTGTCGACACTATCGGCACTCTTCTTCCCATGCCGATCCCATGGAAATGCGTAGTTTTGTCCCGAAAGTGAAACGAAATTTTCCTTTCCTTACAGAGAATCGTGGAATGATTCTTAGCTAACCACCCATTCCTAGGATTATGTCTACATCGTCCATGGGTATTATGTTTAGATCGCTAGCCGTAACCTTAAGTGATCCTAATGTCAACTCTAGGTTCGAGCAAAAGTGTGTAACGGCCATAATTCCTCCTATAGGCGATGAGATTCTCATATCCCTGCTTGATCTTTCGCACCTAAGGCCCAAAGATTTCACGCATGATTTTGCAATAAAAGAATGCGAAGCACCAGATCGAACAAGACTATAATAGGTAGGTTGAGAAGAACTCCCATACCGCCAAGTTTCCTTGGTTCTGCTCGCTCGCCTCCCGTGCGTGGGCGTAGCTCGCCCGAGCCGGCCGAGGCCGACGGGCGCCGGTCCCGCTGATTTGGCGGTTGTTGCTCGCGTTGCCGCCGCCGCCGGCGCTGACGCGGTGGTTGCCGCCCGCCGTTGTTGTGGCGGTCGCCGCCACCGCCGCTGCGGGATTTGTTGTTGTGGCGGCCGCCACCGCGCGGCCGCCGGAGTTGTTGTTGTTGAGGCCGGGTGTTTGCCACCGAGTTGCCGGGTTGGGCCGGAACCGCGCGCGTGGTCGGGTCAAGTCAGATAGCCCTCAATGGCCGAGCATTGCCCGCTGGTTCGGCCTTCCATCCGAACGTGACATCGGGCAATTGTGGCGAATGCCCGCTCACCCCGCATTTATAACAGCTACCACATTTGCCGCACACACCCTTGTGTGTCCTATGGCATCGAGGGCATTGAGGTGTCCTCGATCGCTCATGTGGTCCCTTGCCGTGGAGCATAAACCGCTTCTTCCGCCTTTGTCCTCGCGCGCGGGTTTCGCCACGGGCGCCAGCGACTTGCTTCTCCGTAGTTTCCGCGGTTGTTATTTCCGCGGTTGGGCCCCGCCCTTTTCCCTTATCCGACTACTGTGCCCGAGACGACACCGACTTATTTTCGCCATGGTCGCTTTCTTATATCCAAAGCTCGCTAGAGCTTTTGTAAGATAGGTCTCCATGGTCGGCAAGAGACATGCGATTCCATTCTTAGCCCCGCTCGAACTTTTCCGACATCTTCAAGTCGGTGTCTACTAGATCCGGCAAGATATCTCGACGCCTCGCAGAAAGTGCGATCGTAGTCGGTTACGGATAATTTTTCTTGTTTTAGGTGAAAATTCTCGCCTCTTTTCCCCTATAACTTTTGGGATATACTTTTCATACACCTCTTTCAAATCCTCCCACGAGAATTCCTCCACTGCTCACAGAAAGTCTTCTTTCCGCCTCCCACTGTAAGTCACCGTCCAACCACCGAAAGTAACACACGATGCCCTTTCTTGTGCCTGCATCTTAAGAAGGTAAAGATCCGCTCAATAGCCCCGACCCATTGTTCGGCTTCTTCCGGTTGTTTTTCCCTAAAGACATGTGAGGGTTCTGCCTTAAAACATTTCTTCGATCCCGCGATCGGGTTGAGGTGGAGGTGGTGGTTGGGGATTGTCTTCCGCCTTGTTCGGGACTCTACCCTTCCTCTCGGCCTTCCCCGCCCTCGACCTCCGGGTTCCCGCCCCGATTCCTTCTGAGGCATGTCGCTATGAAAACAAGTAAACATTAGCATTTATTCTTTTCACAACCAACATCCACCAACACTATTGGGCTTGTCATAAAGCGATCCCAAACAGAGTATAACATTCTTAACAAACATAACTTGCCGCAAAAGCCCTATTAGGTCGTGTATATATATATATCAAAAATTTCGCCATAGGTGGATGTTCAAAACAATGGTAAACAGTAAAATATAAATCCCGCCCACACGGCCTAAAAAGAGATTTCGAGTTTTAGAACTAAGGTGCAACAAAAGAAAAGAGAAAAGCTAGCACACACGCTAGACATAACAAAACAAATTCTAATTAAAACGCCGCCTAGTGCCTTCACGAGGTCTTTCCCTATTCCGTGTCTTCCTCGTGGTCTTCCTCCTCCTCCGAATCATCTTCGCCGTCCGAATGTCCATACGGGTAGTCCTCGATGGTCCGGCCCATTGCTTTCCACCATCGGTATATCTCGCATGGGGTTAAAAGCGGTGGTCGATTCGCCCGAGGCTCGTAGTCGGGCGAATCGGACCGTAGCATACCGAGTCGGGTCATACCGAAGGCATCCGATACTCTCATCCGTGCCGTCCGGCGAAAGTGCTCGACCGGTGGTATGGCTGGGACCATAGGTGGTGGAGGTGGTACCGTGGACGACGGGTGTCCGGCTGTAAGGGTGGAAATACCGCCTCCCAAGGCTCGGGGCGGCCGCCCTCTAAGCGAAAGGTGTCCGCCTCGCCGAATCGACACGGAGGTACCACCGGGTCGATCCGCCTCGAACCTCTGTGTAAAGCCACTCGCGACTCATCCCGCCTGTATACTCGGGAGTGAGGTAGGGTCCTCTCTGCTGCCTCAGAATGCTATATACGTAAGTCGTGACTCACGAACCCGCGATCTCCCACCAAGTCGTAGCTGCCCATCGCCTGTAGATGTAATCCCCGATATCTCTCGAGCATATCCATCCTGTGCAGGGAGTATCGCTAGAAGGCGCTGGATGCCGCCATAATGGGCCACGCCGTGAGCTCAAGCGCCTCCAAAGACGGAGATAATATGCCAAGAACTCACCCAAGTCTTCCCCAACAAGACATCCAACTAGAGCGATATATACTCACCTCCTCCTCCGGGTGGGTGTGGTCCAATCCTCCTCCTCGCGAGATATCTCATCCTCCATCCGTCACTTAATAAAACTAACATAAGTCAACTATCGCCATCGAATAAGGTGCAAGGATATCTTAAACGTAACGTGAAGCAACTAGATAAGGTCAAGCAAGTCTATAAGGTAGGCAACATCATACTGCACAAAACTCACCACAACTTACCTTCTTAGTCTTACCCAAACGTATACATAAGCCAACAACATCTTAATATGAGCTATGAGATCCTTATTCTATACCAAACACTCGAACTAGAGTTCAACGGACTCTATCGTATTCTGAGGCAGAATTATGATTCTGTTCTTCATAACAAATGAAGATCAGTGTTAGGAGTACGCAGGTGAAAACCATGCGTAAATCGGAGTCCTAACGAGAGATCTAGCTAAAACAAATCTACTGCGCAGTGCAGGAAATTTGCGCGATCGTGCCAAATTGCAAAACGAGACGATGTCGACGTAATACGCCTATCATCTTCGGGTTCTCGCCGAGGCTGAACATCCTGAAGCCGTAGTGACGCCCATGTCGTGATTCGTGTTGCTGGTCACCGTGTCGAAGTAGTGATGGAGTGCCGACGCCATTCAGCTTAAAGGTCGAGGTTGTCCTCGCCCATCCTTCTCGCCGCCTTCCGCCGCTCGTGCCCAAGGGTATCGCTATTTCATTCTTCCTATCGCTCTTTTGTTCGCATATGGGAAAAGAAGTTCAGATTCTATGTTCTTTCACGATACGTGAACATGCTCCTTAGAGTCTAAGTTCGCCTTATGATAACATATCGCTCATCATAAATAAAATTTGAAAGTGGAAAGATGTTTCAATTTGAAAATTTTTGAAATACGATTTCAACATAGCAATCATAATCAACTTATATGCATATCAAAATGGATTCATTCATCCCATGTTGATCATTCAACTAGTACCACCATGTACTTTCATATCAATACTGAGTATTGCATTAGTTCAACTAAAAGTATTTTGTAAAAATTTTCGCTCAACTTTCATTTTCATCATAAAATTTTCATAATAATCAAATCCTTCAAAAGTCCATCCAATTGTTCAATCATGTAAAATTTCCATTTCATGAGTTTGAGAAAGGAATGCAGCTACCTCTTTCCGGCTGAGCTCGATGTGATGGAGTGTTGAGAGGAGTCAAGAGGTTTCTAGAAGTCCAAATGACTGATCTAGACTTAGAATAAAAAGAATTTGGTTTTCAAAGAGCAAAAAGCTCGATACCACTGTCACTTACGACCCCATTCCGACCAACCCGGACCTGAGGGCGACTAGTACTAGGAGTAGTACTTTAGGGTTACATGAATAAAATAGAGATGCGTGAAAATAAGCTAACATGCTCGAATGTAATACTTAGATGATGTTATATTGTTTTTGAAAAGGTTTAGCCATCGGACCCCAAAACTCGCCCGATCCGATGGGCCTCAATAGTTTAAAACATAAAGCATAAATAAAGGAGTTCAGAGTGTAGCAATGAAAGTGTGTGAATACATATACGACGATATGCATTCAAGGTATAAACCACAAATTCAATTAAACCGTCAAGGACACCGACCTCAACACTTTCCCCATCATCACCATCAAAGCTCAACCCGCACATTTAAAAACAACATGCAGGCTAAGTACAAGAAATTGCACTTAGTGGACTCATGCCGAAAACATTTGATAAATTTCGATTACGCCGCCAATATCGAGTAAGTCACAGTGGTTTTAGTTAAAATGCCTCAGGCTTACCAAATCATTTTCGTCAGAAACATAGCTCGCCGAGCATTTTCGTGTGTATGGTCCATATCTCATAGTCACAATACATAATAATAATAAATAATAAACGCCGAGAGTGAGGCCTCCCATCTACGACGCCGTGACCGCCGTAATCCCGCACAAAGACACAAATACTCGCAAGCATATGTTAACACAACAGATAGTTCCAACCTTCACGCCAATCCTAGCTGTGCATTTATCATCCCAAGCACAGACCCGACATTAAAAAGGTCATGCTACCACAACAATTGATATAATAGTTCCAACTATCTCCACAATTTCTACCCGGCATAACAGATAGATCCATACACAAAACGAAATATTTTCGGTGTAATGCAAGAAACATTTGATAAACAATTGTAGTATAAGTGTCAGAATAAATTCATTTGGTATGACAAGAAAGTCATTTTTTTGAAGATAAAAGCCCACATTTTGAGATAAGAAATTTTGAGAAGCCCACCGACTATGGTTCGTTGTAAAAGTCCCAGTTCGCTCGTTCGTCAAAATCCCGTCACGCGCTTCAGGCCCACACCTTTACGAAAAAGCGAGGTTTTAGTACGTCGTCAAGTCTTTCGAGACTTTCAAAACTAAGATAAACTTCGATATTTCATATCGATGTAGACCGAATTCCTTAGTGAATTCAATACGCCTCTAACACGATACGATCGACTTGTTCTCGCTCTTCGAGATGCTTTCAACGATAAGCACGTTTTTCGATATATGGATTTCATTTGTGAAATCCTTTCTTACTAATGAGGTATCATACTCAATTAGTATATCTTACGCGCATCGACGATTTATAAATGTATAATCGCACGCTTGACTTGAAAGTCAACGAAGTCAACATCGATCAACAAAGTCAACGATTTCGACCTTTAATAATAAGAACTTTACTATTTTGTTTTATAAATCGAATTTGATCGATTTGAAAACGTAAAGTCCTATTGCTCGATTTATCTTGTAAATCAAGGACTTATAATTATTTTAGCATTTTTAATAACCCTTTTATAAATAAAAACGATTTTGGTATTTTAAAACGTTATAAAATGAACGCTCGTCTCAAACATAGCAATCTATGTTTATAAAATTTTGTAAAATTTAAAACTGTCCAGAATATCATTTTAGTAAATTTTCATTAATAAACTGTTTTAAAAGGATTTTAAAATCCTTTTAATTATCGATAATTTCGATAATTAGTTTAAAAATACCAAATGACCTTTGAAAATTTTTCTAAATTAATATAGTGTATTATTATACACTATGGTCCAGAATATGAATTTATGAAATTCATATAATACTGTTTGTTAATTATTTATATATATATATATATATTCACTAGAATTCACAATAATAGGAATAATCATCCAAAATTCCCAAAATTGATATATACTTATAATAACATCCCAACATCAGTATATAATATTTATATAACCCATAGTTACTCATAACTATTTATTTCACAATATGTAACAATATTCACGGTAATAATAAGATAATTACCAAATAAATAGCAAACAATTTCTAAAAATTCTAAATAAATTCCAACATCAATAAACATTATATTATAACATTATAACATCATAACATCAACCAAACTAATTTAAATCGTCACCATATGAGCTTTGCAAGCTCTCGCTTTTTCGATTTATTTTAGTATTTGGTTTTCAAAATTCCAACAATTATATACTATGTTTATACACTATAGTATATTAATATAACATCATATAATCATCAAGAACTAATTAAATCATCACCTTATAAGAGCAACAAGCTCACGGTTTATTTGATTTAAATAGTTAATTGATTTCCAAAATTCTAATTAATTTACACAATGCATAAATAATATATTAAAGCATTAAAACACCATTACATGTTCAAAAATAAAATCATACATCAACATATATTTTCCCATATGCTCACGGCCTTAATTAAAAATTAAGCATATGATTTTCAAAAATTTAATTAAATCATATAACATATAATCAATACATTAAAGCATTAATATGTCATTATATGATTAAAATAAAAATTATACACCAAGGTATTTTATTCAATAAGCTCACGTATTTTTAAAATAAATAGCTGTGGTTTTCCAAAAATTTTAATTAACATACCATAGGTTTAAATCATAACATACATCAATATTTCATCATTAAAATGTTCAAGAAATAATCGGTCATCACATTTTATTTTTAATATCTTCAAAATTTATTTTAAACATACTATATGGTTCAAAATAATATAAGCATGCTAGATCCATTTCAAAAATTAAATATACAACAACATATGATTATCTAAGCATACATTTCATATATTTTTCAAATAAATCATCAAGAACAACATTCTCATGCTCAAGAACATTTAAAACATACATATATATATATATAGCATTCAAACATACACACATATATATATAAGCATGCTCGATTTTCTTGAATAAAGGAAGGTAGAATAATCAAGCTATGGTCTTATTTACCTTGAAATGCTATGGAATCACAAGAACAAAGGTAGGTATCAACTTTTGGAAGAGAAATGAGAAGAAGAAGAAGAAGAAAATTTCAAAAGATGGAGAGGGGCTGGCTCGATTTTTCAGAGGAGAAATGGAGAGAGAGAGAGTTTTTGGTGTTTCAAATTTTGGGATGGAGGTAATGAGTGTAATGGGTGGAATGAGAAGAGTCCCTCCCTATTATCTCTCTCTCTCTCTCAAGACAACACACACCCAATGGGTGAATGGCAGCCCCATGATGTGGGTGTAGTGATGATGAAGCTAGGCTAGTAAGGTGTTCATGCATCGTCCAAAAAAAAGTGGAGTGCATGCTTGGTTGGGAAGATGATGACGACGGTTATGGGGTGTTTTAGGGTGATTTTAATTTTTTGTTACACATAATACATGTATTAATCATAGTATAGATCATAGATATATAATACATGTCATTAAAATAATTAAATCACAACATATACACATTTTCAAATTACCGATAATAAATTAGGAAAATAGGAATAAAATACAAATTACACCTATTATTGATACTCATGCTATTTTCGATCCAAATATACATATATACATCATAATATATGATTTAGATATTAAATAATATCATAGGATAAAATTATAGCATTAATTAATGCATAAGAAACCCTAATTTCAAAATTAGGTTTCAAATTTATAAAAATCATATCGATTTTTAATGATCTAAAACTGATTTCATAGCTTAATAACACTCATATATATCATATTATAAAGTTTAGATACCATATGATAATTTAATAGTGTCATTTCATGTGAAAACCAAAGTTTATAAACTTAGGTTTTGAAAATTTCAATATCAAATTATCGAATTTAATAACTGAAAATTCGATTTTAATAATTAATAATACTGAAATTATATAAATAATAATAGGAAATTAATTATTATAATTTCCCGAGCATTAAACTCATTTTACAAAACGCCTCAGACGCCGACGCTCAAAACGCCTCAAACGCTCAAAATCGACTCATCTCAAATGGTCGCAGAAGTTCACACTTACTAAATAAATATATTCCTTTAATAAAGGAATTAAGATGGAAATTAATTCCAAGCTTCACCGCCGTAAAATTTCATGAAAAGTCGACGCTCGATACGCTGCTCGACGTTAAAATATATCGATTTAATCATTTCGTAATATTTCAATCCTTTAATTCACAATCCTTAGTGAATTATGAAAGGAATTTATTATAACGATATCGATCGAAATCACAAGATTCGATGTCGAAAAGATAATATACGGTAAAACCCTAATTACGGGTTTAGAAAACCGTAATCGATATTCGCTTTTCGAATATTACGCATCTCGTCCTTTTGATATATTACCCATCCTTTGGCATCTATCACATTCTTTGACAAAGGCGTGACAATCCTTGTAAATAGATGGCCAGTAAAATCCACTTTGGTTGATCTTCATGGCTATTCTATTAGCTCCAAAGTGGCCTCCTGTGGGGGCGTTGTGGCACTCGGCTATGATCATATTCCATTGGGATTGATGAACACAGGTACGGATAAAGCCATCTGCACACCGTCTATAAAGATATGGATCTTCCCAATAATAGAATTTGGCATCATGTACAAACTTCTTCCTTTGGTTGTATGTTAAAGCTTCAGGGACATGCATGATCACCAAATAATTCACAAAATCAGCATACTATGGCGTATGATCAATAAGTGCTAATACCTGCTCATCTGGGAATTACTCCTTGATATGCACATGTGGATGATCGCTTCCACCGGTTGCTCCAATCCAGATAAGTGATCAGCTACTACGTTCTCGCATCCTTTCCTATCCCGGATCTCCATGTCGAATTCTTGGAGCAGTAAAATCCAACGAACTAGACGTGGCTTTGAATTCTTCTTGTTAAAGAGGAATCATATAGCTGAATGGTCAGTGTGCACAATGGTGTGGGAACCCACTAAATAAGGACAAAATTTATCAAAAGCATATACCACCGCCAATAATTCTTTTTCAGTAGTGGTATAGTTCATCTGGACTGAGTCTAATGTCTTGCTGGCATAGTAGATGACTTTGAAAATTTTATCTCTCTTTTGGCCCAAAACAGCTCCAATTGCCCAATCACTGGCATCACACATCAACTCGAAGGGTGCACTCCAATCTGGGGAAATAAGAATAGGTGTAGTAGTTAGAGCAGTTTTGAAGTTCCTAAAGGCTCCCAAGCATTCCTTGGTGAAAACAAATTTAACATTTTTTTCTAACAGTCCACACAAGGGCTTGGTGATTTTCGAGAAATTTTGTATGAAACGACGGTAGAATCCAGCATGTCCTAGAAAACTTCGGACTGACTTCACATTCGTTGGTGGTGGTAATTTTTCAATGGCTACCACCTTGGCTCTATCAACTTCCAAGCCCTCTGCTGAGACTCTATGTCCTAACACAATGCCTTCCTTTACCATAAAATGGCATTTCTCCCAATTCAACACAAGACACGTATCCTCGCATCGTTGCAACAACTGGCTAAGATTATCAAGACAATTGTCAAAAGAGGATCCAAATACAGAAAAATTATCCATAAATACCTCCATGATATTTTCTATTAATCCATGAAAAATCGCCATCATACTTCGCTGAAAAGTAGCGGGAGCGTTGCATAGTCCAAATGGCATCCGTCTATAAGCAAAAACACCATAAGGGCAAGTAAATGCCGTCTTATGATGATCTTCCGGAGCGATGGGGATCTGATTATATCTCGAGTATCCGTCCAAAAAACAGTAGAACTCATGACCTGCTAACCTGTCCAACATTTGATCAATAAATGGTAAAGGGAAATGATCCTTACGTGTGGCTGCATTTAATGCTCTGTAATCAATGCACACCCTCCATCCGGTGACCAATCGTGTTGCTATCAGCTCATTGTTTTCATCTTTGATCACTGTCATTCCTCCTTTCTTTGACACCACCTGTGTGAGACTTACCCACTCACTGTCGGATATGGCATATATCATTCCGGCGTCTAAAAGTTTCAAGACCTCTTTTCTGACCACTTCCTGCATAGCTGGATTTAATCTACGTTGAGGTTGCACCTTTGGTCTATTCTCGGATTCCAATAAGATTCGGTGCATGCAGAGAGATGGACTGATTCCCTTGATATCCGCGATGGTCCATCCTATAGCTTCCTTGTATCTTCTCAATACTCGCAGGAGCTTCTCCAATTCTGTGGGATTAAGCAAAGCAGAAACAATAACAAGGTAAGTATCATTATCTCCCAAAAAAAGAATACCTGAGATGGTCCGGCAATGGTTTGAGCTCGAGTTTGGGTACGTCTGTGGTTTCCACTGTTGATTTCTTCTCTGTTGATGAACTCTTCTCTATTGACCCCCCATCAACTGGTCGATGAATATCCAAGTATGAGACCTGTTTAGATATGGGAGTGGTATCAAGCATAGATAAATATTCTAAAATTTCATCACAAGCTTCATCTAAATCATTTTAAGAGAAAACAGAATTTCTGATGCAATGCTCTAGCTTATCATCTTTGACTGGCTCAAAAGGTGTGAGAGTGGTAATAGAGTAACAATCCTCGGAATCTGAGCTGTCATGTCTCTTGATGGCATCATAAATCGAGATTTTGAGCTCCTCTTTGTTCAAATGAAAAGTGAGGTCACCATCCTGCACATCAATTAAAGCTCGACCCGTTGCTAGAAAAGGTCGACCCAAGATTAATGACTGATTTTTATCTTCAGGCATATCCAAAATTACAAAATCAACAGGAAAGACAAAGTCTTGAATTCTTACCAGAACATCTTCAACAACTCCCTTAGGGTAAGAAACTGACCTGTCAGCAATTAATAATGAGATTGTGGTTGGTTTCATCTCGCCAATCTCCAAACGGTTGAAAATAGATAGCGGCATCAAATTAATGCTTGCTCCCAAATCGCACAACACGTTGGGGAATGTATGCTCTCCAATCCTGCACACCAAAGTAAAACTCCCTGGGTCCTTTTGTTTGAGTGGCAACTTCCTCTGTATTATAGCACTGCATTCTTCAGAGAGGTTGATTGTCTCAAATTTTCCTAGCTTCTTCTTGCTTGCCACTGCGTCCTTGAGAAATTTTATATATCCGAGCATATCTCTAAGTGCATCAAGGAGTGGTATGTTGATGTTAACTTTCTGAAACATCTCCATAAAACGGGTGAGCTTCTCGTCATATTTTTTCTTCCCTAAACGCTGAGGAAAAGGAGCTGTAGGATTTTGGCGTGTCTGATCCTTCGCGTCTTCAGCTCGCGACTTCTCCTCTCTGTCTATCTCTCGCGAAACGCCTTCTCCGCCAGTCTCACGTCTTTAGCTCGCGACAACACGTCACGAGAACAGTCTGCGATGCCTTCTCCGTCTACCTTCGTGGATTTCCCTCACGACTCTTGCTCGCGAAGTAAGGTCGCGAGGTGAGTTTCTTTGGCTGGCGAGGTATCCCTCGCGACTTGGTTTCGCGACCGTAACTCGCGAGGTGCACTCGCGAGGCGAGAATTGGCTGACTCATACGTCTCGTCCTCTTCGTCTCTTTCATACTCCGAATGGTTGATGTATGATTTTCCGCTTCTCATCTGAATGGCATTGCATTGATTCTGAGGCATCTGATTTTTCAATTCTACTCAGACATTTGAAATTGACCACATGCCTGTGAATCCCAGCTCTCTCATTGGCCATCTGCCCTATTTGATTTTCCACCATCTTAAGTTGTTTTCCAATAGATGTAATAGTATTATTGATGGAACTGAAGGTATTCTCCAAAGCATTTATTATGTGACCCGTCTGTTGTATCTGAGTATTCTGTTGAGCCACACTGAGCTTCTTTGGCTCCACAAGGACTCCATTATTTACGGTGAAACCAGGCTGTGGTTGCTGTGCATTCGAGCGTTCGCATAAGAGAAATTAGGATGATTCCTATTATTTGGATGATACGCTGGATTTGCACCCTGATTCCCTTGGATGCCTCGATTCTGAAAATTACTTTTTTGATTCACAAAATTGGCCTCTTCAGTATCCTGTGCCATTAAAGCAGTCATCTTACCATTTCTTTCTTCTTCACATTCCTTTTGCAATGCTGTGAACTTTTCCAAGAGATTATCATATTTACTATCCACTTTAGTAGCAGCGACTCTTCTTGTTGGCTGTCTTTCCATCGGCCACTGATAACTGTTGGATGCCATCTCCTCAATTATTCTCAACGCTTCATCTATACCTCGGTTGAGAGGCGCACCTCCTACCGAGGCATCCACAATACTTGGTATCGTGATGAAGAAGACCATCGTAAAATTGTGTCACCGCTGTCGTGAGAATAACCATGTTGTGGACATTTTCGTAGGAGACTTCTGAATCTTTCCTAGGCTTCAAATAATGACTCATCTCCCAATTGTGAGAAATGAGAAATCTCAGCAATAATCTTCTGAGCCTTGGCAGGTGGAAAGTATTTAGATAAAAATTTCTCACAAAGTTGCTCCCACGTAGTAATTCCTAATCTGTTTAATCCCTTGAACCATTCTTTAGCTTGGCTCCTCAGCGAAAATAAGAACATCCTTATCTGGATGACATCAGCTGGCACTCCATTCTGCTTGATAGTATCACAGATATCCAGGAACGCTTCCAAGTGTGCATTGGGGTATTCAGTAACCCCTCTCCCAAACTGTTCCGCTTGTATCATGCTGATGAGGGCAGGCTTTAACTCGAAATTATTTACATTGACGTTCGGCCCCCATCCTCCACCTTGGAACAGGTCCGTAGGTGGCCTGTACATGTGGTTGAGCGGTATGGGTGTGCTCGCCCACCAATCTGCCCATCGATTACGCATGCCGGTTATATTTGCATTCTTCGCCAAAGATCGCCGCCATCTCGCCATCCGATCTTGGCCTTGAGGTTGTCTTTTCGCCATTGCTTGTTGTCTTCTTTCTCACTCTCTCTTATGTGATCTTTCAATCTCAAGATCCAAAGGAATAATTTCTTTCCTTTGAGATCTTGTAATCATCTGATCAGATGAGAGATAAAAAAAATCAGATTTAAGAAGCAACACAGAAATAATAATTTTTTTTTATTTTCTATTTTTTTTACAAGCCTGAATTAATAACTACAATTCAGAAAATTATAACTATGCAATCTAACAGTCATATTCCTACCAAATAGATGATAGTAAAACAACAAGTATATATATATATCGTATCCACAGGGACTGCGACTCGAGAACACAACAAATAATTAACAAAGAATCTTTATTATTATCTAGTCAACAATATCAAGAGAGATAATTGTAAAACTAGACTCGAAAATAAGAATATGAATAAAATCAGATATAAAAGACTAACCCTAGGGATGTATTTAACCTAACCAGATTCACACAATTAACCTATTAATCTGTTTACCAATTTAATCCACATTAATATGAAGGATCACTAATATAACTACAGTTTCCGCCAGGACAGCCTATAGTAGTAGGTTAGCCTAAACTCTATCTCCGCCGAGTCTCAAGAGAAGTAAGCTAATTACCAAAAGCACAAAAGATTTAACCTCCTCTGAGTTCACCTATCTCCGTCGGGTCTCAAGGCAAAAACTGTATTATGAATTCAAGATATCGATTATGCAATTAATTCCGCCAAGACATCAATCACATAACTAGCATGCATTAATATTGATCAGATACCAACAAATGAGAATTAAAGCCAAGAATTATAAATCATGAATAGGACGGCAAAACAGTATCAACAGATCAATTATATTAATCTAGTCAGACATACAAACCCTAGGATCAATACGAAATTTAGCTACTCATAATTAAATTATCAAAGCAATAAATAATTAAAGATAACATGAACTGAAATAAATAGATAAAACCGTAGGATTCCACGATGAACAATGTAGCACTTTGAATCCGTAAAGAAATCTGAACCCCAATACTAAACTACAAAAACTGAATGAAATAGAAACTCTAATATTTAACTGGACAACGTGCAATAGAAAAAGCAAAGAAAAGGTGTTCTGAATTCTGGATGCCAAAACTAAAGCCTATCTCTCGTGAATAAGAAAACGTAAAGCTGCTCCAATCTCCTCTCTCGTCAATTGTGTCAGTCTGCGCCCCTGACTCTGACGCAATCATATACGAAAACCCTCCTTTGGCTCGCGTGAATCTATCGCGAATTAAACTCGTGAGCGCTAGTTGTGATGCATCTTCCACGTTACCTCGCGAGTTCCTATCGCGAGCCTTGGTTGCGAATAATCAATTCAGCATGCATTCCTTATTTCATCGCGACATTTGATCGCAACCGTTGGTCGCGAGTGAAGGTCGCGAGGTTATGTGTTACTTTCTCGACTCGTCCAACCACGAGAGCTTGTCGCAAGCTTCCGCCGTGATGCTTAAGTGTGTACTCTTGCGTGTTCTACATTTTTAATTCAAAACCTGTGCTAAAATAATAAAAAATACACACGGCATCATATCTTTCAAAGTAATTAAAAATATATCAAAAGGCAGCTCAAACAATCATTTATCATTTATAAACAAGACAAATATAGTCATATAAATGAGGTAAAAATGAGGATAATCACACCTAATAGTCCATGAACTCGTTACTGAGGTATTCGCCACCGCGATCAGACCGCAGTGACTTGATACTTTTATCTAGCTTCGTCTCCACTTCCGCCTTTAAATTCTTTGAATTTCTCAAAGCATTCGAGACTTTCGGTGAAGCGGTATACGATCCGCACCTTGAGTAATCGTCAATAAAAGTGACAAAATACTGCATTCTCCACAAGCTTGTGTGGACATTGGTCCACACAGGTCAGAATGGACTAGCTCCAACACTTCTTTGGCTCTATAACCCTTCACTTTGAAGGGTTTGGTCGACATCTTACCTTCTATACAGGATTCGCAGACTGGGAACGGAGTAACTGTGATATCACCCAACATTCCATTCTTAGCCAGTCTTTGGATCCTATTTAGATTGATGTGACCTAATCTAAGATGCCAGGGAAATGTGGTGTCATCTTGCGAAGAAAACTTCATCTCCTTAAGGTTTGATGAAGATGCAACGCAATTAAAGGTATTATGCTTGGCAGAAATAGTATAAAGCGAATTATATAATGAGCCACCACAGATAACTTCGTCATTTCTTATGATAGAAACACCACTATAAAAAACAACTGAATATCCATGTATAAATAGTTTCGAAACCGAAATAAGATTCCACCGAAACTCCGGCACATATAAAACGTCTTTTAATACTAAAACCATCCTATCAAAACATAAAGTAACGTCTCCGACTGTAACTGCCTCGACTTTCTCCGCGTTGCCCATGGAGATCGTTATCTCGCCATCATGCAGCCTCCCATGTCTCAGGAACCCTCAGAAGGTGTAGCAAACATGATCGATCGACCGTATCTACTACCCATGAATGAGTAGAACAAGTCGCTAAACATGTTTCAGCACTAAAGCAAATGGTGTACCTTGTGCCTCGAGCATAGGGCACTGGCCTTCCAATGCCTATTCTTGCCGCAGACTTCAAGCACTTCAGATCTCTCCTTCGCTTTTTCAAGCCTCCGATGGCAGTCATGTTCTTGCTCCCATTGGTTCCTTTGCTTCTACCACCTTTGGCACCCCTTTTTCTTCTTCCATTTTTCAACGGAAAATTTGGGCCCTTAGATGTGCTAGCAAGGGCATGTGCTACTTTTCCCATGACACCTTCCGCGGCCACGAGATCATTTAGCAACTAACTAAGTGTATACTTGGTCTTGCTCATGATCGCGTTCACGCGAAAGTTCTCAAAATACTTGGGCAGTGTGTTGAGGATGATATCGACCTTGGCTTCGCCGTCAATACCTCCTCCCAACTGATCAAGACTATCTATGAGATGAGTCATGTGGGATACATGTTCATGGACCGAACTTCCTTCTTCCATCCCACACGCCAAGATTTCTCTCATTGTGTGGCGGATCGTCCGATCGATCGCCCAAACTTACTCTCGAGACTTGACCATATTTCGTCGCGTCACCATCGATCGATGTCGCAGCTGCAAGCCCTTGGACATAGTAGTCATCATATAGCATTGGCCATATTATTCGACTTATGCCAAAGTCCGCTGACTCTCCGCTCATTAGTCGATCGTCATTAAGGGCATCAGTTTGGGAGTAGTAAGAACAAACATGTGTTCTTCAAATGATAAGAACATATTCCATGTTTCGCTTCCACTGATAAAATTTGGACCGGATAGAGGATTTTGTGCGAGCATATTGATAATCGATGTAAGAGACATATCGAAAAGCAATGTAAACACATAAGCATACGATCGCACATAATTCGTAACAATAATATTGTAACCTTTTGATAAAACAATATTAATTGAAACCTCCAATTGCCCAAGGAATCCCACATGCAAGCCACGTGTGGACGCTTACATGAATCCCTCGACCATACTAAAATATACCTTTTAGTCGTTTAATTTCAATCCATGTCAACTTATCCTTATGACAAATAAAATTAATGATTGGACCTTACTAGACCACATCACTATCACAAGAAGAGACTTCGCGGGAAGTTGTACTTGAGGTGATGTCTAAGCAATGACCACAATTTTAACAAATAGAAATGAATTCTTAGAATTGGCATACTCACTCGGACCATGCCGCTTCCAATCCAAATTCTTTTGTCTTCTCATTTTAAATCTATCTCTAGAGAACTTATGAAAATCGCATATGCAAGTCACGCGTGTGGATGTTTACACATGAAAACTCCAACTTCTCAATAGATTAAAATGTTTTATTTAGAAATCTCATCTAACAAACTTATGATAAACAGTGCAAGCAAGCCACGCGTGTGGATGTTTACTCACAATGCGTATCACTTTGTTTAGAGATTAAAAAGTGGAGGTCTTGACATTTTAATAAAAAATTAATATGTCGAGTTTCTTGCTTAGTCTTTTTATTTCAAAAGGTTTGTCCATGCAGATCACGTAATCCTAGCATGCTTTCTATAGAACTCAACATGTAAAACATGCTCGCAGAATTCTAAAATATGCTTGAAAAACGCGATAAACCTAGCATGCTTACTATGCGCATCCAATTACGAAAACATACAACATGTTTATCTACGTAATTTAAACGTACATAACATGCTTCTGCTTAATTTAAACATCCACGACATGCTTTGAACGATAAAAAATAAAATAAATTCGTTCATCGCGGTCCACTCGTCGGTCCACTAAATACAAACATAATAAAATGTCTAGTGAACAGATACAAAAAAAGAGCAGAGCACGGGTGGAGAAGCGTAGCTGAGAAGCTTCGTGGCAGAGTGGAGAAGCTTCGTGGTTAAAACAGTAACCAGAATCTACCAGCCCTCCAGAATGTATTCCTTCCAAAACCCACTGGGAGCAAAAGGAAAATCCTAGATGAGCAAGACCACTCTACCAATGCTCTGAAGGATCATCGGAGAAATATGGGAAGATAAAATGAGGCGTTGAGTGGAAAAATACATGAACAAGCCTTTCTAAGTTTACCTGCAGGAGAGGGCACAGCATGGGAATCCGATAAGGAAAGAGATCCCGCTGGGTTTCTGGCTACTATCCCGTTATCCGAATAACAAATCAAGAATGGACGAAGGAGGCAATAATAATAACGAACCTATTAAGGGATGAAGATGAGTAGGCTCTGTTGGATTTGTATACTGAAAACAAAATGGTTGAGCTTGTATACAATGCTTCATATTACCACTATTACAATCTCATATCTGAGTTGTTTACTTGATTGCATATATTATCCCATTATATCATACAAAAGTTAGATCATACAGTGTTTAGAAGATCACAGAAGTCTATATGATTGGTTAAGCTAGTTGAGATATAAAAAGGATCACAGCTGAGACAACTTGAGGACGAGTTGTCTCAGATAGCCGCAGATAGATAAGTGACTTGACTTGGTTGCTTGTCTACGCTTTGGTATGTCTCGACGATTGATGGATCACAATGAGATGAGTTCTTCTATCTGACCATCGTGAAGAACCTAGATCTCGATGATTTAAAGTTGATCTAAACCTCGATAAGGTTTTAGGTGAATATGAGTTACAGACCATCACTTTGACTATTATGGGTGATGGTTACCTGAGATAACCCAAGATTCTCTGCATCTTGAGTGGTGACAGTGCTTGTATGTCATGGTAATTACCTATATCGAGTCACCGTATCCGTTTAGGATGATGACGTCCCCTTAAGAAGATCAAAAGGTTTATTATACTAAACCCCGCAGGTTGAGTTGGCTCAAGTACAATAATAAGATTGAGTAGTACTACTTAAGGAATTAAAGAGCACTACAAGAATTTAGCTTATAGACCACATGTAATAGACCACATACATTAATACTAAAGTTGTCTAATATGAAATATACAACGTGCATGGTGAAACACGTGGTCTATAACCATTTTTTCAATCGGTTATAGACGACGGGTTGCCAAAATCCGTGGTCTATTAGCGTGGTTTTCTTATTATAGACCATGGGGTTCATTCCGCATGCTTATTAGCGTAAAAATTCCATAGACAACGGGCTTTAGTCCACGTCGTCTTCCTCTCGTGTTGATTAAATACAACGGTTCATTAACCGCGTGGTCTATCGCCTAATGCACATACATACTAAACCCTAATGCACATACATACTCCTCCCCCTCTTTTTCACCCTCTACAGAAACAAAAGTGAAATTTTATTCTACTTGTTGAAAGTAAGGAGACTCGTTTCTGAACTCGTTCAAGGGAGGCTGAGCTACGCACGATCTGTGCGACCAAACCCCCAAACCTTCTCCCATCAGCCATGGTCTCTCTCTCTCTCTCTCTCACACACACACACATTTTCGCATGCTAAACAAGTGAATTCTTTTTGTGATAGATTTAATCCTATTTGTTCAAGTTATACTCACCAAAGTCGTCAATTCTGTGATTCCTTAGTTTGAATTGTTCAAATGATGACAAACACTAGCTAAGTTTCTGGTATATTAATGAGAAATTTTGGTGAATACTTATTAGGTTTCCACTGAATCGTTTATTAAATGCTATAGAATGGAGATCCGGAGCCATATTTGCAGATCCGGATGCGATGAAAATAGGGCCCCGACTGGAAGAGTCAAAAGATGATGTCAAACAAGGAGAATTGAGACGGAACGGTGAAAGAGTATTATGAATTATATACTAACAAGGAGAATTAAGAATTATATACTAAACCTGAAAGATGTTTCGTGACTATTTTAAATATGATTTTTGAAACTTCAATTTTATAAAGATCCACTTTGCATCGAGTATACCTGTAGGCAGTAGCACTACCTCAATTGCATTGCTCTGCTAATGCTATCCAATTTCTGTGTCAAGGTCTTACATTAAAAAGGGATACATGAAAGATGACTACGTTCATTTGTTTGTTAAAAGGCCCATCAGGAGATCCCCTATAATAAATCGTGGTATGGTTTCAATTTTACCTTAAATTTATAGTTTTTCAAACTTGTTACATGGATGGTTGTATTTCAGTTTCCATGATTTTGTTTGCAAATTTTGTGTATTAGGGTATTTTGCTCGTTATTCAGCACTCCGGAAGCTTCTCTATGAGTTCCTTGACTGCAAGATAAATGGGGAAGACAAAGGCAAGAAGCAAATACTATCCCTTGGTGCTGGCTTTAATACTACATTTTTTCAGTTGCAGGTGCTTGAGTTTTCATGTGAGATATTATTATTTCTTTCTACAAATTATTTTGGATGGATCCTTCCAGTATATGATAATGATATCTTTTACTTTTTACATCTATTGGTTAGTCTTTGCTGTGTTTCTTGATACACAAGCTAATACTTTTGTGGTTCTGTGGTCCTTATGCTTCTCATTGCTAGTAGTTTCATTATATCTCAAATGCAATTAATTGCCATGACCTTTCCATTGAACCATTTCTCTTTTCTTACAGGATGAAGGAAATAAATTTCATCTATACGTGGAATTAGATTTCAAGGAGGTAGAACTTTCATGTTTATCCCCACCCCCTTCCTCTCCTATCACCTTCTTTCTTAAGTAAAACATTATTATCTGGCAGCTATCTGTTCTCATATCATGGTGCTACATTTATTAGGTGACAAGTAAAAAAGGCTGCTATAATTGAAAACTCTCCTGAGCTGAGAGGCAAAGTTGGTGAAGCTGCATTGATCTCTCAGGGTATTGGGATGCTTTGCATACTTTAACCTTAAAAAATTCCGAGTTTCTTAAGATACAACTGATAGTCCTGCCCCGCCTCTGTCCCCTGAAAGGTTGAAAAGATCTGAACCAATAGTTTGTTATGAAAACTGCACTATAAAAAAGGCAAGCAGTATATATTTTAAAATTATGAGACTCTAGTGAACAATAGGCTTTCATTTTCTCCCCTTATCAATTTCTTTGTTTTGGTGTGGGTACCTTCTAGCTGTGCTTGGGAACCTGTGTTACATTATGGCAATGGGTGATACTTCTTTGTGATTTTGAAACTTTTTGGTCACCTCCTTGTCAAGTTTGCTAGCAATAGCTTGGATTTTCTGGTCCTTGTTAGCTGCTATCTGTTCTAACTTTCAACTATTAGGATAGGATCTATTTTATTTGTGATAATATTAGTGCTCCCAGGTTATACGACTATATACGTCACACTTGTTGTATGTTTCATATCTTTCTTCAGTGTGATATGGTCATTCTGATACTGAATTGAGAAGATTGTACATGGGTCATTCTGTTTCAAGAAAGATTATTACATATTTATACTGAATTTTTTCAGACAAAGGGGAAGTGATTGGAGATCACTACAAACTCCTCCCTGTTGACTTGCGTGATATGCAACAACTTGACCATATAATTTCTTTGGCTGATATGGATCCTAGGTATGTATGTATATTCTTGACAATTATTTTCGTTTACTGCATACACTCCCATAAACCACAGGGAAAATCTCAAAATGCAGCTGTTTGTTCTAATGCTATTTTCAGTCTGCCAACTTTTATAATTGCATAATGCGTTCTTATATACTTAGATCCATAATCAAGCCGTACTGTTGTTAGATGGGCTTCAAGAACATTTTCTACAGCAACATTTTTCTTATATGAGCAGGTTGTGAGATTTTCTTTCTTCATAAATCTTGGATATTGCTATATTTTATTAGTTTTTAATAAATCTAACTTGCTCAGCTTTGTCCTCTTATTTTATAATATTCTCCTGTCTTTGGTTATTTCATCAACTATGCTGCAATGGCCTGACATAATGTTTGGCATGCAACAGATTCGTCCTGATGATGCTTTTGGGCAACAGATGATAAGGAACCTGGAGGTAGTGTTGCATTATCTTGTTATACCAATTACCCTTGTATAGTGGAGCTAATTTATGTTGTTTGCATTTTTATTGGCTTAAGCCACAAGCTTGAAACTATCAATGTTTTACCCAATATTCTGCTTTGAGTTAGTATGAGATTTCACAGTCGGTTGTAATTTGACATCGATGAGTTTTCATTTCAAGCATCAGGTCTCCTACAACTCTCACAATTCAGTCCGTATAGAGTGGGCCGAGTTAGTCGCTGATTCTATGGTTGTTGATGATGGTAAGTTTGATACCTATATTGAATTGAATATTTTTAGGTATTAAATTTTATTTCTGCACATATTGCATCTTATTTTGATCATGTAGATGGAGAGGCGAATTAGATGATTGATGTCGGAGCAGAAATGGTGAAATGAAAGGTTCAAGATGGTGAAATTGATGTTTTGGGACGAATTTAATTAGCTAGGTGGACAATATTTGTTGTGCTACAATTATTGATTGGGGATTTTCCCGGTATATAACGTTTATGTATTGTACCTTGATTTCTCTATTTATGAGATAATATATGTTTTATATCTATTTTGTATTATTATTTTTAATGGCGTAAAATATGATTTTAATTATATAATAAATAAATAAATTTATTTCGTTGACTGATCAATAGACAACGAGTTTCTCCCCATTGTCTATTAATATATAGACAACGGGGATGTCCACGTGGTCTAAAACACATTAGACAACGAGGTTTAACTATTGTATAAAGCTAGAACACTGTTGTATATAACAACATAGACAACGGAAACCCACGTTGTCTATGATACTATAGACAACGGGAATATCCATTGTATATTATAGCGCCCGTCGCTCATAACATGATAGACCACGGGATTTTCCCATCGTCTATATTGTGATGATAGACGACGGATTTCCGTGGTCATATAGCCTACCCTAATAGACTATACTTGATAGACAATGGAGTTTTCTATAATAGACAATGGGGATTCCCCGTGGTCTATAACAGAAATTCTTGTAGTGGAGATTAATTATTTTAAACAGTCAGAATGCTATAAATAATTAATGGATACGCGATATCCTAAATATATGGATTCGTAAGTCTAAGTGCAAGCCCGACTCAACTTCGGTAATAAAAGGGTAAGTCAACATTTATTCTCTAGTGGAATAAATAAATATTTATGAATTAATTTACGTTCTCGACTGAACATAAGATAATTAATTCATTTTTTGCCCATCTTTATTCCTTGCATTTGATCCCTTAGCTGACCCATCAAGGTTTGTAGCTACTGAGAATTTCGCCCACTACCTATGGTGAGTCTGTCACACCCCACTTCTTGCTAGATTTAATTTTCTTTAAATTTTAAATAATTTACATTGGATTTGTGAATATATATCATGCTCGATTTTTGTTAGACTTGACGGAGTCCATAGTCGCGTCTCTAGCTAGAAAACGAACTTCAGAATTTATTTTAGAGCATTCAACTATTACTTTACAAAGATATAAAAAAATATGGGCTAAATAATAAAATAAGTTTTGGGCTTATGTAATTATCAAATTATATTATTAAGTTTTGGGCTTATATAATTGTCAAAATTATATTATTTATGCTTAAATTGAGCTTTGTAGAATTTTTTTTTGTTGAGCCCAAGTTCTATTTTATATTTATGTAAAATTAAGATTTAATTAACAAGAGTTCGAGTAGGATTATGACTTTATTAGAGTTTTATTTATATATATATATATACACACGCACACACACATTCACACAAACACACACATTCGCACACACTCATCACACACACTCACATGCACACACACTCACACGAACACACATAGCACTCACACGCACACACACAACATACACAAACGCACACACTCAGCACAAACACAACACTCACACGCACACACACAGTCCATACGCACACACACACACACTCACACAAAAATATTTTGCTCAAGAAAAAACATATATATATAAAGTTTCTACGCATGCTTATAATAAGAATTCACATGGGTTATGCAAAAGCGTTTAATTGCTTTTAGAGTTTGAAGAGCCTCATAATGCTTTAGGTACACTTTGATTAATAAAATTTTTCCGTTGGTTTTGATAATGCTTGGCAAACACCGCTAGTATTCCTCAACTTATTGAAGCATCATACCTTCTTTTGAAGAAAAATACTTTCATTCTAGATGCATTTGTCATATTTTAAATCTATGTGTTCAAGATGCACTAGTATTTTCAAGAATCCGTTAGTCCTATTAGAGATGCTATCAAATGTTTGCATGCTTCAAAACTTATGGGAAGAAATGGCAAAAATATTGTCGTATAAAAATATTGCTTATACATGTTTCAAATGGATGTTTCTCATCGTTGGAATTCTACTTATGAAATGCTTAATAGTACTATTTCATATAAGGGTCATTTATGTGATTTTTTAGAAAGAGTTTACATCTATTCAATTACATCTTAATGAGTCTCATTGGGATGCTTGCATGGATTTATATCGATTGTTAAAGGTATTTCATGGTGCAATGAAACAATTATCGGGAGTTTATTATTGCACTTCGTTATGGTTTTAGAACATTGCACATATTGCCATGTCTTTTTCGTAGTTGTTTTAGTAAACCATCTTTATGTGGTGTAATTTATTTTATGGTTCAAAAGTGGCGCATCTCCGGATGTAGATCAAATCAAATATAATCTTGAAAAGAATTTAAGAAGTCTTTTCAAGAATATAGGTCGAAATATGGTAGTGATGATGATATTCAAACTCCACCTCCTTCTTCTATGATGTCTTGATTAATTTTCCTTTTGATATGAATGAGTTTGATCCTTTGGTGCAACAAATGACTTCGATGTACCAAAATAGAACATTCGAAAGGCACAAGGACAAGGTAATAGTGAATTAGATATATATTTGCAAACTCCTTTTGTCTAGCGGTCCTTCGATCGATGTCTTGAAGTGGTGGTCGAAGAAGAGTACCCAATCCTCTCATCATGGCAAAGAGTTATTTGCCGTCCGGCATCCATCCGTTGAACAAGCATTTAGCATTGGAGGACATGCTTGATCAAGAAGCAAGAATGAAGCGGCGAATATCGACTCACACGCACACACACGGCTCGGACGAGAGAAGCCATAAACATATATTTTTTTTTTCATCACTTGATTTCTCTATTAGTTGGTGATCATTTTCAAATCCAACTTTACAATATTTTATGATTATGATTTTCAAGCTATATATGTATGTGTATAGATAAAACATATATTATATGAGAATTGTTTGAAACTTATGTATTGGAGGTTAATTATTCTTGAATCGTTTGTAATGTCAATCATATTTTGGGTTTGAGAATTAGATTTGTTAATTAATAAGTTAAGTAATAAATTGGAGTAAATTTTAATTGGTTGAATAAATTTTTGATGATTTGATTATATTGTTAACGTGGAAATTCAATTATCAAGAAGGATTGTTGATTACAGTTACTAGTTAATTAAGTTTTAAGCTTGTACAATCTAAGTAACTGGGGTTACGTTCCATGTGTTGGGCTAACGGATTAATTACAATAAGTATTTTGTTTTAAATTTAATTAATTAGTTATGTTTTAAAGAATGATTTTAACTATTATACCTAGTAGTTCTCGTTTCGGACTAGGTTTATTATATGACATTTAATCTAATTATTAAACTTGTCTATATAACTTTAGTATATATTTAGTTTTGATTAAGGAAAAATTATTTAAGGTTTCCTAAAAGCCCTTATAAGATTATTGTATTTATATTGAACTAGGTGTGGGGCAACTAGGACCCTCGTTTTTTAATTGAATTAATTTTGATTTGTTATGCTCGACAAAACAAGGTGGGTGAAGTCTTCTTTAACATGCAAATATGTGATTTGGAACAAACATATTATTTTGAAAATAAAATAGGTTTGAGAAATATTCTTTTATATCCAACGTGTATATCGTCGTTTAGATTGTGATACGATATTTATTGCATGCGGTGAGTATGCAAGTAGAAAACCTTATCAGTGAGCCATTGGCCACATGTATATCCTATGTCGGTGAGGTAGGATTTTAAGTCGATGAGGCTGAGCATTGACGGTGTGACGACCCGACTTCTCAAAGAAATACGAATCATATGGATCGTCACTGGTATGATAATGCAGCGGATATATACATAACTAATCAATACAATTAACCATTAAACTACTCATAAACGCATGGACTGAAAGGAATAAGCTGTTTCAATACAAACTCAAGTCATAAAAGGACTTGCCAAAAGGTTCAATGTTCAAATATAACCCAATCAGGGTGCAATTCAAGGAACGAGGAACGACCTCAAGTTTAATACGATAATGGAAAGCAGTTATAATTAAAGACACCAAAACAATACCAGAGTTTAGCAGTAATAAACGTGTGGACATGCATATGACGATACATGCCCAAGGTTCTAGAAACCTTTCTACTATAGCAACAAAACACCTGCCACTCTGCACCACCTCGCGCTCATCGTCAATCCTCGCCAACCCGCACATCAAAACGGATGCGTGGCTAAGTACAAAAGTACTCAGTGAACTCATTGCCAAAAATATTTTCTTTGTAAAGTTATTGAACTGCCCACAATAGCGCATGAGGATTTTAGTTAAAAGACTCTTGCCGATCAAACATTTTATCATTTTTCAAAAGTGTCCGACCGGACTATTTCATCCACGTTGTTCCATATCTGATCATTCATTCATTCGCGCACTATGGAGGTGGCCACCTACACATAGTCGTCGTGATCGGTCGAGGTAGCTAACCTTAACACACAGTCATGTGTGTACACAATCCGAGTTAGTCCTTAACTAAGTCTGTGACGACCCAACTTCTCAAAGAAGTACGGATCATATGGATCGTCACTGGTATGATAAAGCAGCGGATATAAACATAACTAACCAATGCAATTAGCAAATGAACTACTCATCAACGCATGAATTAAAAAGGGATAAGCTATTCAATACCAACTCAAGTCACAAAAGGACTTGCCAAAAGGTTCGAAGTTCAAATATAACCCAATCAGGGCGCAATTCAAGGAACGAGGTACGACCTCAAGTTCGATATGGTATGAAAGCAGTTATAATTAAGACATCAAAATAATATCAGAGTTAGGCAGCAATAAACGTGTGGTCATGCATATGACGATGCATGCCCAAGGTTCTAGAAATTCCTTCTAATTAAGCAACAAAACAACTGCTACTCTGCACCACCTCGCACCCATCATCAGTCCCTGCTCAACCTGCACATCAAAAACGAGATGTAGGGCTAAGTACAAAAGTACTTAGTGGACTCATTACCGAAAACATTTTCTTTGTTTAAAGTTATTGAACTGCCCACAATAGAACATGAGGATTTTAGTTAAAAGTCTCATGCCTATCAAACATTTTATCATTTTCCAAAAGCGTCAGGCCTGAATATTTCATACGTTGTTCCATATCTGATCACTCATTCGTTCATTCATTCATTCATTCACGCACTATGGAGGTAGCCACCTACACATAGTCGTCGTGACCGGTCGAGGTAGCTAACCTTAACAAAGTCACACGTGTACACAATCCGAGTTAGTCCTTAACTAAGTCGGATCTGATCGTTACCCTTTTTTAACGTTGGTGGAACAACTCATTCACATACCACATTGGATATACCAATCTCAGATAGGATCACAACAAAACGTAAACATTTGGCAGTCAATAACATTTCATGGAACAATATTTCATAAAGCTTTTGTAAATCATGCTTTGAGATAGATATGCATATCTTTTTTGTTTCAAGAGAGCCCACCTCCTAATCCAAGGTAGTGGTTCTAAATGAGCAGGTGTGATTGTTCTTCCTCGCCGACTACGTACGATCAAACCCTTCATAAGAAAATAACATTTCTTAGATTCTTTCTATGATCGAATGTCGTTTATAAATTACGACTTAAAGTTCCCACTTAGGGTTTCTTTATGATTTCATGTGATTGTTTTAAGATAATTTCTATTATCTTACATTCTCAATTCCCAAGCTACATTACTTCATCGTTCATAGGTGAACTTCAATTATGAATCACCTTCTCCGAGTCCATCCTCGACTCTTAACCTCAGTGTTATTCTAAACGTTATTACGCTATAGATTGTCGGTAATCAAATTATGATTGGTAAATTAGATATTCTCAGCCACCAACTAGACTTAACAATTATAGTTACGCTCTAGTAGGTTATGTGACGACTGTCGTATTAGCAAGACAATTAAAATTGGAGTATTGACTTATGATTCAAGTGAGCACATGCTATCATGTAAGAAAGTACTTAAGAATAAATTAAGTGCTTCGGGAATATTAACTCGACTTTTGAGACATAAGGATCGACATCTTAAGTTCGAATCTTTGCTTACAGATTACGACATTGTTTGTTTCTCTTAACTCGTCGAAGATTATATAAGTCGTATAATCGTTATTCGTTATCGAGTTGTTTTAACGCTCAATCTAATATCGTATTGGGTTGTCGTTATTGAGTATCAACGTTGTAGCTCGACTTTTGGTTTTTCTAACATAGGAACTCACGTTTGAGTATCCTTTTAATAGTAGCAAACCATAATTTATGTCTAACTTCGATTCTCGTTGATTCCTTCTTAAGTTATCGAAATTGATCGATTTCTTTTGGATTCTTGTACGTATAGTATTATGTTGTTTACGTTTGGGGTTTTGGTTTGTCGGTACAACATAAACATAAACATTCAACACTAAACAAAACCATACACAACATAAACTATACTAAAGCATTAGAAAACCCTAATTTCTAACATAATGCAAAACTATTGTATATGTGTGTATAAGTGTTCCATTCATCCATCAATCACAATCATTCATTCCAAGCTTATAGCTTAACTATCATAGTACCATTTAACATAGAATTAAACCCATACTTAGCCAGTTTGTTACGTTTTCGATAATTAGCAACAATTAGCATATGTATCCAATAAATTCCAATAAAATCATTTTATACTCCTATCATACTATATAGTTTAATTACCAACTCAATATCATCATATAAAATTTCAAATCATAGGTTAAAAAGCATATAGTTTTCGGCAATCACAATTTAATGAGCTTTGGTGTTCAATAAATTTCTTCAAAAATTATATCATGCTTATACCATATACTAAACATGAAATATCATTTCATATCATGCATTAAAATTTAAACCCATGCTTTTCACCCCTATATATTTTCAGTAATCACCATATATATATATATATATATATATATATATATACATATTCAATAAATTTCATTCTTTCACAATAAGTTTATATCATCCATTAAACATGTAATATCAACATTAAACGTCAACTAATATTTATAATATCACATAACACATTATTCTCAACAACAAAAATCAAATAAATCACTATATATATACATATAGTTCACGGTAATATTAGGAAAATAGGAGAGGGATTTGAATAAATTCAAGGTTAATATATGATGTTCATATCATACCTTAAACATCATATCTCAACTATTTTCAACAAACAAAAATCAAACAATACTCTAAAAATATATATATGTATTCGGTCCTAATAAATAAAAATAGGAGATGTGTTTCAAAAATTCCAAGATTCATATATAATGTTCATATCATATATTAAACACCATATCTCAACTATTTTCAACAAATAAAATAAAAATCAAAGGTTTAAAAACCCCTAAATCTCGCGGCCTTTATTTAAAAAAATACCAAAAATATCTAAAAATTATGATATTTATTCTACATGCTTCTATTATATTAACAAGTAATAATATCGAATAATATTCACAAAATCATGATTTATCATATATAAAAAGAAATAAAGCAGAATCGAAAAATATCAAACATACTCCAAAAATTCTCAAATTTTAAATACAACCTTAGAAAATCATTTTAAGCATTTTTCATTCATGGCTTGAGAGTATTTGATGTCTCAAAAGTCACAAAAAAAATGAGGAGCAAAACTAGGGTTTCAAACTAAAAAAAATTCAAACTAAAACTTCACTCCATTAGGATGGAAGAGGATGTTGAATAATACCTTTATATGGTCTTAGAATAATTATTTGAGAGTTGGAAAGGTTTGAAATGGGGGATTGAAGCTCAAAAGCTTGAAGAACAAGTGAGAAAAGTTTGAAAAATAGAGAGAAAAATGGTTCCAAGAGAGAAGGCTGAAATGAACGTTTTCCCTACTGTATTGGCATCCTAAAGGGCTGTCATTACCCATTTGGGGTGGTCTTGGTGGTAGTTGGAAGAAGGATTGGTCAAATTACCCGTTTTGGCATGTTAATACCGACTCTTTAAGTTTTAACGCGCTTTCGATTGATTTCTCAAAACCTTAAGGTTTTATTTTCTTAAATAGCCTTTAAAATACTTGTTTCAATGTTTATAATAATTTCATGAATTTCGGACGGCGTCCGATAAGTCAATTCCGAGTTATCGCGGAAAAACAGCGTTCAGCGATTAAATTATGCTCATTCGAAATTCTATTTAATTCTTGGGCTTTCATAATTTATTTGAGTCTTATAAATAATTTCTTATCGATTTAGACCCTTGGTTCGATTTTTGGATCGTTCTGATCAATTTAGGATTTTTCCGGTATATTTTCCTGGCGTTCGGTTAAGTTCTTCAGGAATTTCTTTCAGAAATTGATTCTTATAATTTCTAAATTCATAATAATATATTCCTTCATGATTTTGATTGTTATCATTAATTATCATGATTAGCAAGGACTGGAAATTGTTCCGGCTCGTGAATAGTGCTTTTAAGACTGACCGAGCAAGTATGCCCGAAAATTCTCATTCTTTGGCTTCTCACATTTTTTCGTGAGAGAATTCTAGAAATGAAATTCTTTTGTTAAGATTCATTCTCGATCTTTCATTCTATGTTCAGGCTATTCAGAAAACCCTAATCCGGTAGGACTAGTCACTAGTTTTTTGATTTCTCTAGTTTTCGATCTCCGAATCGATTCTAATTCATTTCATTGGTTACCTTAAACATAATTAAGGTCTAAGCACCACAAATAATTTATTTAAACATCACTAATAAAAGTTTTAAATTTTTCGGGTTATTACATACCCACCCCCCCCTTAAAATAAATTTCATTCCGAAATTTGCTAACCTTGAAAAGATCCGTATTTTCTTTCATGGCTGATTCTAGCTCCTGTGTTGCTTCTTCGTCCATGGTGTCTCCATAGAACTTTCACTAACGGTATCTCTTTGTTCCTTAACTTTGGATACGCCGCCTAAGATTTCCGTAGCGCTTCTACGTAACTCATATTGTCATCGAGGACAATATCTGTCGGCGGTATTACATGGCTGGGGTTATGTATGTACTTCATTAGTTGTGAAACGTGGAACACATTGTGCACGTTTCCAAAACTTGGCGGCAATGCAAGTCTGTAAGCTGCTAGTCCTATCCTTTTCAAAATTTCATAGGGTCCTATGAAACGTGGTCATAGCTTTCCTTTTATTCCAAATCTCACGATTCCTTTTGACGGAGAAATCTTCAGGAAGACTTTGTCTCCCACTTCAAAATGCAGCTCTGTGCGATGTTTGTCGGCGTACGACTTCTGTCGGTCTTGGGCCTCCTTGATTCATTGGCGGATCTGTCTCACAATCTCGATCATTTCTCCCACAGAGTCAGGTCCTAATACTCTCCTTTCTCCCACTTCATCCCAGTAGAGTGGTGATCGACATTTCTTTCCATAAAGAGCTTCGTACGGGGCCATTCCAATAGTTGCTTGGTAGCTATTATTGTAGGCGAATTCCACAAGTGGTAACACTTGTTCCCAACTTTCTCCTCTATCGAGGACAACGGTTCTCAACATGTCTTCCACTGTTTTAATGGTCCTCTCGGATTGTCCGTCCGTCTGTGGGTGGAATGCGGTACTGAAATGTAATCGAGTCCCCAATTCCTTTTGTAAACTTATCCAGAATCTGGATGTAAATTTCGAATCTCTATCAGACGTGATAGTCTTCGGAACTCCATGTAGACGTATGACCTCTCGAACGTACAACTGTGCTAGTCTGTCTGATCCATGTGTTATCGAAATGGGTAGAAAATGCGCGCTCTTGGTCAAACGATCGATGATGACCCAAATAACGGTATTTCCTCTTTGTGATTTGGGTAGCCCGGTAACAAAGTCCTTGGCTATATCATCCCATTTCCATTTCGGTATGTCTAGCGGTTTTAAGGTTCCATACGGTCGTTGGTGAAGTGCTTTCACTTGTTGGAACGTCAAACAACGTTCTACGAATGAAGCTACGTCTCGCTTCATTCCATCCCACCAAAATTTCTCCTTGAGATCTTGGTACATTTTGGTGCTTTCGGGGTGTGCGGTGTAAGAAGTCTTATGGGCTTCTTTCAAGATCTCGCTCCTAAGCCCTTCGTCTTCTGGAACACACACTCTCCCGTCATACAACAAAACGTTATCTGTTGCTTCTTTGAAATTCTTGTGGTTGTTGTCCTTGATCTTAGCTCGTATTTCTCCGGCTTCGCTCTTCCTCTGAGCTTCTAAGATTCGGACTCTTAAGTCTGGGATTGCAACCAATGTTGCAATACAACCCTCTATTGTCAGAGACGGGTCTATGACCTCGATGTTCATCCTCTGAAATTCCTTTATAAGTATTTCCTCATGATCGAGGAGACATCCCAAACTAGGTGGGATTTGCGACTCAAGGCATCGGCCACGACATTAGCCTTGCTCGGTGGTAATTGTAGGAAAACGATGTTAACCCTCGCCCGAGGATCCATCTTGGGTGTTTAATTCACCATACATTGATTATAAACCTAGCATGCGCCTATATAATTAAATCGCAACACGCTGGGGTTTACACGTGTTTACCTTTCGATCCAAGAGGTCGATGGAACGAGATGAACGGAACGAACGGATCGGACTCGTGCTTTGACCTTCCGGATCTGTATCCCGTTGCCCAATCTCCAACGCCGAGTGAGGACGATCTATGGAGAATGCTTGGGAAAATCACCCAATGCTCTCACAACCAAACTCTCGAAAATTCTCTCTCAATTATGAGATGACCGAAAATCTTCCTATTAATTTGTGAGCATTAACTCAGACATTATCTCATACCTTATATTTATAATGCACTACCTTAATCCTATATGGAATATTACCATAATCCTATATGGAATATTACCATAATCCCATATGGAATATTACCATACTCTTAGGATTATTTCCATACTCTTAGATTATTTCCATAATCTTATATGGAAAGGATCTATGCATATACCATAAATATAATTATATCCTTGTGGATAAAGAGAATAAAATCTTGCCAATTGGGAGCATGAGGCGCCGATTTTCCTCGGCTACGGGCCTGACGGGCCACCAGGATCAAATGCAAGGAATAAAGATGGGCCTCAAATAAATTAATTATCTTATGTTCAAATTTTAACATAAATTAATTTATAAACATTCGATCATGCCACTAGAGAAAGAATGTCGACTTACCCCTTTATTACCGAAGTTGAGTCGGGCTTGCACTTAGACATTACGAATCCCGTATTTAAGATATCGAACGTCCATTAATCATTTATAGCAATCGATGACTTAAAACGATTAATAACTTTATATCCTTAAGTAGTACCACTCAACCTTATTATTGTACTTGAGCTAACTCAACTCGCAGGTTTAGTACAATAAACCTTTGAGCTCCTTAAGGGGACGCCATCATCCTAAACGGATACGGTGACTGACATGATAACTAGCGTGACATACAAGATCGCCACCACCCAAGACGCGGAGAATTGGTTAGAACATATAACCTCACTCATAACAAGTCAAAGTGATGGTCAAGAACTCATACTCACCTAATACCTTATCGAGGTTTAGATCATCGTAAGTCACCGAGATCTGGTTCTTCACGACGGTCGAAGAAGAACTCATCTCATCGTGATCCTTCAATACGCCGAGACGCATCAAAGATAGACAAGCAACTAAGTCAAGTCACTTCTTATCTATACCGCACCTAAACCGACAACTCGTCCTTAAGTCGTCTCACCGGAAACTTTTATATCTCATCAAGCTTCGACCAATCATACGTACTTCGTGATCTTCTACACAATCGTATGATCTAACTTATATATGAGATAAGGGACATGATATATGCAATCAAGTATTCAAATCGATTGTGAGATTGTAATAGTGGTAACAGAAACATTGTATACAAGCTCAACCAAACCGCTTTCAAGATACAACCAACAATCTCCCACT
This sequence comes from Salvia rosmarinus, assembly GCA_036937905.1. NCBI lineage: Eukaryota > Viridiplantae > Streptophyta > Magnoliopsida > Lamiales > Lamiaceae > Salvia > Salvia rosmarinus. Next base: position 17,903,961 of record CM072814.1, read on the forward strand.
TATACTAAAGCAAACTTTAGTATACAATGTGTCTTTCTACTAGCTATTACAAACAACCATCACTTTGCTTCTCCCACTTATACAAAAGTTTCCTTTCTAAGTGGGTGCCATCAAGCGCAATCCAAGTCCTCTAACGTGTCCATCGTAGACTTTTTGCGCAGCTCTTCGTGAATGGATCGCTAGATTTTCCGTCAGATCAATCTTTTCAATCAGACGCCACCGCCTAACGATTTCTCGTATGACATGGTACTTTCTCTATGTGTTTAGTCGCTTGTGGGTCCGTGGTTCCTTCGAGTTTGCACATCGCACCGAAAGTTATCACAAGAAACTATGATACTCTTGGGCAAACCAGTACCACACCTAGATCCATGAGGTAGTTCTCAACCATACAGCCTCCTTAGAAGCCTCCGGCGGCTACATATTCGCTTCCATGGTAGAGTCCGCAATGCATCGCTGCTTTGCACTCCGCCAGATACGGCCCACCTCCCATGGTAAACACATAGCCCGAGGTCGACTTTTTCTCATCACGGTCAGCTTGGAAACCGAGTCCAGATAACCCAAAGGCATTAGACTATCTCGCATGGTAACTAGCCTATAATCTCGAGTCCTTTTCGTGTACTTGAGTATATGCTTTATCGCAATCCAATGAGCTTGTCCGTGGTTAGATCGATATCTAGCTACTATGCTCACCGATAGCGTATATCGGGCCTCGTGCATAGCATTGCGTACATGAGACTTCCTACGCGAAGCATAAGGAACTTGTCTCATTTCCTCTATCTCCTTTGCAAATATTGGTGATCGCGTTTTAGATAAAGGAACGCCATGTCCGAAAGGTAGCAATCCTTTCTTGGCGGTCTCGCATACTAAAACGAGTAATCACAAGATCAATGTAAGACGCCCGAGATAAGCTCAACATTTTCTCATGCGATCTCGGTAAACCTTGATCCCAAGAATGTACGCGATCTCCTAAGTCTTCATTTGAAATCGATCGGATAGCCAACTCTTTACGTCGATATCAACTTCACGTTGTTGCCAACTAGAAGGATGTCATCTACATAAAGTGCAAGAAATACCACATCACTGCTGACATCTAACCGATACACACAACTCTCGCTAGGCAACCGGGTAAATCCATAGGACTTTACCACCTCAAAGCGTAAGTTCCATGATCGGAGGTTCGCTTAAGTCCATAAATGGACTTCTTAAGCTTCCATACTAGATGCTTTCACCCTTTACCACATAACCTTCTGTGTTGCCGCATATAGATGTCTCTACCTTCCTCAAGGTAACCGCTTAGAAAAGCGGTTTTAACATCCATTTGCCAAACCTCTGTGTTCAAGTGGGCTGCTATGGCTAGAAGAATTCGATGGACTTGAGCATTGCTACAAAGTAAAAGGTCTCATCGAAATCGATGCCTCAACTGAGTGTACCTTTCGCCACAAGCCCGGCTTTAAAAGTCAAACCCTCCATCGGAATCTCTCCTCCTCAGATATCCACTTACTACCTATGGCTTCCTCGCCATCCGGTAGAGGTGTCTTTCATATACATCCATAGTCGTTATGGACTCCATTTCTAAGTCCATAGCGGTGTGCCATGATCTTGCATCAATATCTCAGACGCCTCCTTGTATGTCCACGGGTCGATTATTGCATGTTCGCTCATCGACCAAACCAAGATTCACCCACGAACATAAATCGCCGGGTCGACGAACAACCCTCCCACTACGACGAGGTTCTACAGCACAATGGCAACGGCGGGCGCAGATACTTGTGGTTCTCTAACTTGCACAACTTGCCGTGTAGGTACCACTGACGGCCGGTATCTCCAAAGGAACTCACCCACTTCAATTTCTTCAAGTATCCGTGTCGATCCTCCCACTAGACTCGACATCTCGCACCTTCGCCTAATCGGTGGTGGAATACGATCATCTTCTAATTCTCAAGAATGATTTCAACTTTGGACTTATGATTTTCATGTAGTCCTCTTCAAGAATCGAGCATTAGTGCTAATAATGACCTTCCCGATCCTTAGACTATAGAATAAACCACCTTGTTCCTCTAGATAGCCAATAAACAGCCTTGCGCTCGGATCTAGCCTCCAACTTGTCGCCCTTCTTGTTCAAAGACATGTGTCGGATCGCCCATATCTTTATGTGGTTTAAACCGGCTTCATACCAAACCACAACTCGAAAGGGTCTTTTCGATCGACTTGGACGGTACTAGATTTAGCAAGTATGTCCCGCCTCTAAGGCATACCCCGTAACAAAATAGGCAATGTAGCATAACTCATCATTGATCTAACCATTTCCAAAAGAGTCATATTTCTTCGCCTCGACACACCATTTTGTGTGGTGTGCTTGTGAAGGCTGTTGGATGTAATCCCACACTTCACTAGATAGTCCATAAACTCGTTATCGAGGTATTCGCCACCGCGATCGACCATGATGACTTGACACTCTTACCTAGCTTCGCCTCCACTCCGCCTTAAACTCTTTGAATTTCTCAAAGCATTCTGACTATGTGAAGGTATATGTATCCGCACTCGAGTAATCACAATGAAAGTGACAAAATACTGCATTCTCCACGAGCTTGTGTGGACATCGGTCCACACAGTCGAATGGACTAACTCCAACATTTCGTGGCTCTATAACCCTTCGCTTGAAGGGTCCGGTCGACATCTTACCTTCTATACAGATTCGCAGATCGGGAACGGAGTAACCGTGAGATTACCCAACGCCCATTCTTAGCCGCCTTTGATCCTATTTAGATTGATGTGACCTAATCTAAGATGCCAGAGAAAAGTAGAGTCATCTTATGAAGAAAACTTTCTTTTAGGGTTTGATGAAGATGCAACATAGTTATAGGTATTATGTTTTGCGTAAATAGATAAAGCTTAATTATATAAAGTGCCAACACGATAACTTCGCCATTTCTTATGATAGAAACACCACTATCAAAAATAACAGAATATCCATGAGTAAATACTCAAACAGAACAAGGTTCCACCGAAAATCCGCACATATAAAACGCCTTTCAAAACTAAAACCGTTGTTCCAAAACATAAAGAAACATCTCCAACTCGCAACAGCTTCGACTTTCGCCAGATTGCCCATGGAGATCGTTATCTCGCCATCAAACAGCTCCCTTGTCCGCAGAACCCTCGCAAGGTGTAACAAACATGATCACTATACCAGTGATCTACTACCCAAGAATGGATAGAACAAGTCGCTAAACATGTTTCACATTAAAGAAAACCATGCACTGAGCCTCGAGCATAGGGCACTTGGCCTTCCAATGCCCGCCTTGCCAAGACTTGAAGCACTTGCCTTCTCCTTCGCTTTCAAGCCTCCGTGGCAACCATGTTCTTGCTCCCATTACTCCCACTATTTCCTTGCTTACCACCTTTGGCACCCCTTTTCTATTTCCATTTTGCAACGAAAATTTTGGGCCCTTAGATGTGCTAGCAAGAGCATGTGCTCCTTTTCCCATAACTCCTTCCGCAAAGAACGAGATCATTAAGCAACCGACTAATGTAAACTCGGTCTTGCTCATGATCGCATTCACGCGAAAGTTCTCAAAAGACTGGGCAAGGTATTGAGGATGATATCGACCTCGCTTCGCCAATACCTCCTCCCAACCGATCAAGACTATCCATGAGATGAGTCATGGGAGACATGTTCATGGACCGAACTTCCTTCTTCCATCTTACACGCCAAGATTTCTCTCATTGTGTGGAAGCGATCGTCCGATCCGATCGCCCAAACTTACTCTCGAGACTTGACCAAATATCGTCAAGGCTCACCATCGATCGATGTTGTACCTGCAAGCCTTTGGACATCGTAGTCATCATATAGCATTTAGCCATATTGTTCGACTTATTCCAAAGTCCGCTGACTCGCCGCTCATTAGTCGATGCGTCAAGAAGGTCATCGGGTTTAGGAGTAGTGAGAACAAACATGTGTTCTTCAATGATAAGAACATATTCCATGTTACGCTTCCACTCGATAAAATTTGGACCGGATAACGGATTTTGTGCGAGCATATTGATAATCGGGCGAAGAGACATATCTAAAACGATAATGTAAAACACATAAGCATACGATCGCAAATAATTCGTAATAATAATATTGTAACCTTTTGATAAAACAATATTAATTGAAACCTCCAATCGCCCAAGGAATTCCACATGCAAGCCACGCGTGTGGACGTTTATACATGAACCCTCGACCGCACTAAAATATACCTTTAGTCGCTTAATTTCAATCCATGTCAACTTATCCTTATGACTAATGAAATTAATGATCGACCTTACTAGACCACATCACTATCACAAGAAGGACTTCATGGAAGTTGTACTGAGGTGATGTCTAAGCATTGACCACAATTTTAACCGCAGAAAATGAATTCTTAGAATTGGTATACTCAATCGGACCATACCGCCCAATTCAAATTCTTTTGTTATCTTATTTTTATCTATCTCTAGAGAACTTATAAAATCGCACATGAAGCCACGCTGTGATCGTATACATGAAACTCCCACTTCAATAGATTTAAAATGTTTTATTTAGAAATCTCATCTAACAAACTTATGATAAACAAAGGCAAGCAAGCCACGCGTGTGGACGCCACTCACGCAAGGCCTCACTTTGTTTAGAGATCAAAAGTGGAGGTCTTGACATTTTAATTTGAAAATTAATTTGTCGGGTTGCTTGCTTAGTCTTTTATTCAAAAGGTTTGTCCATGCAGATCACGTAATCCTAGCATGCTTTTCTATAGAACTCAACATGTAAAACATGCTCGCAGTAATTCTAAAATATGCTTGATAAACGCGATAAACCTAGCATGCTTACTATGCGCATCCAATTACGAAAAACACTTAAAGGTTTGTCAACGTAATATAAACATACATAGCATGCTACCGCATAATTTAAACATCCACGACATGCATATGAACGATAAAAATAAAATAAAACGCTCATCGCGCCCAATCGTGAAACACCGCACATTTAAATCTAATCTATTACATAGATTTACAAAGTACGTAATTTAAACTTGAAAACGGGCCTCGCGTGCACCGGCACGGACCGATTCAACACTGGGCCTCGCGCGCACGGGCACGGACCGGAAAATCTGGAAAACGGGTCCGGGTTATTCAGGCCGGGCCGCTGGTAAGGCCCAAATACAACGCCACCTACCATCGTCACCGCCGTGTCCTCGCAGTACTCGCTGTCGCTAAAGCGATCGCGACCGACGAGCGACATGCGCGGGTTCATCGCCCGAGCGCCGAACGCTCGCCGAGACGCGTCGCCGCCAGCCGCCGAAACTCACGATCATGAAGTCCGCTGCGCTGGCGCTGGTTTCGCGCGAACTCGCGCCCGCCGCCGCTAGCTCGCCGCCGCTTGCTTCGCGGCCGTTCCTCGCGATCGCCGCCGCCGCTCGCGTGGCGCCAGGGTCTCGTGCGCGAACGCGACGCCCGCCGCCCGCGCCCGCGATCGCCGCGACCGCGAGGCTTGCTCAGATACCGCCTGTGGACCGCCAACTACACTGCTTTTCCGTCGCTTGCTTCTTCGTTCTTTTCGCCTTCGTTCTTCTTTACGCATAAGATTTACATAATAAAATCTAATCTAACCACGGATTTTCTCGTGGTGAAAAACAACAACATACGACAAAATAATAAATGAGCCACGATGAACGCATGATCCACAATAATTAAAACGCACGTAATAATCAAACGTGATTAATCCAACAGAGCCAAGATTCGATCCCGTGCTCGATACCAATTATAGGAAAACGATGTTAACCTCGCCCGAGGATCCATCTTGGGTGTTTAATTCACCATACATTGATTATAAACCTAGCATGCGCCTATATAATTAAATCGCAACACGCTGGGTTTACACGTGTTTACCTTTCGATCCGAAGAGGTCGATGGAACGAGATGAACGGAACGAACGGATCGGACTCGTGCTTTGACCTTCCGGACTCTGTATCCCGGCCGCCCAATCTCCAACGCCGAGTGAGGACGATCTATGGAGAATGCTTCGAAAATCACCCAATGCTCTCACAACCAAACTCTCGAAAATTCTCTCTCGATTATGAGATGACCGAAAATCTTCCTATTAATTTGTGAGCATTAACCTAGACATTATCTCATACCTTATATTTATAATGCACTACCTTAATCCTATATGGAATATTACCATAATCCTATATGGAATATTACCATAATCCTATATGGAATATTACCATACTCTTGGATTATTTCCATACTCTTAGGATTATTTCCATACTTGTGGATTATTTCCATAATCTTATATGGAAAGGATCTATGCATATACCATAAATATAATTATATCCTTGTGGATAAAGAGAATAAAATCTTGCCAATTGGGAGCATGAGGGCGCCGATTTTCCTTGGCTACGGGTTGGATGGGCCACCGAGGATCAAATTCAAGGAATAAAGATGGGCCTCAAATAAATTAATTATCTTATGTTCACCCGTAACATAAATTAATTTATAAACATTCGATCATGCCACTAGAGAAAGAATGTTGACTTACCCTTTATTACCAAGTTGAGTCGGCTTGCACTTAGACATTACGAATCCCTCGATTTAAGATATCGAACGTCCATTAATCATTTATAGCAATCTGACGTGACTTAAAACGATTAATAACTTTATATCCTTAAGTAGTACCACTCAACCTTATTATTGTACTTGAGCTAACTCAACTGCGGGGTTTAGTACAATAAACCTTTGAGCTCCTTAAGGGACGCCATCATCCTAAACGGATACGGTGACTGACATGATAACTAGCGTGACATACAAGATCGCCACCACCCAAGATGCGGAGAATCTTGGTTAGAACATATAACCCTCACTCATAACAAGTCAAAGTGATGGTCAAGAACTCATACTCACCTAATACCTTATCGAGGTTTAGATCATCGTAAGTCACCGAGATCTTGGTTCTTCACGACGGTCGAAGAAGAACTCATCTCATCGTGATCCTTCAATACGCCGAGACGCATCAGCATAGACAAGCAACTAAGTCAAGTCACTTATCTATACCGCAGCCTAAACCGACAACTCGTCCTTAAGTCGTCTCACCGTGAAACTTTTATATCTCATCAAGCTTCGACCAATCATACGGACTTTCGTGATCTTCTACACAATCGTATGATCTAACTTATATATGAGATAAGGGACACGGATATATGCAATCAAGTATTCAAATCGATGGAGATTGTAATAGTGGTAACAGAAACATTGTATACAAGCTCAACCAAAGCGCTTTCAAAGATACAAATCCAACAAGAATCGATACCACAATGTAATCTTTACTAGCTCTAACCATCTACGCCTTATGTTAAGATCTTTACGCTCAAAGAAATACTTGTGCTTTTATGGTCAAGATAGATCTCACATCTAACTCCATAAAGTTGGTGCCTCCAAATCTTTAAGGCATGTACGACCGATGCTAATTCCAGGTCGTGCGTAGGATAGTTCAACTCATGTAGGCGAATTGCCTTGAAGCATAAGCAATAACCTCGCCTTCTTGCATCAAGACACATCCTAGTCCATTCTTTGAAGCATCCGTGTAGATTGTGTACTCCTTATCTGCTTCGAGTACTGCGAGTACAGGTGCTGTTGTCAGCAACTCCTTTAACCTCTGGAAACTAGCCTCACACTCGGCGGTCCAAGTGTATTTGATCCCCTTTCTTAACAATTGGGTCATGGGTCGGGCTATCATTGAGAATCCCTTGATAAATCTTCGATAATAGCCGGCAAGTCCTAAGAAACCCAAATTTCATTCGGTTCTTCGACGACTCCCATTCACTTAACCGTGTCGATCTTCGAGGGTCTAATTTGATTCCTCGGTGGACACGATGTGACCTAAGAATGTCACTCGCCTAACCGTAATTCACACTTGCTAAACTTGGCAAAGAGTTGCTCTTGCCTCAATGTTTGCAAGACAGTTCTCAAGTGCTCTTTGTGTTCTTGGTTATTCTCGAGTATATTAGGATATCGTCTATGAATACTAAGATAAATTTGTCTAAGTATGGGTGAAATACCCTATTCATGATATCCATAAATACAGCTAGGGCATTTGTAAGTCCAAAGGGCATGATGATGATTTCGAAATGACCATACCTTGTACGGAAAGCCGTTTTAGGTACATCCGCTGGTCTAATTCTTAGTTGGTGGTATCCCGAATTTAGATCTATCTTTGAAAACACTCCTACTCCCTTAAGTTGATCAAACAGATCGTCAATTCGGGGCAAAGAATACTTATTCTTAAGAGTTATCTTGTTTAACTCTCGATAGTCTATGCACATTCTCAAAGTGCCATCCTTCTTCTTCACGAAAAGGACAGGCGCTCCCCATGGAGACACACTGGGTCTAATAAAACCTAACTCCAAGAGTTCTTGCAGCTGGATCTTCAGTTCCTCAAGTTCCTTTGGTGCCATCCGGTATGGGGCTTTTGACACGGGGGCAGAACCTGGTTCAAGGTCGATCATGAATTCGATCTTTCGGTTTGGCGGTAATCCCGACAGTTCATTTGGAAATACATCGGGATACTCCTTCACGATCGGGACATCTTCTATCCTTCTCTCATTCTGCTATTCCTCTTGGAGGTAGACGAGGTAGGCGTGGTTCTCTGTTTTGTTCAGCAACGTCCTTGCTCGTAGCGCGGATATGATTAAGACTCTCCTCCCCCTGTAGATCCCGTGAAAGTCTGTAGGTTTCTCTCCGAATGTTGGAAAGAAATTTTCCTTTCATTACACAGGATGGTCGCATTATGTTCGGTTAATCAATTCATTCCTAGGATTACGTCCACATCTGTCATAGGTATGACGTGAAGGTTATCTGTCATGACCTTAAGTGAGCCTAGTCCAAGTTCTAGGTTCGAGCATATGTGGGTTACCGTTCTTATGCCTCCTACTGGGGAAGAAATTTTCATAATTTGTTCAGCGCGTTTAGAATCTAATCCTAAGTTCTCTACGCATGCTTCAGCAATAAAAGAATGTGAGGCGCCAGTATCGAACAGTAGGATAACAGGCAATTGGAGGAGTATTCCCATACCTGCCAAGTTTCCTTGGTTCCTTGGCGGCTCCTACGGGAACTCCATTTCCTGGTTGAGGGCGTAGGCCCTGGCTTGTGGTGGTGGTTGCTGTTGTTGATGATGTTGTTGTTGTTGCGGTTGTTGCTACTGTTGTTGTTGTGTTGTGGTGCGTGTTGGAAATGCCAAGATCGCTCTGCGGCCGCCGCCATTGTTGTCGTCGCTACACCGGGTTGATATGGTCGCTGATTCGGCTGATAGTACTGAACCGGGGGCTATTTTAGGAACGGTTGGGCTTGAATAGCCCGGATCTGTTGGACTTGGTTGGCCACATTGGGACGGCCGTTTCCCCCTTAGCGTATCCTGGCGGCCCTCGAGTAGTAGCCCTTCTGGCCACACTTGAAACATCCGTCATTTGTGAATGCGCATGCCCCCTTATGACTCCTATGGCACCTAGGGCACACGGGGAGTTTCATAAATTTTTGGTTTCCCCGCCAAAGCGGGTAACATGGGCGTCCATTCCCCGCCTGCGCCTGGATGGCACGTTATTCCCTGCCACGGCCTTCCGTCGCCCGCCAATGTCGATCCTTGTCCTTGGTGGGGTCCTTCCCACTTCCTCTTCCCACGATCCCTTTGGTGACTCGGGGGATGTACAACGACAGTCCTGTCTTCGGGCATGGCAGCCTCGATGTCCAATGCCCGACTGAGAGCCTCACGGTAAGTCAGGTTTCCATGACCAGCTAACGATACTCTGATTTCGTGACGGAGTCCCGCCCGAAACTTCTCAGTCCTCTTCTCATCGGTGTCGACCAACTGAGGCGCATACCGCGATATCTCGCAGAATGCACGGTCGTAATCTGTGACCGTCGTCTTTCCTTGGGGCAGGTTGTAGAACTCATGTTCTTTCTTCTTCCGGTAGCTCTTAGAAATGTACTTCTCGTACACCTCCTCCTTAAATTCCTCCCAGGAGAAATTTTCCAGCTCCTCCTCAGATAGAGTCTTCCTCTTCGCCTCCCACCAGAAGTCGGCGGCACCAGTCATCTGGAAGGCAACGCATGACAAGCGTTCCTGAGAGGTGCAGTGGAGGAAGTTGAAGATTCACTCCAGAGCGCGAATCCAAAGTTCAACATCCACGGGATTCCCAGTCCCGTTGAAGGTCGATGGGTTCTGCTTGAGGAATAGTTCCTCAATCCGTCTCGCCGGTAGTGGTGGTGGGGGTGGAGTGTCTTCTCTCTCAGGTGTTACTTCACGATTTCTTCTTCTCGGCGGCATCCTATCCTTCATAAACACACGCGATTAAAAATCGCCTTATACTATCCATCAAGATCAATGCATACATATTAGTACGATATTTATAAATATGAACATAAATCCAGCACATCATCGAACACCACATATCGTCATATTAAAACAAAAGCTCTCGATGAGCTATCACTATATCATATCAATTGCCTCTATGAGGACTTTCATCAGTGTTTTGAAGATTACAAAAGACCAGTGCAGTACGATGCCCAAAACAATATCAAGATCCTCCCGTACCTAGTCACGAGCGCATAAAAATCTAACGCCACTGTGGTCATCAAAATAGGGTTCATGTTAGAACAACTCATCGTTTCTGCATGAATCAAAAGATATACAAAGTATATAGACAAAAAGACAATCTAGTCCTCATAACTAGATCTATGATCGTCTGGGGTGCAGATAGGGCTCCATGTGTCAGAGTCAGGACTGGAAGCATGAGAACTATCCACTCCTTCCATCTCATCGTCAGCTGATGGATCCTCCTCGGGGTCTTCCTCCGGGTCTTCCTCGGGATCTTCCTCGGGGTCTTCCTCCGGATCTTCCTCTAGGTCTTCATCGGGATCTTCCTCGGGGTCTTTCTCCGGATCTTCCTCTGGGTCTTCCTCCATGTCAGGTACGGGAGCCACGGGCTCCCGGTCTCTAGCGACCATGGCTTCCTCCATAGCAGCTAGATCTCGACGGATCTCAGCCATGACCTCCTCGTAAACATCATCCGAAAACGGAGCAACAGCAGGGCGGACTTCGGTCTCTCTCACGGTACTGTAGTCCTGTCATGTGGATCATCAATCCTTACAGCATCGTGGCCTAAACGGTCAGGCGGAGGTGGCGGCGGCTAGACTGGGGGAGAGCCGGCAGGTGGAGGTGGATATGGGCATGGCATGACCGGTGACGATGGTCTGGGCGGGCAATGGCGGGGATGGAATCCTACTGGTGGTAGGACCGGGAAGGTGAGCTATCGAGGATGGGAAGGTCCGGCCTCAAACATGTCCCTGCCACTGCCAGGCAAGAACACATGTCCATCAGCTGCCAAACGGGGCACCACTGGATGCAGCCACTCTGGGATCTCATCACGCCAAGTATATTCCTGAGCGGAAGATACGGTCCACGTGGTGCAGCTCGTACACCGTGGATACATAGCTCAAATGGCTAGCAAAGCGAGGCAGGTCCGTCTCCAGATCGAAGCTCTCTCGGTGTCGATAGATGTAGTCCGCTGTGTTGGATTTATATACTGAAAGCATTTTTGGTTGAGCTTGTATACAATGTTTCCTGTTACCACTATTACAATCTCCTATTTGAATTGATTACTTGATTGCATATATCTCGTGTCCCCTTATCTCATATATAAGTTAGATCATACAAAGGTGTAGAAGATCACATAAACCGTATGATTGGTCAAGCTTAATGAGATATAAAAGTTTCACACCGAGATAACTTGAGGACGAGTTGTCAGATAGTCGCGGTATAGATAAGAAGTGACTTGACTTGGTTGCTTGTCTATGCCGGTACGCCTCGACGTATCAAGGATCACGATGAGACGAGTTCTTCTATCCGACCGCCGTGAAGAACTAAGATCTCGGTACTTACGATGATCTAAACCTCGATAAGGTATTAGGTGAGTATAAGTTGTTGTCACCATCACTTTGACTTGTTATGGGTGAGGTTATATGTTCTAACCTAATATTCTCCGTGATCTTGGGTGCAAAGGTGCTTGTATGTCATGCTAGTTATCTCAGACGAGTTACCGATCCGCTTAGGGTGATGACGCCCTTAAGGAGCTCAAAAGGTTTATTGTACTAAACCCCGCAGTTGTGTTAGCTCAAGTACAATAATAAGGTTGAGTGGTACTACTTAAGGAATTAAAGATATTAATTATTTTAAGCGAATGTAATGCTCTAAATAATTAATGGACGTATGATATCTTAAATACGGGATTCAGAATGTCTAATGCAAGCCCGACTCACCTTCAAGAATAAAGGGTAAGTCAAGATTATTCTCTAGTGGCATGAATGAATGTTTATAAATTAATTTATGTTCGGTGAACATAAGATAATTAATTTATTTGAGGCCCATCTTTATTCCTTGCATTTGATCCTGGCTGGCCCATCCAGCCCGCTGCTTAGTGAAAATCGGCGCCCTCTCTCTATGGTAAGGATTTGATCCTCTTTATCCATAAGGATATTATTATATTTATGGGATATGCATGGATCCTTTCCTAATGGGATTATGGTAATGCATTATAAATATAAGGTAAGAGATAAGATCAAAGCTAATCCTTACATATTTTCGAGAATTCTAAGAGAAGCTTGGGTGATATTTTTGAAAATTCCTAGAGGGATTAGGGTGATTTTCTGTAGCATTCTCCATAGATCGTCCTCACTCGACGTTGGAGATTGGACAACCGAGATACAGTCAGAAGATCAAAGCACGAGTCTCGATCCGTTCATCCCGATCCACCTCGATAGATTCAAAGGTAAACACGAGAAAACCCCTACGTGTTGCAATTAATTATATAGACGCATGCTAGGAATATAATCAACGTATGGTGAATTAAACATCCAAGATAGATCCTCGGGAGAGGTTAAAATCGATTTCCTACAATTGGTATCGAGCATGGGATCGATTCGCTCATAGATTAATTCATGTTTGATTATTACGCGCAATTAATTAATTGTTGGATCCGCTGCTTATCGTGGCTCATTTATATTTTTGTCGGATTTTATTTTCACCACGAGAAAATCCGTGGTTAGATTAGATTTTTTCCCTATAAATCTTATATGTAAAAGAAGAACGAAGACGAAGCAACGAAGAACGAGACGACGAAGAAATGTGTCGCACGGGCATGCGGGCGACGGCATGCTCGGCGCGGCACGGGCCGCGACGCGCGCCCACAACCGCACTTTCTCGGCGAGACAGGGCGAGACTCGACGGCATCGACGCACGGGCGCGCGGGCACGCGATTTTACATGCACGCCCGGACGCCCCGCGCCGAGCGCTGAGCTATCGGGCCCGGTCGTGCGGCACCCGGCAGAATGGCGCTGGCGCAGGCGCAGCGCACGGGCAGCAGCTCGACGAGTGGGCGACGGGCGGCACATCTCGGCAGCCCAGTGCGGGCGCGCGCTGCACGCGATGGAAACCTCGGCACCGCTGGCGCCGAGTATGCGCGCCGCGGCGCCGTCGAGGTCGCGCCGCTTTGCGATCGCTAGGTGGCACGCACATCGCACGCGAGATCCCGGCGCCGCAAGACGCTGCAGCGACGGGCGCGCTTGTCACGCGAGATCCCCGGCACCTCGGGAGCACCCTCACGATCGCGAGCGCGACCGCGAGGAAATGCGCGTGGTGAGCGCGCCATGTGATCGCGATTTTCTCGGCAAAGCGCTGCGCAAGATAGGGCCCAAACCCGCCTGCACTCGGTTTTCCAGCCCTAGCTGCCCAGCCTTATCTTGGGCCGGCTCGCCCAAACCTCGCCCAGACCGATTTTCCACCAACCCGATTTTTCAATTCGAATCCAGTTTGACGAATCCGTCCGTGCGCCTGCACGCGAGGTCTGTCAAGTTGATGAAGATATGTACTTTGCAATTCTATGTAATAGATTAGGGCAGAAAGTGTGTTCTACGAGTGGGCCACGATGAATGTTTTATTTTATTTTAATCGCTCATCGTATGTCGTGGATGTTTAAATTATGCGTAGCATGCTATGTATGTTTAAATTACGAGACAAACATATTATATGTTTTCGTGATTGATGCGATAGTAAGCATGCTAGGTTTATCGCATTTTCAAGCATATTTTAGAATTTCATGAGCATGTTTTACATGTTGAGTTCTATAGAAAAGCATGCTAGATTACATGATCTCGCATGGAAAACCTTTTGAAACAAAAGACTAAGCAAGTAACCCGACATATTAATTTTCAAATTAAATTGTCAATACCTCCACTTTTGATCTCTATACAAAGTGAGACGACCGTGAGTAAACGCCCACACGCTGGCTTGCTTGCACTGCTTATCATAAGTTTGTTAGACGAGATTTCTAAATAAAACATTTTAAATCTATCGAGAAGTGGGAGTTTCATGTAAACGCCCACACGCGTGGCTTGCATGTGCGATTTTCATAAGTTCTCTAGAGATGGATATAAAATGAGATAACAAAAGAATTTGGATTGGAAGCGGTATGGTCCTAGTGAGTATGCCAATTCTAGAATTCATTGCTTAGACATCACCTCGAGTACAATTTCCCACGAAGTCCCTTCTTGCGATAGTGATGTGGTCTAGTAAGGTCCAATCATTAATTTCATTTGTCATAAGGATAAGTTGACATGGATTGAAATTAAACGACTAAAAGGTATATTTTAGTCTGGTCGAGGGGTTCATGTGTAAACGTCCACACGCGTGGCTTGCATGTGGGATTCCTTGGGCGATTGGAGGTTTCAATCAATATTGTTTTATCAAAAGGTTACAATATTGTTGTTACTTAATTATGTGCGATCGATGCTTATGTGTTTACATTATCTTTTCGATATGTCTCTTACACCGATTATCAATATGCTCGCACAAAATCCTTTATCCGTCCGAATTTTATCGAGTGAAAACGAAACATGGAATATGTTCTTATCGTTGAAGAACACATGTTTGTTCTCACTACTCCTAAACCCGATGCCCTTATCGACGATCGACTAATGAGCAAGAGAGTCAGCGGACTTTCGCATAAGTCAAACAATATGGCCAAATGCTATATGATGACTACTATGTCCAAACGCTTAGTAATCGCAGATCACCGATGGTAGATGCGATGAAATTTGGTCAAGTCTCGAGAGTAAGTTTGGGCAATCGGATCGACAATCCGCTCCACACAATGAGAGAAATCTTGGCGTGTAAGATGGAAGAAGGAAGTTCGGTCCATGAACATGTCTCCACACGACTCATCTCATGGATAGTCTTGATCGGTTGCGAGGAGGTATTGACGGTGGCCAAGGTCGATATCATCCTTAACACACCGCCTAAGTCTTTTGAGAATTTTTGTGAACGCGATCATGAGCAAGACCGAGTATACACTTAGTCGTTGCTTAATGATCTCGTGGCTGCGGAAGGAGTCATGGGTAAAGGAGCACATGCTCTTGCTAGCACATCTAGGGCCCAAATTTTCCGCTGAAAATTGAAAAGAAAAGGGCACCAAAGGTGGTAGATGCAAGGAAATAGTGGAAGTAATGGAACAAGAACATGATGCCACCGGAGGCTTAAAGAAGCCAAAGGAGAGGGCAAGTGCTTCAAGTGCGCAAGACCGGGCATTGAAGGCTAAGTGCTCTATGCTCAAGGCTCAAGGTACGCCATTTGCTTTAGTAACGGAAACATGTTTAGCAACTTGTTCTACCCATTCTTGGGTAGTAGACACGGGTGCGACTGATCATGTTTGTTACACCTTGCAGGGGTTCCTACGGACAAGGGAGCTGCATGATGGCGAGATAACAATCTCCATGGGCAACGTGGTGAAAGTCGAGGCCGTTGCAGTCGGAGATGTTACTTTATGTTTTGATAGAACAGTTTTAGTATTGAAAGATGTTTTATATGTGCCGGATTTTCTGCGGAACCTAGTTTTTGTTTTGAAATTGTTTATTCATGGATATTCTGTTATTTTTGATAGTGGTGTTTCTATCATAAGAAATGACGAAGTTATCTATGTTGGCACATTATATAATTCGCTTTATACTATTTCGCTAAACATAATACCTATAACTATGTCAGATCTACATCAAACCTTAAAAGAGAAAGTTTTCTTGCAAGATGACACCACTTTTCTCCGGCATCTTAGATTAGGTCACATCAATCTAAATAGGATCCAAAGACCGACTAAAAATGGGCGCTGGGTAATCTCACGTTATCTGCTCCCACCGCGAATCTGATAGAAGGAAAGATATCGACTGCACTTCAAAGCGGGCGGTTATAGACCAAAGAAGTGTTGAGCTAGTCCATTCTGACTGTGTGGACCGATGTCCACACAAGCTCGTGGAGGGTACGAGTATTTTGTCACTTTCATTGACGATTACTCAAGGTACGGATACATATACTTGCTTCACCGCAAGTCTGAATGCTTTGAGAAATTCAAAGAGTTTAAGGCGGAAGTGGAGACGAAGCTTGGTAAAAGTATCAAGTCACTGCGGTCTGATCGCGGTGGTGAATACCTCAGTAACGAGTTTATGGACTATCTAGTGAAGTGTGGGATTACCTCCCAACAAGACTACACCGGCACACCACAAACAAAATGGTGTGTCGAGCCAAGAAATAGGACTCTTTTCGAAATGGTTAGATCAATGATGAGTTATGTAGCATCGCTTATTTCGCTCGGGGTATGCCTTAGAAACGGCGGCATACTTGCTAAATCTAGTTCCATCCAAGTCACCGAAAAGACCCCTTCGAGTTGTGGTTTGGGCGAAGCCTAGTTTAAGCCACATAAGGATATTGGGCGACCAAAGACATGTGTCGAACAAGAAGGTCGACAAGTTGGAGTCTAGATCCAACGCACGGGCTGTTTATGGCTATCCTAGAGGAACGAAGGTGGTTTATTCTATAGTCCTAAGGATCGAAGGTCATTATTAGCACTAATGCCCGATTCTTAGAAGAGGATTATATGACAAACCATAAATCCAAAGTTGAAATCATTCTTCGTGAATTAGAAGATGATCGATTCCACCACCGACAGGCCAAAGGTACGAGATGTCGAGTCTAGTGGGAGGATCGACACCGATACTTCAAGAAATTGAAGTGGGTCGAGTTCCACCGAGATACCGACCTGCATGTGGTACCTACCCAAACAAGTTGTGCAAGATAGAGAACCACAAGTTTCGCACCCACCGTTGCTATTGTACCGGTGGCGCCTCGTCGAGTGGGAGGGTTGTTCGTCAACCCGAGCGATTTATGTTCGTGGGTGAATCTTGGATTTAGTCCCGGAAACGAACAGCAATAATCGACCCATGGACATACAAATGAGGCGATACAAGACATTGATACAAGATCACGGCACACCGCTATGGACTTAGAAATCGAGTCCATAATCGCTATGGATGTATATGAAAGACACTCCTACCGGATGGCAAGGAAGCCATAGGTAGTAAGTGGGTATATAAGAGGAAGAGAGATTCAGATGGAGAGGTTTCGCTTTTAAAGCCGTGCTTGTGGCGAAAGGGTACACTCATTATGGGCATCGATTTCGATGAGACCTTTTCGTCGTAGCAATGCTCAAGTCCATCGTAATTCTTCCGCCATAGCAGCCCACTGAACCTTGAGGTTTGGCAAATGGACGTGAAAATCGCTTTTTAAACGGTTACCTTGAGGAAGGTAGAGACATCTATATGCAAAGAACCAAGGTTATGTGGTGAAGGGTGAAGAGCATCTAGTATGGAAGCTTAAGAAGTCCATTTATGGGCTTAAGCAAGCCTCACGATCCCGGAACTTACGCTTGACGAGGTGGTAAAGTCCCATGGATTTACCCAGTTGCCTAGCGAGAGTTGTGTGTATCGCTTAGATGTCAACGGTAATGTGGTATTTTTGCACTTTATGTAGATGACATTCTTCTAGTTGGCAACAATGTGAAGTTGTTATCGACGATAGAGTTGGTTATCCGATCGGTTTCGGATGAAAGACTTAGGAGATGCGTACATTCTTGGGATCAAGGTTTACCGAGATCGCAAGAGGAAAATGTTGAGCTTATCTCAGCGCCTTACATTGATACTTGTGATTACTCGCTTTAGTATGCAGACCGCCAAGAAAGGATTGCTACCTTCGCATACATGGCGTTCCTTTATCTAAGGAGCAGCCACCTATGACCGCAGGAGATATAGAAAATGAGACAAGTTCCTTACGCTCCGCCGTAGGAAGTCTCATGTACGCAATGCTATGTACGAGGCCCGATATCCGCTATGCGGTAGGCATAGTAGCTAGATATCGCCTAACCTCGACAAGCTCATTCGACTGTAGTAAAGCATATACTCAAGCACCGAAAAGGACTCGAGATTATAGGCTAGTTTACCATGCAGATAGTCTAATGCCTTGGGTTATCTGCACTGGATTTCCAAGCCGACCGTGATGAGAAAAAGTCTACCTCGGGCTATGTGTTTACCTTGGAGGTGGAGCCGATCCTCTGGCGGAGTGCAAAGCGGCGATGCATTGCGGACTCTACCATGGAAGCCGAATATGTAGCCGCCTGGGTCGCTAAGGAGGTCAGATGGTTCAAGAACTACCTCATGGATCTAGCGTGGTACCTTGTTTTCCCAAGAGTATCATAGTTTCATCGTGATAACTCGGTGCGATGGCAAACTTGAAGGAACCACGGACCCACAAGGCGACCAAACACATAGAGAAAGTACCATGTCATACGAGAAATCGTGAGACGAGGAGACGTGCTGATTGAAAAGATTGATACGACGGATAACCTAGAGGATCCATTTACAAAGAGCCTGCCGCAAAAAGTCTACGAATTGCATGTACGAGGACTTGGATTGCGTTTGATGGCACCCACTTAGAAATGAAACTTTTGTATAAGTGGGAGAAGCAAAGTGATGGTTTTGTTTGTAATAGCTAGTAGAGACACATTGTATACTAAAAGTTTGCTTTAGTATAAGTGGGAGATTTGATTTGTATAATCGAAGCGCTTTGGTTGAGCTTGTATACAATGTTTCTCGTTACCACTATTACAATCTCCTATCTGAATTGATTACTTAATTTGCATATATCTGTGTCCCCTTATCTCATATATAAGTTAGATCATACAGTGTGTAGAAGATCAAAGAAGTCTATATGATTGGTCAAGCTTAATGAGATATAAAAGTTTCACTGGTGAGACAACTTGAGGACGAGTTGTCGGTATAGTCGCGTATAGATAAAAAGTGACTTGACTTGGTTGTTTGTCTATCGCCGGTACGCCTCGACGTATCAAGGATCACGGTGAGATGAGTTCTTCTATCCGACCGCCGTGAAGAACCAAGATCTCGGTGACTTACGATGATCTAAACCTCGATAAGGTATTAGGTGAGTATGAGTTCTTGACCATCACTTTGACTTGTTATGGGTGAGGTTATATGTTCTAACCTACTATTCTCCGCATCTTGGGTGGTGGCGGTGCTTGTATGTCATGCTAGTTATCTCAGACGAGTTCTGATATCCGTTTAGGATGATGACGCCCTTAAGGAGCTCAAAGGTTTATTGTACTAAACCCCGCAGTTGAGTTAGCTCAAGTACAATAATAAGGTTGAGTGGTACTACTTAAGGAATTAAAGATATTAATTATTTTAAGCAATGTAATGCTCTAAATAATTAATGGACGAGCGATATCTTAAATACGGGATTCAGAATGTATAAGTGCAAGCCCGACTCACCTTGGTAATAAAGGGTAAGTCAAGATTTATTCTCTAGTGGCATGAATGAATGTTTATAAAATTAATTTATGTTCGGGTGAACATAAGATAATTAATTTATTTGAGGCCCATCTTTATTCCTTGCATTTGATCCTGGCTGGCCCATCCAGTTCGCTGCTTAGTGAAAATCGCGCCCCTCTCTCTCTATGGTAAGGATTTGATCCTCTTTATCCATAAGGATATTATTATATTTATGGGATATCATGGATCATTTCCTAATGGGATTATGGTAATGCATTATAAATATAAGGTAAGAGATAAGATCAAAGCTAATCCTCACAATTATCCTTACATATTTTCAAGAATTCCAAGAGAAGCTTGGGAGATATTTTCAAAAATTCCTAGAGGATTAGGGTGATTTTCATTGCATTCTCCATAGATCGTCCTCACCGACGTTGGAGATTGGGCCACGGGATACATCCGTAAGATCAAAGCACGAGTCTCGATCCGCTCATCCCGATCCACCTCGGCAGATTCAAAGGTAAACACGAAAAAACCCCTACGTGTTGCAATTAATTATATAGACGCATGCTAGGAATATAATCAATGTATGGTGAATTAAACATCCAAGATAGATCCTCGGGAGAGGGTTAAAATCAGATTTTCCTACACGCTGATATCTCACGGGCATATCCCTGCCAGTCGGATGGCAGTCTCATGATAAGTCGAAGCACACCGTCATAATGAGATGTACCTCGGGCGTGTGCAGTGGCCCAATGACGGGTGAAGTGTGCCAGGAACTCGCCGAGGTCGTCTCCGTGGCATATCTGGTAGGAGCAGTACGAACGTATAACCTCCTCGGGTGTGGCCCTAGAGGATATGGGGCGCCTAGTTGTAAAGACTGTCTGAACCATCTGAAAATGAAAGTACCACTATGGTCAGACACGGTAAACATAACGGTGTATCTAGAAGAAGGTACGCACACTATAAACATCTATACAAGAAGGTTATAGCAATCTATATCATACTATGACCTATATTCCTAAATTCCTATGGCTCGACTTTCATGGTTGGATCTCCGGGAAGGAACGGTATGGTTTCTTAGAGTATAGCAACGATCGAGGCCTAGCCTTCGGGTAAAGGCTAAGGGGTCACCTTATCTTATTGGGTCTTGGATTCCTTATTTCTATTCACGTTATAGGATCATATCATAGCCGTTCTCATTATGCACTTACGATTCATCATTTCTTTTTATACCTTCATAATGTTATACTTTTATTATTTTCACTTAGGCCACGATAGAGGCAACACGCGCGGTGTTCGATATTCCTTCACGTAGAGAGGTTGGGACTCATAACAGTGTGAACCTCCAGTTAAGCAATCGCTTCAGCATCGTAGACTCGTCGCGTTCTCATCATCGAATCAGTTCGGATTGTGATTCCTAAGATTTCTATGTTCTCGTTATTTCTTAGTATTTCGTTCAATTGGGGATACTTATGTTCTCATACTAAGTTCGGCGCAAAGGGATCATGCGTCTTAAGAGTCTATGTTCTCATGGGGAAACATACTCATTTACATCATGCTTCTATCATGCTTCGCATACAACAATAAACACAAACCGCGACACATTGTGCGATGATCAAGCATTCTCATTTACTCATTTACCAAGCTCCTAAAGCTTGTAACTTTCTTTCAAACTAGTGACCAATCAATTGAAACAACTTTTCAATTTCAAAAATTTCCACTTTGTAAAATATTTTTCAACTTCCCAACAAGGCAATATTGAAATTCCAATTCACATTTCATATACTTCCATCATTTCAAAACAATTTTTAGTTGAGATAGTTACCTTCTTCCTCGCTGAAAGGTGACGACGATGGAGTGCAAAGCAAGAGTGACCAAACACAAACAATTTCTAGACTCAACTTTCAACTTAGGATTCAAAGAAATGGTTTCTAGGGTTCAGAGCGAACAAGTGCTCTAATACCACTTTGTGACGACCCGATTTCTCAAAGAAGTACGGATCATATGGATCGTCACTGGTATGATAAAGCAGCGGATATAAACATAACTAACCAATGCAATTAGCAAATGAACTACTCATCAACGCATGAATTAAAAGGGGATAAGCTATTCAATACCAACTCAAGTCACAAAAGGACTTGCCAAAAAGTTCGAAGTTCAAATATAACCCAATCAGGGCGCAATTCAAGGAACGAGGTATGACCTCAAGTTCGATACGGTATGAAAGCAGTTATAATCAAGACATCAAAATAATATCAGAGTTAGGCAGCAATAAACGTGTGGTCATGCATATGACGATACATGCCCAAGGTTCTAGAAATCCCTTCTAATTAAGCAACAAAACAACTGCTACTCTGCACCATCTCGCACCCATCATCAGTCCATGCTCAACCTGCACATCAAAAACGAGATGCAGGGCTAAGTACAAAAGTACTCAGTTGACTCATTACCGAAAACATTTTCTTTGTTTAAAGTTATTCAACTGCCCACAATAGCACATGAGGATTTTTAGTTGAAAGACTCATGCTTATCAAACATTTTATCATTTTCCAAAAGCGTCAGGCCTGACTATTTCATACGTTGTTCCATATCTGATCACGCATTCATTCATTCGCGCACTATGGAGGTGGCCACCTACACATAGTCGCCGTGACCGGTAAGACAACTAACCTTAACACACAGTCACACGTGTACACAATCCGAGTTAGTCCTTAACTAAGTCGGATTCGATCGTTACCATTTTTTAACGTTGGTGGACCAACTCATTCACATACCACATTGGAAATACCAATCTCAGATAGGATCACAACAAAACTTAAACATTTGGCAGTCAATAACATTTCATGGAACAATATTTCATAAAGCTTTTATAAATCATGCTTTGAGATAGATATGCATATCTTTTTTTGTTTCAAGAGAGCCCACCTCCTAATCCAAGCTAGTGGTTCTAAATGAGCAGGTGTGATTGTTCTTCCTCGCCGACTACGTAAGATCAAACCCTTCATAAGAAAATAACCTTTCTTAGATTCTTTCTATCGATCGAAGGTCGTTTATAAATTATGACTTAAAGTTCCCACTTAGGGTTTCTTTATGATTTCATGTGATTGTTTTAAGATAATTTCTATTATCTTACATTCCCAATTCCCAAGCTACTTTACTTCATCGTTCATAGGTGAACTTCAATTATGAATCACCTACTCCGAGTCCATCCTCAACTCTTAACCTTAGTGTTATTCTAAACGTTATTACGTTATAGATTGTCGGTAATCAAATTATGATTGATAAATTAGGATATTCTCAAGCCACTAACTAGACTTAACAATTATAGTTACGTCTTAATAGGTTATGCTTGACGACTTGTCGTATTAGCACGATAATTAAAAGAGGAGTATTGACTTATGATTCAAGTGAGCACATGCTATCATGTAAGTAAGTACTTAAGAATAAATGAAGTGATTCGGGAATATTAACTCGACTTTTGAGACATAAGGATCGACATCTTATGTTCGAATCTTTGCTTACACATTACGATATTGTTTGTTTCTCTTAACTCGTCGGAGATTATATAAGTCGTATACTCGTTATTCGTTATCGAGTTGTTTTAACGCTCAATCTAATATCGTATTGGGTTGTCGTTATTGAGTATCAACGTTGTAGCTCGGCTTTTGGTTTTTCTAACTTAGGAACTCACGTTTGAGTATCCTTTTAATAGTAGCAAACCTTAATTTCGGTCTAACTTCGATTCTCGTTGATTCCTTCTTAAGTTATCGAAATTGGTCGATTTCTTTCGATTCTCGACGATAGTATTATGTTGTTTACGTTTGGGGTTTTGGTTTGTGGGTACAACATAAACATAAACATTCAACACTAAACAAAACCATACACAACATAAACTATACTAAAGTATTAGAAAACCCTAATTTCTAACATAATGCAAAACTATTGTATATGTGTGTATAAGTGTTCCATTCATCCATCAATCACAACCATTCATTCCAAGCTTATAGCTTAACTATCATAGTACCATTTAACATAGAATTAAACTCATACTTAGCCATTTTGTTACGTTTTCGATAATTAGCAACAATTAACATATGTATCCAATAAATTCCAATAAAATCATGTTATACTCCTATCATACTATAGAGTTTAATTACCAACTCAATATCATCATATAAAATTTCAAATCATAGGTTAAAAAGCATATAGTTTTCGGCAATCACAATTTAATGAGCTTTGATGTTCAATAAATTCCACAAAAATTATATCATGCTTATACCATATACTAAACATGAAATATCATTTCATATCATGCATTAAAATTTAAACCCATGCTTTTCACCCCTATATATTTTCGGTAATCACCATATATATATATACATATTCAATAAATTTTATTCTTTCACAATATGTTTATATCATGCATTAAACATGTAATATCAACATTAAACATCAACTAATATTTATAATATCACATAACACATTATTCTCAACAACAAAAATCAAATAAATCACTATATATATATATACATATAGTTCACGGTAATATTAGGAAAATAGGAGAGGTGTTTGAATAAATTCAAGGTTAATATATGATGTTCATATCATACCTTAAACACCATATCTCAACTATTTTCAACAAACAATACTCTAAAAATATATATATGTATTCGGTCCTAATAAATAAAAATAGGAGATGTGTTTCAAAAATTCCAAGATTCATATATGATGTTCATATCATATATTAAACATCATATCTCAACTATTTTCAACAAATAAAATAAAAATCAAAGGCTTAAAAACCCCTAAAGCTCTCGGCCTTTATTTAAAAAATACAAAAAATATTCTGAAAATTATGATATTTATTCTACATACTTATAATACATTAACAAGCAACAATATCAAATAATATTCACAAAATCATGCTTTATCATATATAAAAAAATAAAGCATAAATAAAAAAATATCAAACATGCTCCAAAAATTCTCAAATTTTAACTACAGACTTAGAACATCATTCTAAGCATTTTGCATTCATGACTTGAGAGAATTTGATGGCGCAAAAGTCACAAAAAAATGAGGAGCAAAACTAGGGTTTCAAACTAAAAAAAAATCCAACAAAAATTTCACTCCATTAGGATAGAAGAGGATGATGAATACTACCTTTCTATGGTCTTAGAATAATTATTTGAGAGTTGGATAGGTTTGAAATGGGGGATTGAAGCTCAAAAGCTTGAAGAACAAGTGAGAAAAGTTTGAAAAAGAGAGAGAAAAATGGTTCCAAGAGAGAAGGCTGAAATGAACGTTTTCCCTACTGTATTGGCAGCCTAAAGGGCTGTCATTACCCATTTGGGGTGGTCTTGGTGGTAGTTGGGAGAAGGATTGGTCAAATTACCCGTTTTGGCATGTTAATACCGACTCTTTAAGTTTTAACGCGCTTTCGAGTGATTTCTCGGAACCTTAAGGTTTTATTTTCTTAAATAGACTTTAAAATACTTATTTCAATGTTTATAATAATTTCATGAAGTTCGGACGGCGTCTGATAAGTCAATTCCGAGTTATCGCTGAATAACAGCGTTCGACGATTAAATTATGCTCATTCGAAATTCTATTGAATTCTTAGGCCTTCATAATTTATTTGAGTCTTATAAATCATTTATTATTGATTTAGACCCTTGGTTCGAGTTTCAGATCGTTCTGATCAATTTAGGGTTTTTCCGGTATATTTTCTCGGCGTTCGATTAAGTTCTTCAGGAATTTCTTTCAGAAATTGATTCTTATAATTTATTAATTCATAATAATATATTCCTTCATGATTTTGATTTTTATCATTAATTATCATGATTAGCATGGACTGGAAATTGTTTCGGCTCGTGAATATTGCTTTTAAGACTGACCGGGCAAGTATGCCCGAAAATTCTCATTCTTTGGCTTCTCACATGTTTTCGTGAAAGGATTCTAGAAATGAAATCCTTTTGTTAAGATTCATTCTCGATATTTCATTCTATGTTCAGGCTATTCAGAAAACTCTAATCCGGTAGGACTAGTCACTAGTTTTTTGATTTCTCTAGTTTTCTATCTCCGAATCGATTCTAATTCGTTTCATTGGTTACCTTAAACATAATTAAGGTCTAAGCACCACAAATAATTTATTTAAGCATCACTAATAAAAGTTTTAAATTTTTCGGGTTATTACAAAGTCGGATCCGATCGTCACCATTTTTTTAACGTTGGTGGACCAACACATTCACATACCACATTGGATATACCAATCTCAGATAGGATCACAACAAAACATAAATATTTGACAGTCAATAACAGTTTATGTAATAATATTTAATAAAGCTTTTGTAAATCATGCTTTGAGATAGATATGCATATCATTTTTGTTTCAAGAGAACTCACCTGCTATTTCGAAGCTAATAGTTCTAAGCGGGGCAGGGTATGAGTTTCCTTCCTCGGCAACTACGTACGATCAAGCCCTTCATAAGAAAATAGCATTTCTTAGATTCTTTCTATTGATCGAGGGTCGTTTATAATTTACGGCTTAAAGTTCCCAATTAGGGTTTCTTTATGATTTCATGTGATGGTCTTAAGATAATTCCTATTATCTTACATACTCAATTTCCAAACTATATTACTTCATCATTCGTAGATGAACCTCAACTTATGAGTCATATACTCCGAATCTATCCTCGACTCTAGCCTTAGTGTTCTTCTAAACGTATGTACGTTATAGATTGTTAGTATTCACGTTATGATTGGTATATTAGGATATTCTCAAGCCACTAACTAGACCTAACAATTATAGTTACGTCCTAGTAGGTTATGCTTGACGACTTGTCGTATTAACACGACGAATGAAAGGAGATCTGGACTTATGATTCGAGATATCTCATGCCATCACGTAAGTAAATACTTAGGAATTAATGGAGTTTCTTGTGAATACTAACTCGACCCTTGAGACATAAGGATTGACATCTTATGTTTGAATCTTAGCTTACACATTTCGACACTCGTCGGAGATTGTGTACGTTATAAAATCACTATTCTTATCGAGTTATCTTAACGCTCAATCTAATATCGTATTAGGTTATTGTTGTTGAGCATTAACGTTATAAGTCGGCTTTTGGTTTCTTTAACTTAGGAACTCACGTTTGAGTTATCCTATTAATAGAAAACCCTAAATTTGTGTCTAACTTCGATTCTCATTAATTCATTCTTAAGTTATCGAAATTTATCGATTTCTTTTGGATTCTCGTACATAAAGTACTATGTTGTTTACGTTTGAGGTTTTGTTTGTCGGCACAATATAAATGTAACCATACAACACCATACACGACATAAACTATACAAAAGCATTAGAAAACCCTAATTTCTAACATAATACCCAACTATTGTGTATGTGTGCATGAGTGTTCCATTCATTCATCATAATCACAACCATTCATTCTAAACTTATAGATTAACTACCATGGCATCATTTACAATTAAAATAAACTTAACCATTTTACTATATTTCCGATAATTAGCAATAATTAGCATAAGTATCCAATAAAATCATGACATGCTCCTATCATACCATAGAATTTAATTATCAACTCAATACCATCAATTAAAATTTTAAACCATGAGTTAACAATATGAAAGTTTTCGGCAATTTCAAGTTATTGAACATTGATGTTCAATAAATTCCACAAAAATCATATCGTGCTTATATCATATACTAAACATGAAATACCATTTCATATCATACATTAAAATTTAAACACATGCTTATTTCTACACATATATATTCGTACTATATATATATATATATATATATATATATATATATATATATATATATATATATATATATATATATTCAAATAATTTCTACCAACTTCACAACATGTTTATAATATGTACTAAACATGTAATATTAACCTTAAACATCAACTAATATTTATAATATGAACTAAATGCTTGAATTCTTTTGTCCTCACACATATATTACATATGTGTTCAATAAATTCAACACTACATAATAGGTTCATATTATTTCTAAACATCATATATTATATTATATTCAACAAATAAAAATCAAATAAATCTTAGAATATTTATACATAGTCTCTGCCTTTTCATAAAAATAGGAGTAGTGCCTCAAAAATTTCAAGATTAATATATGATGTTCATATCATATATGAAACACTATATCTCAACTATTTCTCAACAAATAAAATCAAACAATGGCTTAAAAATATTTAAATAAATTCTTCCCTTTTGTGAAAAATAGGAGTAGTGTTTCAATAATTTCAAGATTAATATATGATGTTCATATCATATATTAAACACTATACCTCAACTATTTTCCAACAAATAAAATCAAAATAAATACAAGAAAATTCCAAAAATTCCCATATTTATTCTACATGCTCCTAACACATCAACAAGCAACAATATGAAATAATATTCACAAAACCATGCTTTATCTTCTATAAACAAAAATTAACAAAAATCAAAAAATATTAAACATACTCCAAAAATTTTCAAACTTTAAAAAAAACCTTAGAATATATTTCTAAGCATATTTCATTCATGGCATGAGAGCATTTGGTGGCTCAAAAGTCATGAAGAAAATGAAGAACAAAAATTAGGGTTCTTCATGAAATAATTCCAAATAAAATCTAAAAAAAATTATGCTCCATTACAAATGGAGAGAATGATGAATGATACCTTTTTATGGTCTTATAAAAATTATTGGAGGGTTTGAATGGTTGGGAAAGAAGGATTAAAGCTTAAGGATTTGAAAAACAAAGAGAGAATTTTGGTTTTCTAAAGAGAGAGAGAGGCACGGGTTTTGCTACTGTAAAATGGTAGAAAAATGGCTGTTGGGAGCCTATATGAGTGGTCCATTGTGGTGGTTGGGAGACGACTAGTCAAATTACCAGATTTGGCATGTTAATACCGACTCTTTAAGTTTTATCGCGCTTTCGATTGATTTCTCGGAACCTTAAGGTTTTATTTTCTTAAATAGCCTTAAAAAGACTTATTTCATATTTTATAATAATTTCATGAAGTTCGGATGGCATCCGGTAAGTCAATTCCGAATTATCGCGGAAAAACAGCGTCCGGCGATTAAATTATGTTCATTCAAAATTCTATTGAATTCTTGAGCTTTTATAATTAATTTGAGTCTTATTAATCATTCATATTGATTTAGACCCTTGGTTCGAGTTTTGGTTCATTCATATCAGTTTAGGATTTTTTCGGTATATATTCCTGGCGTTCGGTTAAGTTCTTCAGGAATTTCGTTCAAAAATTGATTCTTATGAATTCTAAATTCATAATAATATATTCCTCCATGATTTTTATTGTTATCATTAATTTCCATGATTAGCACGGACTGGGATTAGATCCGGCTCTTGAATAGTACTTTTGAGACTGACCGGGCAAGCATGCCCGAAAATTTCAATTCTTTGGCTTCTCACATGTTTTCATGAGACGATTCTAGAAATGAAATACTTTTGTTGAGATTCATTCTCGATCTTTCATTCTATGTTCAGGCTATTCAGAAAACCCTAATCCGGTAGGACTAGTCACTAGTTTTGATTTCTCTAGTTTTCGATCTCCGAATCGATTCTAATTCATTTCGTTGGTTACCTTAAACATAATTAATGTCTAAGAACCAAAAGTAATTGGTTTAATCATCACTAAAAAAAGTTATAAATTTTTCGGATTATTATAAACGGTGAGTCATTGACTACGTTTGTATCCTATGCCGATGAGGCAGGATTTTAAATTGGTGAGGCTGAGCCTTTGACGGTGAGTCATTGACTACGTATGTATCCTATGGCGGTTTGATGTATGATTTTAAGCCGATGAGGCTGAGCCTTGACAGTGAGTCATTTGCTACGTATATATCCTATGCCGGTGAGGTAGAATTTTAAGCCGGTAAAGTTGAGCCTTGATGGTGAGTCATTGGCTACGTGTATATACTATGCCGGTGAAGCATGATCTTTAGGCCGGTGAGGTTGGATATGATATTGATTGCATGTGATGAGTATGCAAGTGGATATGCCGATGAGGTAGAATTTCATGCCGGTGAGGCTGAATATGGTTGACTATTACTTTCCTGCGATGTATGCACGTTTGGAAAAAAATAATTATATTACTTGTTCCCCACCACTGAGTACATTTTTGTGCTCACCCCTTTATCTAAAATACTATCTAAAATGTTTTCAGGTCAGCGGTGTGGCGATGTGTGTGTGCCTAGTGGTGTTATGTTGCTTTTAGTTCCTTCCAAGGCTTGTGCTATTTTTTTTTAATTTTTTTTCTTTATTATCATTGTTGGATTTGAGTTATTAGGACTCAAACTTATCTCATGCTATTAGGTCTTGCATAGTTTGCTTTGGATCGTTTGTTGATGGTAGTTCTATCGTGCAAAGTTTAGAATTGAGTTTGTTGGACTTATCATTTGGCAAGTTTTATTTGAGAGATTTTATATACGTTATTTAAATATTTTATTCAAAGATATAAAAGAAAAAAAAATCACTTTGACAATTTAAGAAAATATAGCAATTTTAAATTATGAATTTAGGATGTTACATTTAGTGGTATCAAAGCGAGTCTACGTTTCTGTAGACTTTAAATTTTTAAATAATTTGTTATATTATGTTGTTATGATAAAAGGCACCATCCATTCCCGGCACGCGCTCCTGATTTAGGTAATTTACATTGTTTTGATATGATAAAGTATTTTGGTGAGCACTTATTAGTAAAGATTCTATCTTAAATATTATGAAATATGGTGGAGATTTGTATATGGCATTATGTGAGAGTTGTGTATTCTTTTGTGAAAATTACTATTGAACTTGAGCATGAGTTGATTGAAATTTTTACTTATTTGTGTCCTCGAAATTAGAAGGGACTTAGTTGCTTGATTATTATGCCTCACTTGTGTAGGTTAGATGGAGAATAACTATAATATGCCTCTAGTTTATGATCATGCACTTGTTGTGGTCCGATTCTGGCAACGTACTTGGAATCCCACTCTAGGCATCGTAGAGAACTTTGTAGCTTGGAGAGAGTTATGGCGGTAGATTGTTACAGACGGACAACCAGTATCTGAATATGAAGCTGCATCTAGTGTCATTTACCTGGCACCCAATGAAGCTAAGGCTATCACTGGAAAAACCTTTACAGATCAAGAGACAATCCTCGAGAATGGTCAGTGTCAAATCAATTTTGAGGATTACATGGTCACCTTAATTTGGGATGTAACGATCGTTTTTTGTGGCATAACCATTATAGATGACGAAGATCCCGTGTCACCACTCCCACAATAGAATGTGGAAGTACCTCAAGAGAATGAGGAAATAAAAGAAGGAGATGAGGATCCTGAAGAGGAAGTGGTCCCTGAAGAACATCCTAGTCCGGAGGTTATAGAGATTAGCAATGACGAGGAATAGGATAGTTAAGTTTTAACGTATTTGTTTCTTTTTCTTGAGTGGAATGTTTTGTTGTTCACTTCTTTTTCTTTTGGTTTGTTAGTAGATTTTGGATAAACGAATGTGAGAAAACAAGAATGACTATAGGAGTAGAGAACCTAGCCCTTGATGTTAAGATTCCTTCAGGAGAAACTCTAATAACTAATACGATGGCACATAGTGTGAAAATCGTATTGGGATGAAAAATATTAGCGGCGGATCTTTATGCTTTAGAGATCTGTGACTTTGATTTGATTTTGGGATGAACAGGTTAAGTAGCAAATACGCTACTATAAGGTACCATGAGAGAGAAGTGGTTTTTTCAAAGACCAGAAGAGAATGAGTTTACGTTCTACGGAGCAAGGATCGAAAAACCACCGAAGATAATATCTGCAATAGAAATAGTGAAGATGTTAAGAAAAGAAAAGTGCGAAGGGTTCTTGGTAATTGTATTGGGGTCAACACCGGAGGAGACAACAATAGAGGATGTGGAAATGGTTCAAGATTTTATCGATGTGTTTCTTGAAGAAATACTAGGTTTACCACCGAAACGATAAGTGAAGTTTAACATTGACCTTGTGCCCGGAGCAGCACCCATTTCTAAGGCTCCATACCAAATGGCACCAAATGAGTTAGAAGAGTTGAAAGCGCAATTACAAGAATTGTTAGATAAAGGGTATATTCGACCAAGTGTTTCACCATGAGGAGCACCAATATTGTTCGTAAAGAAGAAAGATGGTAGCATGAGGATGTGTATCGATTACGAGACCTGAATCAACTTACAATAAAGAACAAGTACCCTCTACTTAGAATTGAAGACCTATTCGATCAACTACAAGGTATAGGAGTTTTCTCAAAGAAAAACCTAAGATCTAGATATCATTAATTGAAGGTGAAAGAAGATGATATTCCAAAGACGGCTTTTAGGACAAGATATGGTCACTATGAGTTTGTGGTAATGCCTTTTGCATTGTCCAATGCACCTGCAGTTTTTAGGGATTTGATTAATAAGGTGTTACATCCATAACTGGATAGGTTCATGATCGTTTTTATCGATGACATCTTGATATACTCTAAAAATCGAGAAGAGTACGAGTCGTATCTACGCACAGTATTGGAGATACGAAGGAAAGAAAAGTTATATGCTAACTTTACAAAGTGTGAGTTTTGGCTGAATCGGATTGGATTTCTTGGACACGTGGTGACATCAGAATGAATTGAAGTGGATCGGACAAAGGTTGAGGTTGTAAGTGATTGGAAAGTTCCGACAAGCGCTGCGAAGATATGAAGTTTTCTTGGACTGGCAAGATATTATAGAAAATTTATCGAAGGTTTTTCAAGGATTTCAGGACCACTCATTAAGTTGACACGGAAAAGAATACCTTTTGAGTGGACGGAGAAGTGTGAAAGAAGCTTTCAAATATTAAAAGAGAAGTTGGTAACTGCTTCAGTCTTGACTATCCCTGATAGTTCTAAGGGATACATTGTAGGGAAATCTGATTTTACCCTCTCCCGAGAATATATCTTGAATGTTTAATTCACCATACATTGATTATATATCTAGCATGCACCTATATAATTAATTGCAACACGATGGTGTTTACTCGTTTACCTGTGAATTTCTCGGATAAAAGATGATCAAGACTCGTGCTTTGATCTTCTGGACTGTATCCCGTTTGCCTAAACTCCAATGCTGAGTGAGAGCAATCTATGGAGAATACTGTAAAATTTCGCCTTCTTCCACAATTCTGAGATTTTCGAAAATCTCACTTATGGGAATAGTTATTTCTGATTTTCTCTCACCTTGTATTATAATGCAACCCTAGAATCCTAATAGGATATGATCTCTGCACATCTAATAAATACAATCATATCTTTTCAGATAAATCATATCCAGAATAATATCTTTGATATATAATGACATCAGATAAAATGTATCTAAATATAGGAGAATCATAATAGAATCCCAGTGTGACTCTACTAGTGAGGGGCGAAATTATCAACAGCATCAGGCCTTGATGGGCCAGCCCAGGGATCAAATGCAAGGAATAAAGATGGGCCTCAAATGAATTAATTATCTTATGTTCGGTCTAGAACATAAATTAATTCATAAACATTCATTCATGACATCAGAGAATAAATGCTGACATACTCTTTTATTACTGAAGTTGAGTCGGGCTTGCACTTAGACTTCACGAATCCCTGTATTTAAGATATTGCGCGTCCATTAATTATTTATAGCGTTCTAACTGCTTAAAAATATTGATCTCTTTAATTCCTTAAGTAGTACTACTCAACGTTATTATTGTACTTGAGCTAACTCAACCTACAGGGTTTAGTAAAATAAACCTTTTGAGCTTCTTAAAGAGACGTCATAATCCAAAACGGATACGGTGACTCGATACAGGTAACTAGCATGACATACAAGCACTGCCACCACCCAAGATGCGGAGAATCTTGGGTTATCTCATGTAACCATCACCCATAACAAGTCAAAGTGATGGTCAGCAACTCATACTCACCTAGAACCTTATCGAGGTTTAGATCAACGTAAAGTCATCGAGATCTAGGTTTCTCACGACGGTCAGATAGAAGAACTCATCTCACCATGATCCATCAATACGTCAGAGATGTACCAGCGTAGACAAGCAACCAAGTCAAGTCACTTCTTATCTATACTGCAGCCTATACCGACAACTTGTCCTCAAGTTGTCTCACTTGTGATCCTTTTTATATCTCATTAAGCTTGACCAATCATACAGACTTCTATGATCTCCTACACACTGTATGATATAACTTTTATATGAGATAAAGGGACATACATATGCAATCAAGTAAACAATTCAGATATGAGATTGTAATAGTGGTAACAGGAAACATTGTATACAAGCTCAACCATTCTGCTTTTAGTATACAAATCCAAAATACATAATCCATAATGACGCGTCAAAACAGGGTTTAGGATGTGTGCTAATGCAAGAAGAAAAAGTGGTGGCTTATGCATCTAGACAGTTGAAGCCACATGAACTTAACTATCCCACACACGATGCACTTAGCAGAAGGATGTATACAAATACTATAAGAAGGTTAACTCAACAAGAGGAGTTGGTGAAAGATTTTGAAAGATTGAGTCTTTTATTAGTGACCACACCTGAAGAGACAGATGCTATTATCTCAGCTTTGGTAGTACATTCGACGTTGCGAGATAGAATTAGATAGGCTCAAAAAGATGATGAGTTCTTACAAAAGATGCAAGCTAAAGAAGTGTCTGATAACCCAAGAGGATTTACAGTTCTACATGATGGGACACTTACCTATAATAAGAGAATTTGTGTGCCAGTGGATGAAAAGTTAAGAAAATAGATAATAGATGAGACACATCGAACTGTATACACAACATACCCTGGTAGCACCAAGATGTACCAAGATTTAAATAAGAGCTTTTGATGGTATGGCATGAAAAGGTCAATTGCAAAGTATGTGGAGCGATGTCTGTGTCAACAAGTAAATGCTAAACATCAAAGACCTTCGGGATTGTTAAAGCTCTTGGAGATACTAGAGTGGAAATGAGAACACATCATTATGGATTTCGTACTTTGACTTCCTAGAACTTTGAGAGGTAATGATGCAATTTGGATGATTGTTGACCGTTTGACTAAGTCAGCACATTTCGTGCTAGTGCACATGACGTTTTTGATGGACAAGTTTGCACAGTTATATGTTTGGGAGATAGTTTACTTCATGGGGTACCGACATCCATTATGTTCGATCGAGACCCCTGTTTCACGTCAAGGTTTTGGGGCAGTTTGCACCTTGCTTTGGGTACAAAGTTAAAGTTTTCGACAGCGTATCATCCTCAGACAGATGGCCAGTCAGAAAGAACGATTCAAACTTTGGAAGAGATGTTAAGAAATTGTGTCTTGGATATTGGAGGAAGTTAGGAGACATACTTGTCGTTGATAGAGTTTTTTTATAACAATAGTTACCACTCCAGTATTGGTATGGCTCCTTATGAGGCACTTTATAGGAGAAAATGTAGATCACATGTCTTTTGGGATGAAATTGGTGAAGGAAAAATTTTAGGACCCGAAATGATGGAAAGAACTGTTGATGTGGTCAAGAAAATTTGAGATAAGATTAAAGTTTCTCAAGATCGACATAATTCATATGCAAATAAGATAAGGAATGATTTGTATTTTGAAGTTGGTGATAAGGTGTTTTTAAAAGTAGCGCCAATGAAGGGAGTTTTGAGATTTGGTAAGAAATGAAAGTAAAGGCCTCGTTTCATTGGACCGTTTGAAATTTTAAAAAATATTGGAGATGTTGTCTATCGTTTGGCGTTATCACCCGAGCTTTCATCTGTGCATAATGTTTTTCATGTTTCAATGTTGAGGAAATGTATGCATGACCCAAGTAATGTGGTGTCTTATGGTGGTATAACGTTTAATAAGGATTTAACCTACAAGGAAGAACCTATCGTGATTTTAGATCGAGAAATCCATGAGTTAAAGAACCGGTGTGTGACTTTAATTAAAATACAGTGAAGTCGCCATGGTCCCGAGGAAGCGATTTGGGAGTGTGAGGATAAAATTCTAGCTAAGTACATGTCCCTAATAGCACCTAGCAAGATAAATTTCGAGGATGAAATTTTTGTTAAGTGGGTATGGTTGTAACGCCCACTTTTTGCTTGATTTAATTTGCTTTAAATTTTAAATAATTTACGTTGGATTTATGAATATTTTTCATGCTCGATTTTGTGTTGGACTTGAGGGAGTCCATAGTTGCGTCCCTAGCTAGAAATCGAACTTCATAATTTATTTTAAAGCATTCAAATATTACTTTACAAAGATATAAAAAAAAATATGGATAAGTAATAACATAAGTTTTGGGCTTATATAATTATCAAATTATACTATTAAGTTTTGGGTTATATAATTGTCAAAATTATTATTTATGCTTAATAGAGCTTTGTAGAATATTATTTTGTTGAGCCCAAGTTCTATTTTATATTTATGTAGAATTAAGATTTAATTAACAAGAGTTCAAGTAGGATTAGGACTTTATTAGGGTTTTATTTATATATATATACACACACGCACACACACATTCACACAAACACACACACTCAGTACACACAACACTCACACGCACACACACATTCCATACGCACACAAACACTCACAAAAATATTTTGCTCCAGTGCTCAATCGACGGAAGCATATTTTTTTTCATCACTTGATTTCTCTATTAGTTGGTAAGCATTATCAAACCCAACTTTACAATATTTTATGATTATGATTTCAGGCTAGATATGTATGTATATAGATAAAAACGTATATTATATGGGAATTATTTGAAACTTATGTTTTGGAGGTTAATTATTCTTGAATCGTTTGTAACGTCAATCATATTTTTGTTTTGAGAATTAGATTTATAAATAATAAGTTAAGTAACAAATTGGAGTAAATTTTAAATGGTTGAATCAATTTTTGATGATTTGATTATATTGTTAATGTGGGAATTCAATTATCAAGAAGGATTGTTGATTACAGTTGCTAGTAAATTAAGTTTTAAGCTTGTACGATCTAAGTAATTGGGGTTACATTACATGTGTTTGGCTAACGGATTAATTGCAATGAGTATTTTTCTAAATTTAATTAATTAGTTATATTTTAAAGAATGATTTTAACTGTTGTACCTAATAGTTCTTGTTTCGGACTAGGTTTATTATATGACATTTAATCTAATTAATAAACTTGTCCATATAACTTTAGTATATGTTTAGTTTTGATTAAGGAAAAATTATTTAAGGTTTCCTAAAAGCCCTTCTAAGATTATTGTATTGATTGAACTAGGTGCAGCGCAACTAGGACCTTCGTTTTCGAATTGAATTGATTTTTATTTGTTTTACTCGACAAAACAAGGTGGGTGAAATCTTCTTTAACTTGCAAATATTTGATTTGGAATAAACATATTTATTGTGAAAATGAAATTGATTTGAGAAATATTCTTTTATGTCCAACGTATATATCGTGGTTTGGATTGTGATACGATATTTATTGCATGCGGTGAGTATACAAGTGGAAATCTGTGATGGTGAGTCATTGGCCACGTGTATATCCTATGCCGGTGAGGTAGGATTTTAAGCCGATGAAGCTGAGCCTTGACGGTGAGTCATTGGCTACGTATGTATCCTATGCTGGTGAGGCATGATTTAAAGCCGGTGAGGCTGAGCCTTGACGGTGAGTCATTAGCTACGTATGTATCCTATGTCGGTGAGGCACGATTTTTAAGCCGGTGAGGCTGGGCCTTGACGGTGAGTCATTGGCTACGTATATATTCTATGCCGGTGAGGCTTGATTTCTAGGTCGGTGAGGCTGGATATGATATTGATTGCATACGGTAAGTTGCAAGTGGACATGCCGATGAGGAAGAATTTCATGCCGGTGATGCTGATTGTGGTTGACTATTACTTTCCTGCGATATATACACGTTTGGAAAAAAATAATGATATTTCTTGTTCCCCACCACTGAGTACGTTTTTGTGCTCACCCCCTTTTATCTAAAATATTTTCATGTTAGTGAGCATGGAGTGGCATGGCGGTGTGTGTGCGCCTAGTGGTGTTATGTCGCAGTTAGTTTATTCCAAAACTTGTGCTATTTTGTTTAATTTTTTTTTCTTTATTATCGTTGTTGGATTTGAGTTATTAGGACCTCAACTTATCTCATGCTATTAGTTCTTGTGTAGTTTACTTTGGATCGTTGTTTGATGTCAGTTCTATCGTGCAAAGTTTAGACTTGAGTTTGTTGGACTTATCATTTGGCAAATTTTATTTTAGAGATTTTATATACGTTATTTAAATATTTTACATCCATTTTGATTTGGGTATAGATGGTATCTCTTTATTCTGCATGATATTCAATAGATATAAAAGAAAAAAAAAATCTCTTTAAACATTTCCGATTTAGCTATTTAAGAAAATATAGCATTTTTAAATTATGAATTTAGAGTGTTACAGATTTCACTGGGACTCTGTTCTGATTTATGTATTATATTAATATATCTCCTAGATATCATTAGATATCAAGAGATAATTATTCTAGATATGATTTATCTATATAAAAATTATTGTATTTATTAGATATGCAAGGATCCTATCTAAACAAGATTCTAGGAATGCATTGTAAATACAAAGTGAGAGAAAATCAGGAAAAAATCATATTCATTTATTTGAGATTTTCGAAAATCTCACCGACACAAGTAAGAGGTGAAATTTTGCAGTATTCTCCATAGATTGCTCTCACTCAGTATTGAAGAATAGACATCCGGGATATAGTCTAGAAGATCAAAGTTGGAGTCTACCATTCATCTCATATCCCCGAAATTCGCAGGTAAACACGAGTAAATACCTATGTGTTGTAATTAATTATATAGATGCATGCTAGGTATATAATCAATGTATGATGAATTAAACATCCAAGATAGATCCTCGGGAAGAGGGTAAAATCATATTTTCCTACAGGCTTCTCTCGAGATAAAACCAACTACTACAAAAATAACGAGGCAAGAACGAGCAAAAACTCGAAGAGGAACTTAAAGAAAAAGAGGATCTCCGCCAAGGAAGAAACTAGAGGAAGGAAAGTTGATAAGGATACTCTATGGTAAGTAAAACAAGAAGGATACTCCACTAAAAGACATGGAGTAGTCCATAAATAAAACTGACAACAATCTCAGAAAAGCAAGATATCATCTCTCAAAAAAAAAATGCTCAATATCTCCTCTGAAAAAGTAGATATGGTAGATATGGCCATAGGAGTAGTCCATAAATGAAACTGACAACAGTCTTTGAAAATCAAGATACGTTGAATATCGCTTCTAAAAAGTAAGATATGGTGGATATGACCTAAGAAGAGAAAATACAGATAAAGAGGTACAACAATAAAAAGAAAAGGGATCAACAGAAGTAACAAGTTAGAAAGAGACATAAGAGTACAACCAACAGAGATAAAAAAAAAGATCCTCCATTAAAATGTTTGTCATAATTTCAATCAGATGTTTTGGCATAATAAGTAAACTAAGGAGGCGTAGCTCCCGCTACACTAGGATCAACAGGACTTATTGCCATGTTAGGAGGAATAACTTCGAAAGGGCCCAAACTCTCATCGAGCTGTCCCCAAACAAGACCCATACCTTGTGGATCAGATGATAAGCAAGTCTGGGCCATCTGTCTGACCTCCTCTAAAGTAGAATGAGAGGAAGCAAAAAATCTAGAGATCAGTTGGGAAGTAAGGAACGACTGGATTGGGGACGTACCAATTGAAAGAAAATATGATTTTTTCGTGCTCTCGAGGATCTATCTTGAATGTTTAATTCGCCATACATTGATTATATTCCTAGCATGCTCCTGTATAATTAATTGCAACACATAGGGATTTCCTCGTGTTTACCTATGGATTTCTAGCAAATCTGATCAATGGTTGACTCCATCTTTGATCTTTTGGACTATGTTCCGGATGCCTGATCTCCAATACTAAGTGAGAACAACCTATGTATAGTGATTTTTTAAAATCAATGTTGTTCTTAGGATACTACTGATTTTCTCCTACCATATATTTATAGTGCTCTCCCTAGAATCCTAACGTGAAAGGATTATGACACATCTAATAAATATAATAATTATCTTATATCCTAAAGATCATTATTTTTTAGAATAGTTTTCTCTTAATATCTTTTGATATCAGATAATATCTTTCTAGACTAAGAAATGTATTATATCATTAATACAATAATCAGAATACAGTCCTAGATGGACTATGGGGGGTGGCCAAAAATTCTCATGGTAGTAGACCTTGGTGGGCCAACCCAGAGATCAAATACAAGGAATAAAAATGAGTCTAAAAAGAATTAATTATCTTATGCTCAGCCCAAAACATAAATTAATTCATAATCATTTATTTATTCCACTAGAGAATAAATGATGACTTACCCCTTTATTGTCGAAGTTGAGTCGGACTTGTACTTAGACTTACGAGTCCCCATATTTAAGATATCACATGTTCATTAATTACTTATAGAACTCTGACTGCTTAAAATAATTAATCTATTTAATAATTCCTTAAGTATCCACCTAACCTTATTATTGTACTTGAGCTAACTCAATCTGCAGAGTTTAGTACAAAAACCTTTTGAGCTCCTTAAGGGGACGTCATCATCATAAACGGATACGGTAACTTGATACAAATAACCAACATGACATACAAGCATTGCCACCACCCAAGATACGGAAAATATTGGGTTATCCCATGTAACCCTTACCCATAACAAGTCAAAGTGATGGTTAGTAACACATACTCATCCGAAACCATATCCATGTTTAGATCGATATTAATCCACCAAGATTTAGGTTCTTCACAATGGTCAGATAGAAGAATCCATCTCACTGTGATCCATCAATACGTCAAGACGTACCGGCATAGACAAGCAACCAAATCAAGTTACTTCTTATCTATACTGCAGTTTATACCAACAACTCATCCTCAAGTTGTGTTAGTTGTGATCCTTTTTATATCTCAACTAGCTTGACCAATCATACATACTTATGTGATCTTCTACACACTGTATGATCTAACTTTTGTATGTGATAATGGGACAACATATGCAATCAAGTAAACAATTCAGATAAGAGATAGAAATAGTGGTAACAATAAACATTGTATATAAGCTCAACCAATTTTCTTTCAGTATACAAATCTAACAAGGGTCTACATTCAAAACTCTGTACTCTTAACTCTTGGAACCTTCATCTTCATGGAATTGCATTGGTCTATAAATGGAGAAGGTGTGATTTTCGTCATTGACTCTAAAAGTAAGCTCTCAATTTACTACGTCAATTAAAGCTCTTCCGTTGCCAAAAATATGCGTCCAAAAATCAAAGGCACATCCTTGTCTTCCACCATGTCTAATACCACAAATTCAATAGGGTAAATGAAATCACCAACACATCTTCAATAATTCCATATGGATAAGTGATAGATCTATCCGCTAATTAGAGCACGATGGTAGTAGGCTTGATATCTCTTATCCCCAATAGGTTAAAAACTTTCTCTAATGACATAAGGGAAGGTGAAGCTCCCCGGATGTTTTGTTTTAATGGTAGCTTATTTTGTAGCACCGCACTGTACTCCTTGAACAAGTTGATTGTCTTAAATTTTCCAAGCTTATTTTTGCGAGCAACGACTTTCTTTAAAAACGTAGTCCGACGTGTCTCCATGAACTTGAAAAATTTCTTATCAATCTTTGGCTTGATCAATCTTTGGCATGACCAACCTTTGGGGAAATGGAACAAGCAGTGTTTACGTCGATTTAGAAGGCGATGTATCTTTTGAGGCTGCTTTGGTGGATACTTTAGGATCTTCCTTTGGAATAAGAGGATCCTTGGGCCTTTCTTCGTCTTCTCAGGCGTGATAGTCTTTCTTCTTTTGAAGAGATTAAGAAAAGGGAATATGAGGACAATAAGGAGGTGGAATTCATCATACCTCAATGTTGTTTCTTTCGAGCTCATCCCCCACTTCTTTGGGTGTTCTAACTTGTTCAACTCCTACTATTGGCCACAACGATCCTTCATAGACAACTCAACTCTTTATGTCAATTTCCCTGCACTGCTCTTTTGAGTTAACCATCATATTGCTCGAAAATTATCCTGGCTTGTGCTGAGAATCTACGTGGTTCACCATTTGACTTATTTGTCCTTCGATCATCTTCATTTGCTTAATGAGAGCAAAAATTTGATTTTATAGTGCTACGACCTATTGCATTGTTTGTCTGATGAAGAAATTTTTTTGAGTCATCACTTTTCACATTATTTCCTCCAAAAACATCTGTTTGAGCTCGTTGATGACTCCACTAGTGATAGAAAAGCCTGATGGAGATTGTTGAGCATTGATTGGGTTGGCATATGAGAAACTCATATGATTTCTATTATTCAGGTGGTATGCCATGTTTCATTCTTGATTGGACGGTAGCTTGAGTGATTTAATTGAAAATTTCCTTATTCAACAATATTTGTATTTTTGTTGTAACGTATCTTGTCATGCACCGTCTGTTGCACCGTAGGCACTTTTGCATCCATTTTAGCTTTTTGCTCTGTCTCGTATTCGTGCTTAAAAAATGCGATTTGAACTTGTAAATCCTCGATTATCTTTTCATTGGACACATCAACTACCTTCTCATCGGATGCTTCTCTATAGGCCATCAGTAACTGTTAGATACCATCTCTAATATGATCTTTGTAGCCCCATCCACACTTTGACACCAAGCATCCTCTGGTTGTAGCATCTATGATGCTCTTTGATGAGTCTAGCTACGTGAGTGTGCGAGATTTATATGAAGCAAT
Source organism: Salvia rosmarinus (assembly GCA_036937905.1). Lineage (NCBI taxonomy): Eukaryota > Viridiplantae > Streptophyta > Magnoliopsida > Lamiales > Lamiaceae > Salvia > Salvia rosmarinus. The sequence goes on from CM072814.1 coordinate 17,946,559, forward strand.
AAAGAACACCCAGGCTTTTTACGTGGTTCGATCGTTAATGAGATCTACGTCCACGGAGGAATGATTCCTCAATACTTTCACTAGAGCTTTTAAAGAGTATTGTTTTACAAGCCTTTGTATTGATGAAATTGCTAACCCTCTAACATCGGTTTTCCTTCTATTTATACCGCTCGACTGCTTGTCACGCGCGCCCGACCTCCATTGGTCGTGGCGTGACTCTTCTCTGGCGTGCCCTCCATTGGCCGGAGCGGGGACCTCTTTCCGCGCGCCACGTGGAGGTGGCTACCGACCTGGTTCATCTTCTCCATCATGCGGAGGTGGCGGTTCGGGGCTAGCGTTTTGGGCAATGATTAGGGCTCAACCGCGTGGGCACCGCTACCAACGTTAGGCCCAGCTCGTTTGGGCTGTTAGTGGGCCCATCGGTTGGGCCATATCCCATCATAGCCCCCGAATAGCCGAGGCACGGCGAGGCGAGGTGGAGGAATACCGCCGAGGGTGAGTGTGGGTGGCCGAGTTGTTTCTTGGACGCGAAGGTCTTCGGTGCCGATCCGAGTTTCGTTGTTTATCGTCCGCCGCCGAGAAAGATGTGGCACCGATGGAAGTCGGTCCGACCGATAACGCGCCTCTGCGCTGGTTATGCCGAGGTGCGGTCTGTGGGACGAGGTCCGATTTGGTTGGACGAGGTCCGATCCGCGGACGAGGTCCGATCCGTGGGACGAGGTCCGACGGTTGGACGAGGTCCGATCCGTGTCCGATCGGGCGCTGGAGGTCGGATGTGGATTTCGACATTTGTGGGAGGCGGCGCGACCGAGGCGCGCCATGTAGAAGACGCCGGGTCCGTATGATGATTGCTAGGTCGATCGGGCGGCCCGCCCTATCTCGGTATACGCCGACGCGCCAGCGGTAGTTGGGCGCTCGAATAGCGCGCGGTAACGCGACATCCAATCACGTGTAGGCACGTGTTGAATTTGAAACGCAATTTGCAGCGCCTTAGTCTTATAAATAGGCGAAAAGAGGCAACTGCTCACTCTTCTTCTTCGACGCTAACAACCGAGAGAATTTGTGAGAGATTTTCCGAGCCCGACACAAGTAGCTGTTTACTCGCCTAAAAAGTAAGTATGTCTTCTTCCTCTGCTTTCGAGTACGCCCTCGCTTCCTGTCCGCCTCGATCATCTCCCTGGAGTTTCGGTTCGAACCGCCATCCTCCACCCCGATAGTGAAATCGAGGTTGGGATTATTCCCGCTATACCTGTCAGGGTAGGTGTAGAAGATTAGCTAGGTTCCAAAGACAATATCATCCGCGTGGATGGGGTTAATGTGAGGGACGCCGATCGTCTGTGATTTTGGACGATGTAATAAGAGTAGAGGAATGTCACATTCCGCCGACGCTCGGTGGTGTGTTCCGCACCCATCTCGACAGAGCGCTAACCCTCCGGAGGATTCATAACTATGTATATAGACGCCTTAGGGGCCGGGTCTTAGGTCCCGCTAGCCCCATCTTTTTGAGCTCCTGTGAGTATTTCCGAATCCCCATCTCGCCAGCTCACCCCAACCCATTAGGTCGGTAGTCGAGACGGGTTACCTGTTATCATGTAGCCGAGAGTTCTCCTCGAGCCTTGATGCGATTCTTTAGCCAAGTACTCGAGAGGTCAGACTATCTTCGCCTGCACCGCTTAGGTAGTCAACCTCGGCGGTCGGGGCAAAAGAAGTTTTTTTGAGGTCACGGGCATCCGATCTGGTTGGGGATGGGTAAGGGACGGATATAAAGCTTGCCCTCGGCCGGGTAGAGGAACAACAACACGCCGTGAAGTTTCTATAGAATTCACCGAGGACAACCTTAATGATGCCGGTCGAGGTGCATGTGTCGCAGTTCGGACTGGTCCGAGTCAGAGTAGGCACCTCTCTTCCTTCTTATAGGTTCGACCTGCTGACTAACGCGATTTTCTCAGAATGCAGGAAGCTTAAGCACACAGGAGGTGAAGAAACGGCCTGCCTCGACCTCCGCGCCACCGGGCGATGGTGAGCCTTCTAAAAGAGGGCGAAGGCGTGTCCTGGCCCACCCGCAGCCCGTGGTGGTGGAACACCTCGATCCGTCAGGGTCCGAACCGATCTCAAGCTCGGCCTTGAGGCGAGGCTCGTGCCCATGATGCGCGCGAGGTACCGATCTCCCGCGATCTTCCGCCTTGTCCACCATGTTTTTTTTTTTTTTTTTTGCTATTAATCGCTTCGACTGCAGACTCCGCCTCGATCGCGAGCGAGATGCGCCGCATGGCCGATGTTGTTATGCCCCGCACGGGGAGCCGAGAGAAAGCCGTCAAGGGCGGAGTCACGGGTCGGCGAGGAGGAAGTTGGAGGTTGCTGCATGGCCGAGGCCGCCACAAGGAGAAGAACCGTGCAGCGGGAGCCGCCGAGCTGGAGTGCGCCGAGTGAGGTGGCCGAGGCGGAGAAGAGGCGTGCATCGGACGAGTGCTTTGTCATGAGCAAGGGCCCATGTCAAGGCCTTCGCCAAGAAACTTATCGAGTCGGAGTCCTTCCTCCGCCTTTATCTCCGACTGGGCCGTGATGAGGCGCAGTGATATCTACCCACCGAGGGGTGGCGGCCACGATGCCAGATTTTGACAAGGCGGCATGGTCACCGAGATTGATCGTGAGGGCGAACTTGAGTATGCCCGGGTGCTTGCCAATGCACACCGCCCCGTGGCGGAGGCCTTAGCCTCCCCACGCCGCCTCGACGGCCGAGGCCGTGTCCAAATGCCGGTGGACGAGGATCCGAGCTTCAGAGCTTCGCCCAAAGGGCTCGGGCCGAGGAGGAGGAGGAGGAGCCGAGTCTCGGGTTCGGTCACCTGCAGCCGCCGCAGCTAGGAGAGCACGGGAGGAACGGCAGGAGCGGGGCAAGTAGTCCGGGAGAGAGGCCGATGTTAGCGGGCCGATTGTAATAGGTTGAACTGCCGGGTCGATAGGACCGAGCCCTTGTAATAAATCCTTCGTATGCAATAAAAGGATGTTTATCACTTTCTCAGACTTGTTGTCTTTTTATTTATAGCATTCTCGCATCTCAATACTTGGGACTCACCATGAATTGGTCGGGCTGTCGAAGGTGTCCGAGGTGCCCGCCGAGAAGCGACGGAGGTGCAATTTTGGAGGAGTCGGTCACGAATCGACCCAAGTTTTGGCCGCCATGGATGCGAAGCTCGTCTCTTCCGAATCAAGAAGAAGTTGACCGAGGCTGATCGGGAGGTGGCCCGCCCCGGCCGAGAACGAGGCTACGAAGTTGAAGGTCGCGCAGGCGGAGTCCCGGGGCAAGGACATATCTCGCCGACGAAATCCAAGGACGCTGATGCAAAGGCGAGGAACGACTGAATCGACCGCGAGAGGCTCGCCGGTTGTCCGAGGAGCATGCAGAGTACGAGAGCGGGCATCCGCTACCGTGGACTACCATATCCGGTTTACGACCGAGTCCAGAGCTTGGTCATGGAGGGCATGGTGCCGAGGGACGAGAAGGGCCCAACAAGAAGAAGTTCAAAGCTCGTACCAACCTGGTGAAGTTTATGGAGATGTACGACATCGTCCGAAAACGCCGCATGCCCCGAGAGGTGGCGAGGCAAGAGCGGCTCACGACCCGATCATAGAAGAACCAGCGGAGGAGGCGGATACTCCGATCATGCCAGAAGGCCGAGGTTGATGGGTCCGGCAGAGGCGGATTATCCGGGGATCCTCCGAGCAAGCGGCGACCGAGGACCCCAGTCGGGGGAGAGCTGGCGTGGGCGAGGTCGGGTGACTCTGTGGCCCCCGCCCGGATGCCCGCATTGCGCCTTCGCCACTTTGGAGTGTCCCCGAGCGCGGGCGCGACCTCGAGTCGATAAGCTCATCCGGCTCGCTGCCCGAGCCCGCCGAGCGCCGGGAGCAGACGGTGATTCCGGCCTCATCGACCGGGTCAAGGCACCGAGTTCGCTCCTGCATACATCGCCGGACCGGGATTTTGTAGAGAATTGGTGTACGCTCGCCGGCCCCGGAGTAGGGAGCCCTGAGGCCGAATGAGGCCATGTATAGTATAGGACCTTGTATGTAGATATAAATGTATTTAGACTCGCTTTCAAGTGTACGCTTCCTTTGAGAGGTACAAACATAGCTTAGACTTCGTTTTGGTCATAAATGTATTTATACCGATACAACGATTTTCCCAAATAAAGGGGTAAAAGCTTTGAAGCATTGTCTTGATATGGCTTGGTACTTTGTTTGTAGTCGCATGCATTTAGACTTTGTACCGGAGTGCATATCTTCCCAAATAAAGGGTACGTAGAAGTGGCTAGATCGGTCTCGATGTCGCTTGCATGTGTATCGCCCAACTTAATGGGTAATCAGATGCGCTGCATGTAGACGCCCAACTTAATGGGTAATCAGATGCTTTGCATGTAGACGCCCAACTTAATGGGTAGTCAGTATGCTTACCCTACTTAGGGATTTTCATCTTCGTAAGCGGCCCCTTGTGAAGGTTTAGATGTGGTATATCCGAATGGATGTTCACATAGATGTAGACGCGACGGGAAATACTCATTAGAAAAACAGATGTTTTATTAAACAAGTAAACAAGATCGCACATCACCAAAACAACAGGAGGGCTAACATGTCGCCGATCTAAAATCAAAGCTATGTAAAATACCTCCTTAGATGAGTTATGTGCCATGTTCGGGGAATAAGTGCCTTGACAGTGGGCGAGCTTATAGGCCCTTTGCCGAGGTCCTCGTGAACGCGGGTAGGTCCTTCCCATGTCGGATCAAGCTTGTTAAGGCGCCCTCGGCTTGCTTCATTATTCAGTAGGACCAGGTCGCCACCTGAGTGTGGAGGCCTTTACTTTGTTGTAGTAGCGACACGGCTCTCAGATTGGCTTCGTTTATGATGCGAGCTCGCTTCCTCGAGGGCGTTAGGTTGGCCCAGGTCTTCCTGCTCCCGGCCTGGTTGAAGTGGAGAGTCGCGAGGGCTTCGCCACGATCTCACCGGTATGACGGCCTCGCACCGAGACCAAAGCTAAAGGGTCTCCCTGCGCGCCGTCTCGAGGTGTGGTCCCGTGGGACCAGAGGACTTGAGGAGATTTTCAGCCCGCCGCTCTTAGCTTGATCCAGCTCTTCTTCAATCCTTGTACGATCAGGCGGTTCGTCACCTCGCCTCACCATTTGCTTGCGGGTGTGCATCGAAGTGAAGCGCTGATCGATGTGAAGCTTTTCACCACCCTTGAAGTTTTTGTCGACTTAATGGGCGCCGTTGTCCGAGACCGAGATAAAGTACGTGCAAGCGGCGGACTATATTTCTCCCACACGCGTTTGAATCCTTCGCCGTGATGCTCGAAGTGGCTCGCCTCACCCATTTTGTGAAGTAGTCTATGGCCACGACTAAATATCCGAGCCGACCGGTGCTCACCGAACGGCCAACAATGTCGATCCCCACCGCATGAAAGGCCACGGACTCGCAGTCTGCTCAAACCGCTTGAGGCGCCTTTTTACCGTGGAGTGGATCCGCACTTTGGGCACTTTCGACGAGCTCGGCCGAATCTTGCACGAGGGTGGGCCAAGTATCCCGATCTCGCCTTCTTTGAAAGTGCTCACGACCACGTGGCTTCCACAAGACCCCGGTGTATTTCGCTGAGCACATAGTCGGCTTCTTCCGCCCGAGGCATCTCGTGAGGGTCAAGGTAAGACTTCCCAGAGAACGCCTCACGCATGAGATACTTCGACTTTGCCATCATCTTTCGCTTCGAGCCGATCTCAAGGTCAGGCGCCGTGTTCCGTGTAGCCTTCGTGGAGACATCCAATTCGGCTCTATCTCGTGATAATGCCGACGCGGACTCGCTATGCTCGAACGGATCTCCTCCACCGGTGGACTTGTTGATGACGCAATTAGCCATCGAGGACGCCACCCGCGCTTTCCTCGAGGATTCGGTGGATGCTGAAGTATCTGAACGAGGTCAACATCTCTTTTGCCTTGTCGAGGTATTGTTTCATTCGGTCCTCCTTGGCCTCGTATTTGCCTAACACCTGGTTCACGACGACCTGGGAATCGCCGAAGATTTGGATCTCACCCACCCCCAGCTCCTTAGCGAGGCGGAGTCCGGAGATTAGGGCCTCATACTCCACCTCGTTGTTGGTGGTCGGGAAGGTAAACCGGAGTGCGTAGGTGACTTCCTGCATATCTGGGCCGAGGAGAAGGATGCCCGCTCCGCTGCCCGTTTTGCACGAGGCTCCGTCCACGTACATCTGCCAACAACTATCTGGTGGATGAGGGTCCGGTTCCTCCGTGCAGGGGGCTGGGATGACCGAGGTGGAGGCGCTGGAGGAGCTAATCTTAGCGGTCCGACCGAGCTCAAGAACTTGGCTTCTACCAGAAATCGGTGAGCTTGCGCTTTTATGGCCGGGTGCTGGGAGTACGAGATATCGTGCTCGCCAAGCTCCGTGGCCCACTGGCTATTCGTCCGTGATGACTCAGTTTTGATAAGACTTGCCTCGTGGGCGGCCGGTCGATTAGACTGGACGGAGTGAGCTCGAAAGTAGGGTCTGAGCCGCCGCTAGCATTAACCAAAGGTTACCTTTTACCTTTTCAAGACCTTGTCTCCCGGTCCTTTGAGTGCTCTACCGATGAAGTAGATAGGAATGCCGCCGTCAGACCTCGCCCCGCACTAGTATCAGATCGATTGCCTCGTCCGAGGCTGCCAAGTACAAGGAGAGGAGTTCGCCTCTTTTTGGGCCGTCAAGGCAGTGTGTCGGCGAGGTACTCCTCGAGCTGTGTGGGCGAGGTGGTGCTCTTCCCGCCATGCGAAGTCAGGGGCCTCCTCAAGATTTTAAAGAACGGGAGCCGCTTTCTGCAGCCCGGAGAGGAACCTCATCGAGGCGGCTAGGCACCCAGAAGTTTGTGGACCTCATGAATGGTTTTGGCACTTGCATTTGAGCACCGCCTTTACCTTGGTGGGTTCGCCTTCAAGCCTTCTTGGGAAACCAAAGACCCCAAGAATTTCCCGCTTTTACCATGAACGTGCATTTTTGGGGTTAAGTTTGAGGTTGGCCGACCGAGCAGCTGGAGGATGGTGCCGAGGTCGTCGGGCGCAGCCTCCGCTTTTCGACTTCGATTACTATGTCGCCGACGAGACCTCGACGATCTCCCGATGTGGTCTTTGAACGTTGCATCCACCATCCTCCGGGTAGCCCCGGCGTTTTGAGGCCGAATGGCATCTTTCGCACGCAAAGACGCCAAGTCGGTGATGAATGCGATCTTTGGTGCATCCTCCAGGGCTCATCAGATTTGTGGTACCCTTGTATAGATCCGAAGTCTGAACATCTCGTGTCCCACCAAAGCCTCCACCTTCTTGTCAATATCGCGGCGGGTAGCAATCTTCGGGCGGTGCTTGTTGAGGTCGGTATAATCGACGACATGCGCCACCCTCCGCCGGCTTTGACCACGATCGGATTAGCCATCCGAGTCGGGTATTTGACCTCGAACAAGATCTTCGCCTTCGGTTGAGTCACTCGTCCCTAACGACCGGCTGCGCTCCGCATGAATATCCTTTTCTTCGCCGGATGGCTTGGTGGCGGGTCGATGTTGAGGCGGTGAGTTATGAGCTCGGGCGACACCGGTCATATCGGCGGGGACCAAGTAAACACGCCCCTATATTCTTCGTGAGTCGTATGACGTGCCGCCGGACGTCCGCCGGGGCCTGAGGTGCCGACTGGATGACCCTCGAGGGATCGTCGTCAGATAGTTGGAGGTCCCGGTCGGGTCGTCCGGGGTGTCGGCCTCAGGGGCCGGTAATGCTATGCACAGGCGAGGCGCATCCCGAGTTGAGAGCCGAGGCATTCTTTTCTGGCCGCTTGGTCCCTCGATGCCGAGCACTCCAGCGGGGGTGGGAATCTTCTGATTAGGTGGTAGGACCGAACAGACGGCCTTGGTGGCGATGACCAATCTCTCCCGAGGATAATGTTGTGCGGAGGGAGCCCGACCGGGGAAGAATCGGATGGCCTTGGTGGCCGACACAGGAGCCCGCCCTACGGTGACCGGAAGGTAATGACCCCTCGGCTGGGCTACCGCTGAGTGAAGCTCCCGTGGGCGGGAGGCGCGAAGACCTGAATGCCTCCGACCTCAAGCTTATCAGACTGACTCACGGAAGATGATCTTGTGGAGGCCCCAATGTCGATATAGACCCGGTGGACGTTTTGTTGCCCACCGCACTGTGTATGGTGATGGCGTCCGGTGTGGCATGATCTTGGGCACGGGTCCTCCTCGAGAACGTTATGTTCGCCATCCCGAGCCGCTTATTCTTGGCTCTTCCGGCCGGCCTCCCGTCGTTCTTAAGGGGGACGACTCGTCCCGAGGCGCAGTCCGTAACAACATAGACTGCGCCCATGGCGTTGGGACCTTCGCCTCGCTGCCTTGAGGGTGGAGTCGCCACTGGGTCGGCCCGATTGTTACGCCGCCCATTCCTTCAAGGCTCTACATTCTACGGACCAGCTCGTCGAGGTATTTTTGAGGGCTCCACCTTGACGAGGTCGCCGATCCGTGAGCCTGTGTTTCAGATCCCGGCATCGGACCATACCCTTGGTGATAGTCGCAATACTGCCCTGTGGACCTCTTCTCGATCCCCTTTCATGAGTGGCAGGGCCGGAAGAGCTCGCGTGAGCCCTCGAATATTTCCGCCTTGATTTGAGCAGGAGGCGCCCTGCGAGGTTGGGCCGAGGTCCAGCCGGACTCAGTGACCCTCTTTTGATTACATCAAGGCGCCTCCGCGTCTGCGCCTCGACTTGGTCGTCCGGCTTTTTCTCGGACTGACCGCCGTCCCGGATCTCCGCTTCTTCCGATCCGACTCGCCTCCCTCGACGAAATTATCCACCAGTTCCAAAGCTTACTCGCCGTCTTTGGTTTCTCCACAGTGATTTCTTTTGTTCGCCACGGCCGATCCCGCTGAACAGCGCTGATAATGTAGAGATCGCTTGTCGTCGATTTTGAGCGACTCTTGATGAACCTCGAGACGAAATTTGACATCGTCTGCCCCCCTCTTGGCGGATTGTGAGTGTGTCGGAGGAAGGTCGCTAGGGCTGCATCTTCCGATACAGAAGCCACTGGCGATCCATGAGGTCCCGGAAGCAATGGATGTCGCTACAGGCGGAGCGAGGTGAACCAACGCCGTGCGTTGGAGATCAACACCTCGGGAAGATTTTACATGTGAAAATCTTCCATTCCTTGATTCGCCATGTTGGTGGTGTAGGCGAAAAGGAAGTCGGAGGGTCTCCCAGGCCATCGTGAGCCGCTATGTTGGGTGCCGCCCATTTGCGGGCGGGCAGGGCTGTGTCTAGAATCTCCACGGAGAAAGGAGACGATTCTCCGCATCGGTCGAACCCCGGAGATCGCCGTCTCTTTACGAGAGGGTGGGGATCGATAGCGACGCCCATCGCCCCTCCGAGGGGAGTTCGACCGCCTTTCTTCCCATTTCGCTTCGCCGACCGGGTCGGCATGACGAGGTGGAGGCGGCCGCGCCGAATGGCGGCGGGCCGTTGGTGGCGGCTCGGCCGCGGTGAGCGGCTGAAGAGGCCGGCGGCTCGGCCGCGGTGAGCGGCCGCGCGGGCGCTGCGAGCGCGCGCTCGGCTATCACGCCGGTGGTAGCCGCCGATCAAGCCAGATGGGGAAGCGGCCTCGGGAGGCCGTGGTGTTCATCCGGGCCCCAGAGGACCCGCCTCGCTGGTCCTCCGTTGAGGAAGCTTTGAATCGCCGAGATTAGCGTGGAGGAACCGCCACGGCTCGCCGAGGACTCGTGGACGAATGAGTTGCTTGCTCGTCCTCGCTGAGGTCGACGCCTTCCCCACGTTGTGGAGGCGGTCTGAGGGGTGTATGGAGACATTTTCCATGTGGCCTCGTGAAGTGTGCCCGCCGTGGCGTCTCGCGATCTCCTTTCCGTGACGCCGAGCGACCACCTGGTCGCCCTCCTCTTCGTGTTTCGTATGAGAACAATGTAGAAGTTGCATGATTTGTTGTTCTCGAGAGAAACCATGTTGAGGGAATTTTCGGTAAGCTCTCTAAATCATTCCCATGCCTCAAATATCAACTCGTCTCCTAATTGAGAAAAGTGAGAGATCTAGGCTATGATTTTTGCACCTTCAAAGATAGGAAGTACTTGGCTAGAAATTTATCACATAATTGTTGCCAAGTAGTGATCATGTAACGACCTAACTTCTGAATTGACACGAGTCTTTTTAGTGTGGTTTGTTCTCACTCACACACTCCCTGAGAAACTTCCCAGGGTGTCACCCATCCCATAATTTCTCCATGCCAAACACGCTTAACTTTAGATTTTTTATGAGATGGACTCCCGAAAAGAAGATACATCTTGTTAGTATGAGTAGCACATATTAAATCCTTTAAGCTCTCCTCGAATATGTAGTCCCATTGTCACACCCCAAAACTCAAATAAATAGAAACTGGGAAAATGATGGGAAACCTTACTTATCCAGGAGAAATAGGGAAAATAAATCCTAAAATTTGGCAAAACACTATTTTCGAAAAAGAGAATTAATCGGTAATGTCATTTCAGATAATAACATAAAGTTAGTCCCCCAAGATCAAATGTTTAGTTTCGTACTCTGATAACAACCACAAAAAGACATCAAGCTAAACAGAAAAGAAGAATTAGGTGTCAAGCTCGACATAGAACGACATTAGGTAATATAACATAGTCTTATATTTTGGAAGATTTAGAAGACTACATAGTGGCTAGTTATTCAGCGGAAGTTAAGATTGCAGAGTAGAACCCAAGCTCATCTCTGTCCCATCAACGCCAGCCAGTAAACCTGAAAAATATTTGAAAATATTTTTGAACGGAGTACTAATGTACTCAGTGGGCATGCAACTTTTAGAATATTTTGCAAGATCAAAACAATTTATCCAATATCTCGACATAACTTAAAAGGTTTTCAAAACTTAAAACCCACTTCCAAGATATGCAAAAATAAATCAATTTTTCTTGTGGCGCCAGTGTCACGCTCTCTGATGTTACTCTTATCCTTATACATTCATTTTTTATTCGGGGCAACGCCCTTAACGGATCTCGATCCTCGGAACATAGCCATCGTCAGATCTTGGGTGAAACCATTCATTCAATAAAACCATTCACTTGGTGAAGCCATTCATTTTGCCGTTTCGCAAGTGGAGATCAAACCACCGCGATTCGAGCCCGTGCGCACAATCCTTAGTAAGTGTGTTAGATCGACTAAGAGCCACAATTGTTATACAAGAGCATTAAACAGAGCAGAGCGTAACAAAAATATTTATGTTGGATAAACATTTACATTATAGAAATATCAGAGCATGTAACTCAAAATACTTTTGTAAAATAAGCCCACCTTGATAGGCCAAAGCCTGAAGAATTAAACTTGCAAACTCGTCTCAGGAAAATCAACGTTAATCTCCTTGGTCAACAAAGCCTACAAGATAAACTAATCTTAAGAGGTCTCGTAATACCAACCTTAAGTCTAAGTAAAACAATACTACTATTTCTTGATTCACCATGCCCGGGTCTTTTTAAAATTTAAGAATAAAGTTATAGAAATCAAAATCTCGACTAAGGGCACCAAAAATACCCTTGTTCGACTCTTTTTACAAACTTAAATCAATTTATCAAATATACTTTTATTGTAAAAGTATATAAAACTTTAATTTAATTTAAATAAACTATTTTCATGCTTTAATCATATAGTCAAATAATATATGCTTAATAGATGCACATAGTAATATTCGTCATGCAAATTTCGTGCATTGTTGAAAATTCCTTGTCGAGCATTTGCTAATCCGAAATAATTATCTCAACAAGCTTGGTAGATTAGCATTTTCCATAATCAAACCATCACTCAAACAGTAATTCAAAAGTTGTTGAATTTCTTAGCATAATCTAGTTTATTATGCATTTTCATTACTCAAAACTTTTATAAGTTGAGTAATTAATATTATTTGAAAATAATAATCTCAACAACTTATTTGATTATGAAATTTCAATAATCAACACACTACTTAAAAGGCATTATCATAAACTTGATATATTTAAAAAATTGAACTAATTAAATCTCAAAAGTTAATCATTTAACCAACTTTAGGCACAAAATAAGTTATTAGCAAGAAGGCCCATATTAATCATAGAAGGGAACCACTTATGAATTTAATCTATGGATCATTTATTGTTACTTAAGAGTCCAAATTATGCTACTCACTTTTATTAAATTCTACGGCCCATTCATTAGAGCCCAAACAAATAAAAGAATTAAAACAAGGAGATAAACACTCTTAGCCCAAAACTAGAGTAAATAGGAAAAAAAAAAAAACTCATCTCTCATTCTCTCATAACACACGCACACACACACATCATAGAGAACACACACACACATTGTCCCCTAGGGACAGCCCAATGGTTAAGGTGGGTTCCTGTGGCCGAGAGATCACAGGTTCGAACCCCACCAAACGTCTCTATGGGTTTGAGCCTGTCACACCTGGTTTTCCAAGTATGGTTTACCTGTCCTGTGTGGTTTGCAGGCTATTGCACAGGATCGTGGGGTTTACCCAGTGCGCACCTAAGGTAGCGGCTGCGGGTTCCCCATGATTTCAAAAAAAAAAAAAAAAGAACACACACACTTCTTTTTTCTTCTCCCCCATCCTCTCGGCACTCTCTTTCTCTAAGACAGACCCCTAAAAACATACATCTTTCTTCTCCTACAGTTGCACTGACTCCGGTGACCTCGTGCCAGAAGTCATCATCTCCTCTTTCTTCCCGTCTCTCCCCCCTAAAATCCTAAGAACATAACCCTCATCTCCCTTTCTAAAAAAGTGAAACCATCATCCCCTTCCTCATCAGAGTCGCCGATTTGGCGACCACGCTACCACCACCAACCACCCATCTACATCCTCTCTTCTTCTCTCAGCGACTGCCAACGGCGAAGAGCCGTCTTGGTCTGCTCTCTCCCCTTCCTTAGGCGGAACGCGTAACAGTGAGATTCTCCACCACCATGTCGTCCCTATCCTCGATCATCGTCGCCGCCAGAGACGACAGCAGCACGACCGTGGATCATTCTCGTCCCTTCGACTTCTCTCTTCCCCCATTTTCTCGCAAAACACACATCTGAAAACTAGATCCACATCTCTCTATCTCTCTTTCCCCTCGACGACCACCGTTGCTTTCTAGCAAGAAAAAAAATTTCGCCGCTCCGTCTGCCAGTTAACAGCAGCATACATTGCTCCTACTCACCGGCGACGACAGCAACAACAGCCGCAGACGCCGCCAGCCACCCTCGCCTCTCACTGTCAAAAGTTCTATCACCCTCGTCTCGCCTCCCTCTTCTCTCGATCGAATGCCAGCAGTCGGAGCCACTGACGCCACCGCCCTATCGACATACCCCCCTCTACAACTTGGCAGCAATCGACCCTCTTCCCTTCATCTCACACATGCACATGCGCAAATACGCATTCAGCGATGAAAAAGAAACAACGGGGAATAAGCATGTGTTTGTTTGTATATGTATATAGGGATGTCAACGGGTGGTCTTTACCTGGACCGATCCGGAACCGTTCAAAGCCCATTAAATTTTAAAGCAACGGTTCGGTTCTGTTACGGTTCTAGAACCGTTGGACGGACCGCCTGCACCCGCCCATTTTATCCTGTTCCGGTCCGACCCGGTCAATTTTTTATTTTTATTTTTATTTTATTTTTAAATTTGAGCATTACATATCCACTTTTTTTGTAAGAGCATTTTACATTTGCGTTAACTAGTACATGGTGTCTAGACGTGAGTTAGCGGCGACGAATGAGCATACAATTTTCCATAGAGATATTTTATTAGTTGTAGTTAGTTATTTCTCTTAGTTATTTAATTGTTTCCTTAGTTAATTCTCATTCTCTTTAATTTAAAGCGTGGTGGTTATACCAAATTTGATCTTTAGGAAATCAATTAGTGAACTCGCTCTTTGTGGTTCGATCCTGCTTATTGCTATAGTAATTTTGATTCTTAACAGAGTTGAAGGAATTATTTGGTAGTAAACACGTCCAAAGATGTTTTTAGTTGTTTAATTACTATAATTAGTATTGTGATTCTCTGTTAGTTTAGTTATTACATATTTGATATTTCAATAATTCTATACTTTGAAAGTAGATCAAAATAGATTACATTTGTTGCCATCAAATCTCCACTAGCTAAGAACTGATCATTCAATCTATGTGGGAACGAATTTATGTAATAAAATGCTGAATTAATTTGGCAAATAATCTTTGATATATAAATTTACAAAAAGTGAGTCCTTAAGAGTAACTGTGAAGAAATTCATGTGCAGCGACAACATCATATTATACATTCAGTGAAACCAAACCCGAGTTGGAGGAGTGAAATGAGATTAACCAACCAGAAAAACAGACTGGCGGTAGCTGGGTCAGCAAATTGGGGATTTGGGTGTAGCGGCCCAACGGGTAACCAGTTAGCAATGGGTAATACCCGATCCGGAACCATAACTTGATGGTCCGGATCCGGTCCGGATCCGATATTTACTGGGCTGGTTCCAGAACCAGAACCAATACTAATTTATTGGTTCTGGTCCGGATAAATCCCGCCCGTTGACATCCCTATATGTATATATACTCATTCTAGCTAGTTCTTAAAGAAAAGTTACAGTTAGTATATATATAAATGCAGAATGTTCTTATTCTTACTTCCTCTTTGTTATCTTTCTATGTTTATGGTAAAAATTCAAAGAGTTCATTTAGCAGCAAGTTTTTAATATGTGTGTTTATGTGTATGAATGAGTCCGTAAAATTCAAGGTTTGGTTCGTTCTTGATGCTTCTGTGTGGATTTACTGTGATCAAAAGATATTCGTATGACTAGAAAATTATTCATACAGATTACAAGTGTTGGTTTGTTGTGTTGCTTCTGTGTGGATTTACTGTGATCAAAAGATATTCTTATGACTAGAAAATTATTCATACAGATTACAAGTGTTGGTTTGTTGTGTTCAAACCTTTGTGATAAAATGGGTTTGCGTGAGGTTGGTCTCGTAACTGATCTTGGGGCTAAATGTGAGATAAATGGTAGAAATCTTTAGGAATGGATCATGCTTGTTGTTCTGCAAAACTAGACGAAATTGTTTGATGATCAAAGATTGCAAAAAGAATGAAAAGATCTTGGCAGTCGAAAAAAAATTACCTATTGCAAGGTTGATCCTAGGGTAAGTGGCTGTTAAGGTGAGGCCTTTATATAGGAGTTCTTGAAAAAAAAAATGGAGGAGACGTGGATGAAACTAGAGCCATAATTTATTATTAATTTTTTTTATCTCAATTAATCTTTAACAAAACATAATTACTAATTAATAATATATAATATTATATTTTAATTATTTGGGTTCTTACTATTTAAATACATATCGCCCAGCACTTCGAGGAACTAATCTTAAAAGAAAATTTAGCGCATTTCATATAATCATTTTAATTGAAGGTCCAATCTTAATTTTAAGAAAAAGGACTCAAGCCCCAAGCCACTTTTATTTTATTTTCTCTTTCTTCAAAGCACATTTGTTCTCATGTAATTTAATTTCTAATTTTAGAAATTCACATGGTCTAGCATTAAATGAATCAAAATTTTCATAATTCTTTTTTTTATCAATTAAAACACATTCTCAAAAAAATTTCTCCGGGCGAGAATCGACTTAGTAAAATTCTAAATTCTAAATTTTTTGTAGAATTTGATTGAGAAAAACTCGGGTTGTTACACTCATACCTGCATGTTCTCGAAATCCCTCTCATTCCGGTGCGTTTCAATTCATTCATGTACCCCTCCACTTTGAAGCCTTAATCATGGCTGCTCCTTGTCCATGCCTCTATACCAGCGATCACTCTGTACTTCTGCCCCGAGCGTCACAGATCTCGGAGCGATCGATGGTCGGTACATGTAAATCAACGGTTGAGGAGATGGTTCATTCAAAATTCCATGTGATCGTCCACCTACCTTTGTAGCTCTTCCAATTTTGCATTAGAGCGGCAGCTTGATCTTGATTGATAGCCATAGCTTGTTCTCTTCTCTCTCGTCTTTCTCTCTTTTGTATTCTTTCGATTTCCAAGTTCAAAGGAATAATTTTCTTGTTCTTGTATCTTGTGTTCATGCACCACTGATCGATCTTAATTTCGTAAGGAAAATAAATGCATGCAAGAACACCGGAGATTTTACGTGGTTCGATCTATGAATAAGATCTACGTCCACGGGAAGAGAGAGAGTTTGTGTATTGAAAATATGAGGAGTGATTACAAGAAGTGTAGATGATCCTTTCCGTCTAATCTAGTCTCTATTTATACACGATTACAATAACCTAGATCTCGAATCCGGGATCTATTCTAAGATAGGATTTGAATCATATCTCCTCTCTAATTAGGATTCTCGCAGCTATGACCGAATCTTCTACGTTCCCACTGGTTCAGGAGCTTTCTTGGGCCGGACTCGTTTGGGCCGAGCTTCATGTCAGCATTATTTATATTGGGCCTGATGCTTGGTCCTGGGAGTTGGGCCGTATCCTATCATATCCCCCCCCCAAAAAAAAAGACGTAGAAGCGAGGTCGTGATGGGTTTGGGGGATATTTTACCAGAGATGTGTCCGTGATGAAGTGGGGTATGGTCGATCTAGTAGTTATCCTTGTATCTTGACTTCGTATTTCGTCGGCTTCACTTGATAGGCTTTACGCCGATGTCTTTGGATTGGCTTCACCTGACGAGGCGTTATGCCGAGGTCCTTTGACTGGCTTCGCCTGAAGAGGCGTTATGCCGAGGTCCTTTGACTGGCTTCGCCTGAAGAGGCGTTATGCCGAGGTCTTTGGCTGGCTTCGAGTGACGAGACGCTATGCCGAGGTCCTTTGACTGGCTTCGCCTGAAGAGGCGTCATGCCGAGGTCTTTGACTGGCTTCGCCTGACGAGGCGTTATGCCGAGGTCTTTGGCTGGCTTCGCCTGACGAGGTGTTATGCCGAGGTTACACACGGGACGCCTTGTTAGCATTTAATGCGCATTTAATGCGGCAGCGGTTGGATTCCCGATAAAGTGCATATTGGGGGAATAACTTCCCTGATACGCCTTTTCGCCTATCACTTTGCACATTTCTAATATTCAAATTTCCTGATTTTGAAAAGTTCTTGTTCGCCATCATCGTCCTCGCAAGTTTCAGCGCTATCTTCCTCGAATCCTAAAACCAGTAAGTTATGGCTTCCTCTTCTTCTGATTCTGACGGCCCTGAGCGCCGTATTGTGTCTGTGTCACCACCGGATTCTCCGGTGGATTTTGAAGTTTTTTCTGTCGATTCATCCCAACCTACCATGTGTAGATTAGGTTTCCCGCCTTTTTTTGATCTTGGTAAAGTTTCGTCGTTTCCTTCCATTCTGACAACTCCGGCGATATTAGAGCTTGCCTCTAAATTTTTTGTTCCGAAATCCGCTGGTTTGATTGCCCCACGTCCGGAGGATAGGGCTAGCACCCTCCACACGGATTAACGATATCTGATACGAGACTTAAGTGCGTCTTCGTCTTCCTTATCCTTTCGTTTTGTTGAGTTACAATAGCTTTTGCTATCCCTTCGCCCAATTAACGCCGAACTCTTTTCGACACTTGACGGGCCTTGGTATCTATGCGTATAGGCATAGCGCCCGTGAGTCTAGAGCTTATTCTTAGATTTTTCGCCTTAAATTTAGTGCGGTGGTATTACTTAACACCCGTCAGAAATTCAAGATAAAAACGAAGTCGGAGATATCAAACTGGCAGAAGAAGTACTTCTTTTGCCGGTTTGACGGCTCTTATGAATTCGCTTGGAAGCGTGAGAAGCTGGCTGATGTTGCCGTTGGGGATTGCTTCGGCGATGTGGAGACGTATCTGGACGGGGTTGGCCTGGTCGACGGAGTCTTCCCTGAGGCCGAACTAGCGGCTGCGGGGCTGAGCCCCTATGACCCTACTGCTGCAGATGAGCCGGCGAGGGGTGAGGCCCTGCACTTCGCTTTAGTGTTAGAATATCTTTGTGTTGCTTTGTAATGACTTGTAATGTGTTGTTTTTGTAGTGGAATTTGTCTCCTCAAGGAAGAGAAAGGGGTCGGAGTCCGAGGCCGAGCAGTCCAAGAGGGCGATGAAGATACAGCCCGAGGTCTCTTCGAAGAGGGCCAAAAAAAGCGCGACGTCGCCTCAGCCGAAGCGTTCGTCGCCTAAGCCGCAGCGTGCGTCGCCTCAGGCAAAGCGTCCGTCGCCTCCGCGTACCTTCCGCTCCGGGAAAGAGAAGCGTCATCCTCCTGCCGATGAAGACGATTGCACGATCCTCGGCGTCCAGGTCGCACGTCCATCTTTTCCCCAGGTAAAGCACTGCGCTGTACTCTTACCGAGCCGTATTGAGGCTTTGCTTGACGTAGTTAGCTTTTGTACAGGGGACCGAGGACGTGAAGGTCCAATTGACAGCGGCGTCCGAGCTGGTTGTTGGTCATTTAAACGATGATGTGGCTCATTTCGAGCACTTGGCTCGCTTCGCCCAAGAGCTGGAGGAGGAGAAGACCCTTCTTGTCGCGGAGGCGATCGAGGCGGAGGAGAAATCTCGGCTTGCGGCGGAGAGGGAGGCCACGGCCTTGGCCGTGGTGGAGAAGGTGAGGGCTGGGATTGAGGCTGCACGGGCGGAGGCGTCGGCCGAGATAACTTTTTTGAAGGCCGAACTGGCTTCAGCCGAGGCGGCGAAGGTCGGATTGAAGGTCGAAGTAGAGGCGGCCAGGCTTAGGGAAGCCGAGGCAGCGGCTTCGCAGGGAGAGCTTCTCCGTGCTTATACAGAG
This sequence comes from Salvia rosmarinus, assembly GCA_036937905.1. Classification (NCBI taxonomy): domain Eukaryota; kingdom Viridiplantae; phylum Streptophyta; class Magnoliopsida; order Lamiales; family Lamiaceae; genus Salvia; species Salvia rosmarinus. The sequence goes on from CM072814.1 coordinate 17,965,393, forward strand.
AAGCTACTTTTGTCTAGGAAGTTTTCTGGGCTGGCGGGTAAGATGGCCGAGCTGTTGAATAAGAGGGCGGTGTCTGATACTCTGGATGACGTCGCCGATGACTATCCCGACTTAGACAAAAATAAGTATGGATACGAGGTGGTAGAGACTGACGCGCTGGTGCGGTCCTATGTGGGTCTCCTTGCTGGCGGTCTGAAGAGCTTACCCGTCGTTCAGAGCTTGACCTCGTCCTCGACTCTGCTGACTGCTGAGTCCATCCATGCTTGCTCGGTGGATCGAGACCCCCTTTCCGAAGCTATCATGGTCGAGCTGACTAAGGAGCCGGAGGCCTTGGGGTCTGTCGAGGCCGTTGAAGTTCAGAAGGATGCCGAGGTAGCGGTTGTTGAAGTGCCTGAGATCGTTGAGGCCTAGGAGCAGGCTACCGAGGCTCGAGGCGAGGCGGGTCGACACAGGAGTTGCGATCTGGAGTGGCGGGGTCGATTGATCCTCAGTATATTTTATTTTTTATTTGTACTCAAGCACGATCTTATGCCCCCGAGGCCTTAATAAAATTTCCCAGTTGACTGAAGTCTGCTTTCTTTCTTTTTGTTGTCTTCAGTTTGTGTCTGGAAAATTTGGTTTGTCTTCTCAAGTGGATGAAGTCAAAATTTTGAGACGAGCTCTTGAAGTTAAGGAGGTCAAGTCCTTCATTTGGAGGTAAGCTCGGTCGTATGCGGAGGAGGCCAAGTTAGGCTTAGGTCGTCGCAAGAGACATTGGATGAGCTTCATGCTCGGCTTTTGGAGCTTGAGGAGAAGCTTGAGATTGCGGAGGATAAGGCCAAATCGATCGTTGAGGAGCACGCCGAGTACGAGGCATTTATTCGCCGACAAGGTGGAATGACTATCTCCGAGGCCGAGGCTAAGGTCTTAGACCTCAAAGTGCGGTGTCCGGAGTATAAGAGAAGGTATGGCCGGGACTCCTGGCAATTTTGAGAGCAATATGACGATTTGAAGAAGATCGGCGGCTTATACAAGATTGTAGCGGCACGTCATCCCTTCCTTGGACGCGTGCTTCGTTCGGCTACTGAGCCTTCTTCTGCTGCCGAAGCTTCTCCATCCGCTAGGACTTCCTCTTTTTTTCCGGATATGTCTTCTCCGGAGTGGATAGCTCAAGAGAGACGTTTCATTGCCGAGGAGAGACGAAAGCCCTCGAGAAGCCGAAGTCAGGCGTCATCGAGAGGCCGAGGTCGATCTAGCAGGGCTGCGTCGTCGAGTGGCCGAGGTCGATCTGGCAGGGCTCTTAGCTTAGATCGAGGACGAGGTAGAGGTAGGATTAGTATAGATGCTATGTTGAATCCCGATTTTTCTAGGGATTGGATTAGCTTTTCCCGACCTCCTGGGCCCTCTTCGTCCTCGTAATATATAAACTGTCTACTTTGAAATAAGAATTATTTTTGTTTGCTTCGTGTTAACTCCTCGAGAACACTGTCTTTTCTTACCGTAACCAATAAGAAGATAGGTCGTCCTCGTTTAGACGAAGGTAGCTCGTCCTCGTACAAAGTTAGTTCGACCTCGAAGGTAGTTCGTCCTTGTACGAAGGTAGTTCATCCTCGAAATAAATGAAGGTAGTCCGTCTTCGTACAAAGGTATTCATCCTCGAAATATACGAAGGTATTTCGTCCTCGTACGAAGGTATGGGTTCCTATTTTGGCAAGAAGTATTGCTCGGGGTGGTCCCCTCTTCCCCGAAATGAACGGAGGTATGGGTTCCTGTTTTGGCAAGTTTTATCGCTCGGGGTGGTCCCCTCTTCCCCAAGATAAGCGGAGGTATTGGTTCCTGTTTTGGCAAGTTTTATCGCTCGGGGTGGTCCCCTCTTCCCCAAAATAAACGGAGGTATTGGTTCCTGTTTTGGCAAGTTTTATCGCTCGGGGTGGTCCCCTCTTCCCCGAAATAAACGGAGGTATTGGTTCCTTATTTGGCAAGTTTTATCGCTAGGGGTGGTCCCCTCATGCGCGTTTAGTTCGTCTTCGTATTAAACGAAGGTAGTCTGTCCTCCGTCGAGGGTATAGTAAAATGGAGAAGATATAGTATGCATAAGTGACAAACAAAACATGCAAGAAAAAGATTTTATTGATAGAGACCGACATAATAATAAAACAAGACTCACGTATTTAGCTCGAAGCAGACTCAATAACACGACCGAACAGACTCAACTTTTGACACTTATGCAAAATATTTCTTCGGATGAATGATGTGTCACGTACTAGGTATTTGCTTTGTCCGGATATATGGGCGAGCTTATACGAGCCTTTTCCGAGGACTTCTTCAACCGGTATGGTCCTTCCCGTGGCTTCCAAATTTGCCGAGCTTTGCGGCTTTATCGATATCATTGTTTGATACGAGGTCGCCTACTTGAAATTGTCGGTTTTGACACTTTGGTTGTAATACCGAGCTACTTGTTGTTTATACCGAGCTTCTCTGATGTAGGCGAGGTCTCTTTTTTCTTCGAGTAGATCTAGAGGAGATAGTAGATTGTCTTCATTGGCTTCGGTGGAGAAGTGAATGGTACGGGGGCTCGGCATACCGATCTCTGCAGGGATCACTGCTTCGGTTCCATATACTAAGCTGTAGGGTGTTTCTCCGTTTGATGTCCGAGGTGTAGTGCGATACGACCATAGGACTTGCGGTAAATTTTCCACCCAATTGCCTTTTACTTGGTCAAGGCGAGTCTTGAATCCTTTCACGATTGTCCGGTTGGTGACTTCGGTTTGACCATTTGCTTGAGGATGAGCCACCGAAGTGAACTTCTGCTGGATCCGAAGCTCTTGACACCATTCTTTGAATACTTTATCCGTGAACTGTGTCCCATTATCTGAAATAAGGACATGAGGGATGCCGAAGCGACACACGATGTTCTTCCAGACGAAGTTGAGGGCGTTTTTACTCGTGATTCTCACCAAGGGTTCGGCTTCCACCCACTTCGTGAAGTAGTCGATCGCGACGATCAGGAATTGAAACTGTCCTGGAGCTTTGCAGAAGGGACCTACGATGTCGATCCCCCATTGCATAAATGGCTTAGGACTTTGCATGCTTGCGAGGTCGGTTTGAGGTAGCTTCGGCACATTCCCATGGACTTGGCACTTCGGATATTTCCTCACGAGGTCGATTGAGTCTTGAAACATTGTTGGCCAATAGTATCCCCATCGCATGACTTTCTTTGATAGGACGCGAGGTCCGATGTGACTCCCATATGATCCTTCATACATTTCTCGTAATACATAGTCAGCTCGGTTCGGACCTAAGCACCTTAAGAGGGGCTGAATGTATGATTTTCTATAGAGAATTCCCTGCTCCAGTGTATATCGTAGAGATTTGCTCAAGATTTTTCGAGCTTCGAGCTTATCATGTGGTAGTTCGCCCTTCTCCAAGTACTCCTGAATGGGAGTCATCCAGTTGGGTTCGGCGTCAGAAACTACGTTGACCTCGGTTCCAATGTCGTCATCGCTTATGCTTCTGCTTTGGACTTCTTCTACTGGCGAGTTCGTCGACGACGAGGCCAGTTTGCTTAATACGTCAGCTCGACTATTTTACTCCCTTGGGATGCGAACTAGCGGAAGTGAGAAAGCTTGTTGTAGGCTTTTGGCTTTTTCGAGGTATTTCTTCATCCTGTTGCCTTTTGCCTCGTACTTTCCCAACATGTGACTTACTATGACTTGAGAGTCACTGTGAACTTGCACGGCTCGTACCTGAAGGCTTTGAGCTAGGCGAAGTCCTGCAATTAAGGCTTCGTATTCCACTTCGTTGTTCGTATTTTTAAATGCGAACCGAAGTGCATATGTGATCTCTTGGCCATCTGGTCCTAAAAGTAGGATACCTGCTCCGCTACCTGCGTTCCCCGAAGCCCCGTCAACGTAGACTTGCCAGCAATCTTCTGGAGTTTTATCTATAGGTTCGGCTTCGGCATTGTCTGATACGGACTCGTCGGGCTTCGGTATCTCGGTGAAGTTAGCCTCGACAAGGAAGTCTGCTAGAGCTTGACCCTTGATGGCTTGACGAGGGCAAAAAGATATGTCGTGTTCGCCTAATTCAATTGCCCACTTCGCGATTCTCCCTGAGGCCTCCGGCTTCGTCAATACTTGCCGAAGTGGGTGATCAGTGAGGACTTGTATGGGATGTGCATGGAAGTATGGCCGTAATCTTCTTGCAGTATTTATTAATGCCAGCGCGAGCTTCTCCAAAGGTTGATACCTTGTTTCTGGTCCTTTTAATGCTCGGCTGATGAAATACACGGGGAGTTGGCATCCTTCCTCTCGCACTCAAAACAAAGACTTATAGTTTCGTCCGAGGCAATGGGTATAAGGAGAGAACCTCTCCTTCTTTTGGGACGGATAGAGTGGGGAGTTTGACGAGGTAGTTTTTGAGATCCTCGAAGGCAGACTTGTGTTCGTCATTCCAGGAGAACTCCGGAGCCTTTTTGAGTATTTTGAAGAAGGGGAGCTGCTTATCCGCGGCTTTCGAAAGAAAACGACTGAGTGCGGCGATGCAGCCTATTAGCTTGTGTACGTCGTGGATTGTCTTTGGCATCTTCATCTCCACAATGGTTTGAACCTTAGACGGATTGGCTTTTAAACCCTCTTGTGAAACCCAACACCCCAGAAATTTTCCGGACCGAACTGCGAATGTGCATTTCTGGGGGTTTAGCTTTAGGTTGACCTTTCTGAGTAGGTCGAGGACGATCCTGAGGTCGGCAACACATACGGCTTCCTCAATGCTCTTGACGACGATGTCATCTACGTACACTTCCACATTACGTCTTATGTAGGGCTGGAATATTTTATCTACCATCCTTTGATAGGTAGCCCCTGCATTCTTGAGTCCGAATGGCATCTTCTTGTATGCGAAGACTCCGAAGTTTGTAATGAAGGCTGTTTTGGCTGCGTCTTCGTCGTCCATCAAGACCTGGTGATATCCTTTATACAGGTCCAGAAAGCTGAAGACTTCGTACCCGACCAAAGCGTCAACCTTTTTGTCGATGTTGGGGAGGGGGTAACAGTCTTTAGGGCAATGTTTGTTGAGATCGGTATAATCGATGCACATTCGCCATCCCCCTCCACCTTTCTTCACCATTACGGGTTGGCTATCCGGTCGGATATTTGACTTGAGCAAGATGCGAGCCTTTAATAATCGCTTCACCTCGTCATGGATGACTTGATTCCGTTCGCCGCAAAAATCCGTTGCTTTTGCGAACCGGTTTCACTTGTTGTCAATGTTGAGTCGGTGTGTGATGATAGTTGGTGAGACCCGGTCATGTCGAGGCGACCAGCGAACACGTCTCGAATTCCTTAGAGTTGGATGATCTGTTTCCTCAGTTGAGGTACACCGGTAGAGCCAACTTTTACGACCTTGGATGGTTCGTTTTCATACAATGCGACCTCCTCCACCGAGTTCTCTGGGGCCGGCGACGTCCTCTCTGGTTCCAACTCCTCGGGTTTCTTTGATTGCTATGCTTGCGGTTGCTGGACCGAAGTCCCTGCACCTCTCAGGGCGACCTGCATGCATTCTTTTGCCTGCTTCTGGTCTCCTCGGATCACGGCTATCTGTGGGGATTTTCATTGTCAAGTGGTAGGTTGAGCACACCACTCTTACTGCGTTTAGCCAGTCTCGCCCAAGTATAACGTTGTATGGCGAATGGGCCCTGACCACAAAGAACTGTACCACTTTGGTAGAGCTCGTCGGTGCCCTTCCTACTGTGACGGACAGGTCGATCACCTCGTCTGGGCGTGTCTCTTCCTGTACGAAGCTGCGGAGTGGTAGCGGGGCCTGCGCGAGGCGCGCTTCCTCTACTCCTAACTTGTCAAAGCATTCTTTGAAGAGGATGCTTACTGACGCGCCACTATCGATATAAACGCGTCTTACCAACTTGTTGGCGATCACTGCCTGGATCACCAGCGCGTCCTGGTGGGGCACCACCGCAGGTACAGGGTCTTCCTCGGAGAAGGTAATTTCCTCGTCCCTCCTGAACCTCTTGTTGATGGGCTCGCTGGTGTGGGGACTTCGGGCCTCGACCTTTAGGGAGGACTTCGTAACTCCACGTGGGAGACCCGTAATGGTAGAGATGACCCCGTCGTACTGGGGTTCGTTATCTCCCTCCTCGTCGTCGTTGCGCTTCGTCTTCTTGTGAGGGCACAATTCCCTCTTCTCTTTGCTTCCTCTTTTCCGCCTAGATGAGGGGCCTCGTGATTGTATCTTGGAGCTCAAAAGGTTTATTGTACTAAACCTGCGGGTTGAGTTAGCTCAAATACAATAATAAGATTGAGTGGTACTACTTAAGGATATAAAGTTATTAATCGTTTTAAATTTGTCGAGTTGCTATAAATGATTAATGGACGTTCGATATCTTAAATACGAGGATTCGTAATGTCTAAGTGCAAGCCCGACTCAACCGGTAATAAAGGGTAAGTCGACATTCTTTCTCAGTGGCGAGATCGAATGTTTATAAATTAATTTATGTTAAGGTGAACATAAGATAATTAATTTATTTGAGGCCCATCTTTATTCCTTGCATTTGATCCACAATTTGGCCCGTCAGGGCCGTAGCAAGGAAAATCGGCGCCTCATGCTCCCAATTGGCGATTTTATTCTCTTTATCCACAAGGATATAATTATATTTATGGTATATGCATAGATCCTTTCCATATAAGATTATGGAAATAATCTGAGAGTATGGAAATAATCTAAGAGTATGGTAATATTCCATATAGGATTATGGTAATATTCCATATAGGATTATGGTAATATTCCATATAGGATTAAGGTAGTGCATTATAAATATAAGGTATGAGATAATGTCTAGGTTAATGCTCACAAATTAATAGGAAGATTTTCGGTCATCTCATAATTGAGAGAGAGAATTTTCGAGAGTTTGGTTGTGAGAGCATTGGGTGATTTTCCGAAGCATTCTCCATAGATCGTCCTCACTCGACGTTGGAGATTGGGCAGCCGGATCTGATCCGAGAAGGTCAAAGCACGAGTCCGATCCGTTCGTTCCGTTCGTCTCGTTCCATCGACCTCTTGGATCGAAAGGTAAACACGTGTAAACCCCAACGTGTTGCGATTTAATTATATAGGCGCATGCTAGGTTTATAATCAATGTATGGTGAATTAAACACCCAAGATGGATCCTCGGGCGAGGGTTAACATCGTTTTCCTACGATTGGTATCGAGCACGGGATCGAGAATCTTGGCTCTGTTGGATTAAGTCACGTTTGATTATTACGTGCGTTTTAATTATTGTGGATCATGCGTTCATCGTGGCTCGTTTATTATTTTGTCGTATGTTGTTGTTTTCACCACGAGAAAATCCGTGGTTAGATTAGATTTTATTATGTAAATCTTATGCGTAAAGAAGAACGAAACGAAAGAACGAAGAAGCAAGCGGCGGGAAAAAGCAGTGAGTTGGCGGTCCACGGGCGGTATCTCGCGAGCAAGCCTCGCGATCGCGGCGATCGCGAGGCGCTGGCGGCAGGCGTCGCGTTCGCGACGAGACCCTGGCGCCCCGCGGCGGCGGCGATCGCGAGGAACGGCGCGAAAGCAGCGGCGGCGAGCTAGCGGCGGCAGGCGTGCGTTCGCGTGCGAAACCCGCGGCGGCGGAGACTTCATGATCGCGAGTTTCGGCCGTGGCGGCGGCGTCTCGGCGAGCGTTCGGCGCTCGGGCGGTGAGCCACGCATGTCGCTTTCGTCGGGTCGCGGTCGCCTTTAGCGACAGCGAGTACCCGCGAGGACACGCGGCGACGGTGACAGTAGCCGGGCGCGGTGGGCCTTGCCCTGGCCGCGGCCAGCCTGATTGACCCGGCCCCACCCGTTTTCCAGATTTTCCGGTCCGTGCCCGTGCACGCGAGGCCCAATTGTTGAATCCGGTCCGTGCCCGTGCACGCGAGGCCCGTTTTCGAAGTTTAAATTCTGTACTTTGTAAATCTATGTAATAGATTAGATTTAAATGTGCAGGTTTCACGATTGGGCCGCGATGAACGTTTTATTTTATTTTTATCGTTCATATGCATGTCGTGGATGTTTAAATTATGCAGTAGCATGCTATGTATGTTTATATTACGTTGACAAATCTTTAAGTGTTTTCGTAATTGGATGCGCATAGTAAGCATGCTAGGTTTATCGCGTTTATCAAGCATATTTTAGAATTACTGAGCATGTTTTACATGTTGAGTTCTATGAAAAGCATGCTAGGATTACGTGATCTCTGCATGGACAAACCTTTTGAATAAAAGACTAAGCAAGCAACCCGACAAATTAATTTTTCAAATTAAAATGTCAAGACCTCCACTTTTGATCTCTAAACAAAGTGAGGCCTGCTGTGAGTGGCGTCACACTCGTGGCTTGCTTGCCTTTGTTTATCATAAGTTTGTTAGATGAGATTTCTAAATAAAACATTTTAAATCTATTGAGAAGTGGGAGTTTCATGTATGGCGTCCACACGCGTGGCTTGCATGTGCGATTTTCATAAGTTCTCTAGAGATAGATATAAAATAAGATAACAAAAGAATTTGAATTGGGCGGTATGGTCAGGTGAGTATACCAATTCTAAGAATTCATTTTTGCGGTTAAAATTGTGGTCGATGCTTAGACATCACCTCAGTACAACTTCATGAAGTCCTTCTTGCGATAGTGATGTGGTCAGTAAGGTCCAATCATTAATTTCATTTGTCATAAGGATAAGTTGACATGGATTGAAATTAAGCGACTAAAAGGTATATTTTAGTGCAGTCGGGGTTCGTGTATGGCGTCCACACGCGTGGCTTGCATGTGGAATTCCTTGGGCGATTGGAGGTTTCAATTAATATTGTTTTATCAAAAGGTTACAATATTATTATTTTACGAATTATTTGCGATCGTATGCTTATGTGTTTTACATTATCGTTTCGAGATATGTCTCTTCGCCGATTTTCAATATGCTCGCACAAAATCCGTTATCCGGTCCAAATTTTATCAGTGGAAGCGTAACATGGAATATGTTCTTATATTGAAGAACACATGTTTGTTCTCACTACTCCTAAACCCGATGCCCTTATTCGCGCATCGACTAATGAGCGGCGAGTCAGCGGACTTTGGAATAAGTCGAACAATATGGCTAAATGCTATATGATGACCACGATGTCCAAAGGCTTGCGGTGCGACATCGATCGATGGTGAGCCGCGACGATATTTGGTCAAGTCTCGAGGTAAGTTTGGGCGATCGGATCGGACGATCGCCCACACAATGAGAGAAATCTTGGCGTGTAAGATGGAAGAAGGAAGTTCGGTCCATGAACATGTCTCCACATGACTCGTCTCATGGATAGTCTTGATCGGTTGGGAGGAGGTATTGGCGGCGAAGCAAGGTCGATATCATCCTCAATACACCGCCCAAGTCTTTTGAGAACTTTCGCGTGAATGCGATCATGAGCAAGACCGAGTTTACACTTAGTCGGTTGCTTAATGATCTCGTTCTTTGCGGAAGGAGTTATGGGAAAAGGGCACATGCTCTTGCTAGCACATCTAAGGGCCCAAAATTTTCGTTGCAAAATGGAAATAGAAAAGGGGTGCCAAAGGTGGTAAGCAAGGGAAATAGTGGGAGTAATGGGGCGAGAACATGGTTGCCACGGAGGCTTGAAGAAGCGAAGGAGAAGCGCAAGTGCTTCAAGTGCGGCAGGCGGGCATTGAAGGCCAAGTGCCCTATGCTCGAGGCTCAAGTGCGCCGTTTGCTTTAATGTGGAAACATGTTTAGCGACTTGTTCTACCCATTCTTGGGTAGTAGATCTGGTATAACCGATCATGTTTGTTACACCTGCGAGGGTTCCTGCGGACAAGGGAGGCTGTTTGATGGAGATAACGATCTCCATGGGCAATCGCGAAAGTCGAAGCTTGCAGTTGGAGATGTTTCTTTATGTTTTGGAACAATGGTTTTAGTTTTGAAAGGCGTTTTATATGTGCGATTTTCGGTGGAACCTTGTTCTGTTTGAAATTATTTACTCATGGATATTACATTATTTTTGATAGTGGTGTTTCTATCATAAGAAATGACGAAGTTATACGTGATGGCACTTTATATAATTAAGCTTTATCTTATTTACGCAAAACATAATACCTATAACTATGTTGCATCTTCATCAAACCCAAAAAGAAAGTTTTCTTAGAAGATGACTCTACTTTTCTCGGCATCTTAGATTAGGTCACATCAATCTAAATAGGATCAAGGCGGCTAAGAATGGGCGTTGGGTAATCTCACGGTTACTCAGTTCCCGATCTGCGAATCTATAGAAGGTAAGATGTCGACCGGACCCTTCAAAGCGAAGGTTATAGAGCCACGAAATGTTGGAGTTAGTCCATTCGACTGTGTGGACCGATGTCCACACAAGCTCGTGGAGAATGCAGTATTTTGTCACTTTCATTGCGATTACTCGAGAGGTGCGGATACATATACCGCTTGCGCAAGTCGAATGCTTTGAGAAATTGAAAGAGTTTAAGGCGGAAGTGGAGGCGAAGCTAGGTAAGAGTATCAAGTCGCTGCTGATGCGATCGCGGTGGCGAATACCTCGATAACGAGTTTATGGACTATCTAGTGAAGTGTGGGATTACATCCCGGCGCGCTTCACGGGCACACCTGACAAAATGGTGTGTCGGGCGAAGAAATAGGACTCTTTTGGAAATGGTTAGATCAATGATGAGTTATGCTACATTGCCTATTTCGTTACGGGGTATGCCTTAGAGGCGGCAGCATACTTGCTAAATCTAGTACCGTCCAAGTCGGTCGAAAAGACCCTTCGAGTTGTGGTTTGGTATGAAGCCGGTTTAAGCCACATAAAGATATGGGGCGATCCGACACATGTCTTTGAACAAGAAAGGCGACAAGTTGGAGGCTAGATCCGGCCGCAAAATTTGTTTATTAGCTATCTAGAGGAACAAAGGTGGTTTATTCTATAGTCTAAGGATCGGAAGGTCATTATTAGCACTAATGCTCGATTCTTAGAAGAGGACTACATGAAAAATCATAAGTCCAAAGTTGAAATCATTCTTGAGAATTAGAAGATGATCGTATTCCACCACCGATTAGGCGAAAAGTGCGAGATGTCGAGTCTCAGTGGGAGGATCGACACGGATACTTCAAGAAATTGAAGTGGGTCGAGTTCCACCGGAGATACCGACCGTCAAGTGGTACCTACTACGACAAGTTGTGCGAGTTAGAGAACCACAAGTATCTGCACCCTTGGTTGCCATTGTGCTGTAGAACCTCGTCAGTAGTGGGAGGTTGTTCGTGACCCGGCGATTTATGTTCGTGGGTGAATCTTGGTTGGTCCCAGTGACGAACATGCAATAATCGACCCATGGACATACAAGGAGGCGTCTGAGATATTGATGCAAGATCATGGCACCGTATGGACTTAGAAATGGAGTCCATAACGGCTATGGATGTATATGAAAAGACACCTCTACCGGATGGCGAGGAAGCCATAGGTAGTAAGTGGATATACAAGAGGAAGAGAGATTCCGATGGAGGTTTCGACTTTTAAAGCCGGGCTTGTGGCGAAAGGGTACACTCAGTTGAGGGCATCGATTTCGATGAGACCTTTCGCGCTGTAGCAATGCTCAAGTCCATCGAATTCTTCTAGCCATAGCAGCCCACTTGAACCTAGAGGTTTGGCAAATGGATGTTAAAACCGCTTTTCTAAGCGGTTACCTTGAGGAAGGTAGAGACATCTATATGCTGACAACACGAAGGTTATGTGGTAAAGGGTGAAGAGCATCTAGTATGGAAGCTTAAGAAGTCCATTTATGGACTTAGCGAGCCCTCGATCATGGAACTTACGCTTTGACGAGGTGGTAAAGTCCTATGGATTTACCCGGTTGCCTAGCGAGAGTTGTGTGTATCGGTTAGATGTCAACGGTGATGTGGTATTTCTTGCACTTTATGTAGATGACATCCTTCTAGTTGGCAACAACGTGGTCATTATCGGGCGTAAAGAGTTGGCTATCCGATCGGTTTCAAATGAAAGACTTAGGAGATGCAGCGTACATTCTTGGGATCAAGGTTTACCGAGATCGCAAGAAGAAAATATTGAGCTTATCTCGGGCGTCTTACATTGATCTTGTGATTACTCGTTTTAGTATGCGAGACCGCCAAGAAAGGATTGCTACCTTTCGGACATGGCGTTCCTTTATCTAAAACGCAGATCACCAATATTTGCAAAGGAGATAGAGGAAATGAGACAAGTTCCTTATGCTTCCGCCGTGGAAGTCTCATGTGCGCAATGCTATGCACGAGGCCGATATCGCTATCACGGTGAGCATAGTAGCTAGATATCGATCTAACCTGGACAAGCTCATTGGACTGCGATAAAGCATATACTCAAGTACGAAAAGGACTCGAGATTATAGGCTGGTTTACCATGCGAGATAGTCTAATGCCTTTGGGTTATCTGGACTCGGATTTCCAAGCTGACCGTGATGAGAAAAAGTCTACCTCAGGCTATGTGTTTACCTTGGGAGGTGGAGCCGTATCCTGGCGGAGTGCAAAGCAGCGATGCATTGCGGACTCTACCATGGAAGCGAATATGTAGCCGCTTCGGAGGCTTCTAAGGAGGCTGTATGGTTCAAGAACTACCTCATGGATCTAGGTGTGGTACTGGTTTGCCCAAGAGTATCATAGTTTCTTGTGATAACTCGGTGCGATGGCAAACTCGAAGGAACCACGGACCCTAAAGCGACTAAACACATAGAGAAAGTACCATGTCATACGAGAAATCGTTAGGCGAGGTGACGTCTTGATTGAAAAGATTGATCGACGGAAAATCTAGCGGATCCATTCACGAAGAGCACGCCGCAAAAGTCTACGATGGACACGTTAGAGGACTTGGATTGCGCTTGATGGCACCCACTTAGAAAGGAAACTTTTGTATAAGTGGGAGAAGCAAAGTGATGGTTGTTTGTAATAGCTAGTAGAAAGACACATTGTATACTAAAGTTTGCTTTAGTATAAGTGGGAGATTGTTGGATTTGTATCTTGAAAGCAGTTTGGTTGAGCTTGTATACAATGTTTCACATTACCACTATTACAATCTCACATGCGATTTGAATACTTGATTGCATATATGTGTGTCCCCTTAACTCGTATATAAGTTAGATCATACAGTGTGTAGAAGATCACGAGTGCGTATGATTGGTCAAGCTTGATGAGATATAAAAGTTTCACGGTGAGGCGACTTAAGGACGAGTTGTCGGTTTGAGCTGCAGATATAGATAAGAAGTGACTTGACTTAGTTGCTTGTCTATCTTGTGCGTCTCGGCGTATTGAAGGATCACGATGAGATGAGTTCTTCTTTACGACCGTCGTGAAGAACCAAGATCTCGGTGACTTACGATGATCTAAACCTCGATAAGGTATTAGGTGAGTATGAGTTCTTGACCATCACTTTGACTTGTTATGAGTGAGGTTATATGTTCTAACCAATTCTCGCGTCTTGGGTGGTGGCGATCTTGTATGTCACGCTAGTTATCATGTCAGTCACCGTATCCGTTTAGGATGATGGCGTCCCTTAAGGAGCTCAAAGGTTTATTGTACTAAACCCCGCAGGGTTGAGTTAGCTCAGTACAATAATAAGGTTGAGTGGTACTACTTAAGGATATAAAGTTATTAATCGTTTTAATTGTCGATTGCTATAAATGATTAATGGACGTTCGATATCTTAAATCTGAGGATTCGTAATGTCTAAGTGCAAGCCCGACTCAACTTGGTAATAAAGGGTAAGTCAACATTCTTTCTCTAGTGGCATGATCGAATGTTTATAAATTAATTTATGTCCCGGTGAACATAAGATAATTAATTTATTTGAGGCCCATCTTTATTCCTTGCATTTGATCACAGGTGGCCCATCAGGCCGTAGCCAAGGAAAATCGGCGCCTCATGCTCCCAATTGGCAAGATTTTATTCTCTTTATCCACAAGGATATAATTATATTTATGGTATATGCATAGATCCTTTCCATATAAGATTATGGAAATAATCTAAGAGTATGGAAATAATCTAAGAGTATGGAAATAATCCCAGAGTATGGTAATATTCCATATAGGATTATGGTAATATTCCATATAGGATTATGGTAATATTCCATATAGGATTAAGGTAGTGCATTATAAATATAAGGTATGAGATAATGTCTAGGTTAATGCTCACAAATTAATAGGAAGATTTTGGTCATCTCATAATGAGAGAGAGAATTTTCGAGAGTTTGGTTGTGAGAGCATTGGGTGATTTTCGAAGCATTCTCCATAGATCGTCCTCACTCGGCGTTGGAGATTGGGCAACGGGATACGATCGAGGAAGGTCAAAGCACGAGTCCGATCCGTTCGTTCCGTTCATCTCGTTCCATCGACCTCTTGGATCGAAGGTAAACACGTGTAAACCCCAGCGTGTTGCGATTTAATTATATAGACGCATGCTAGGTTTATAATCAATGTATGGTGAATTAAACACCCAAGATGGATCCTCGGGGCGAGGGTTAACATACGTTTTCCCTACAAGCTCGTCGGTCCCGCCTTTGTATTTTTGGGACCCGTCTTGTACTAGCATCTCGATATCTTCCATGAGGTCTCGGCACTCCTCTGTGTCATGTCCATAATCCTCATGGAAAGAACAGTACTTGTCCTTAGTTCGACGTTTTGACCCCCCTGTCATTGGTCGAGGCTTCTCGAACTTCTCCATGTGGAGTTCGTAGATTTCTACCCTTGGTTTCGTCAAAGGAGTGTATTGAGGTCTTTTCGAGGTGCCGCGCGGCCCGAGCCTGGACTCTATGGGGCGGCGTATCCTCTCCAAGGCACTTCGTCGGCCTTGGCCTCGGTCTCCTCGTCCTTCGTCTCTTCTCCCTTTTTCAGAGGGCTCGTCTTTCTCTGCCTCGCGCTTCCTTCTATCAGCCTCGTCCGCTTTGGCGAACCGGTCGGCTATGCGCCATAGTTCTATCGCAGTACGGGGTTCGTACTTGACGATCTCTTTATATAAGGCCCCAGGCAGGATGCCGTTCTGGAAGGCTGAGATGATGAGGAGATCGTTCACATCTGCGACCTTCAGGCTCTCCTTATTGAACCTGGTCATAAAGTCACTGATGGACTCGTTCCGGTCTTGCCTCAAGGTGGGGAGATGTGCCGAAGTCATTTTGGACTCGGCCTTCTGGAAGAACCTTCGATGGAAGGCCTTTATCAAATCGCGGTAGGAACCAATGCTCCCGGGAGGTAGACTGTCGAACCACCGGCGGGCGTTGTCGACTAGTAACTCCGGGAAGAGCTTGCACATATGAATTGTGTCGAGGCGTTGGTTGATCATATTGTACTGGAACTGCGAGAGGAAGTTCTGCGGGTCCCTTAGTCCGTCGTAGGGGGTGATGCTCGACACCCGGTATTTGTCTGGGAGTGGGGTGTCGAGTATTTTGTTTGAGAACGGGGTGACTATCCTCCCGTACCCGTCGAAACCGCCCTCTGGAGAGTTGGGCGGAGTTCGTCGACCGAACTCGTTTTGGTAACCAGGACCGACCTCGCGGCGATCGCGACGTCCTCTTCCGCGCTGTTCGTCCCTTGCGCGATTGGGTTGTGCCCCAACGCGTGCAGAGGTATGCACGCCCATAACTTGAATGCTGGGGGATCCACCTCGTTGCGGTGCCTCGTGTTTAGACGAGGCTTCGGCGTTCCTCTCTTCGGGAAACGGCCGACCTTGTGCGTGGCTGAGGTATTGGAGAAAACTCTCCTTATTTTTCTCAAGGAACCCCTTGACGGCGTCGTCAAGGTTTATCCGCGGAGCCGGAGGTGCTCCTTGGTTACTATTGCGATCTCCTTCACTTTGATATCATGCTTCTTCATGCAGGACTGGATTGCCCCGTTCGTCGACTGTTTGGACATGACCTTCAGGAGTTAGTTCTCTGACTGGGTTTTTCCCTAACTAAACTCGTCGTGCCCGGCCATCGTTGTTGCCGCGGCGACTCTGGATGCGTGACTTCTAGTATGCATTGTCGTGATTGATTCCATATAAACGATGGTTGATCGAAAACACAAAATTTTCGTTCCCACAGACGGCGCCAGTGATCGATCTTAATTTCGTAAGGGAAATAAATGCATGCAAGAACACCAGGGATTTTACGTGGTTCGATCTATGAATAAGATCTACGTCCATGGGGAGAGAGAGAGTTTGTGTATTGAAAATATGAGGAGTGATTACAAGAAGTGTAGATGATCCTTTCCGTCTAATCTAGTCTCTATTTATACACGATTACAATAACCTAGATCTCGAATCCGGGATCTATTCTAAGATAGGATTTGAATCATATCTCCTCTCTAATTAGGATTCTCGTAGATATGACCGAATCTTCTACGTTCCCACTGGTTCAGGAGCTTTCTTGGGCCGGACTCGTTTGGGCCGAGCTTCATGTCAGCCTTATTTATATTGGGCCTGATGCTTGGGCCTGGGAGTTGGGCCGTATCCTATCAACCACCTAAGAGAAAATCGAGAAAATAGCAGCTAGCAAGAAAAAAAAAAGAATACCTAAAGTAATAGCTAGACATCAGAAAAATTATCACCGATAATCTAAACATTTCCCGACAACAGCGCCAAAAGTTGATCATTAATTTTCTAGCAAATATAGGGACAACTAATCGGTTCAATTGTAATACTATCGTATCCACAGAGATTGTAATTCGAGCACACAGTGAGTAATTAAACACATACGTTTTGGTATTATTTAGGTGAAATGAGGTTATGAGGTATGATATTATTAATTAGACAGCGAATTTAAAAAAATTGGATTTAATAATCAGATATGAAAACCGACCTCAGAGAATGTGTTGACTCAACTAGGGGTGGGTATTTGGTTCGGTTCGGTTAACCGAAACCGAAAATGTATAGATATTGATAACGAAACCGAACCGATCGGTTAATTCGGTTAACCGATTTTAATTAAATAAAATTACTCTTTTTTGTGCCAGGAAGAATTCGAACACACGACCTCTGTAGAGAAATGAAAACGGCTAATCAACTGAGCTACAAGGGCAACTTAAAATTTATACAGTTTAAATATATTTATTCTAGTCGTTTATCAGTAAAAAAATTTTTATTAAATTTCATTCTACGCTAGAATTGAACACATAACCTCTTGGAAGATAGAATCCTAAAGCTTCCTTCAAAACCAATTAAGCTACAATATGATTTGATAAGATAATATATATATATATATATATATATATATATTATTTTGGTTATTTGGTTATTCGGTTATTCCATTCGGTTATCGGTTCGGTATAACCGATAATCGATATTTTTAAAATTGGTATACCGATAACCAAACCGAATCCAGTAAAATCGGTTATTCGGTTACCCAATAACCGAATTTTGGGTTCGGTTATCGGATTATCCAATTAACCATATCCAAATACCCATCCCTAGACTCAACCTAATTATGCATTAATCAATTAATCCAATTACCACTATTTAATTCAAATCACGTGGAAGATCACATAAATAAACACAAGCTCTCTCTCCACAATCATGTGATCATTGATTAGCATAAATTCAATCTCTGTCAAGTCTTAAGAAAATGTACTAACTCCAAAAGATTCACAAATATTATTCTCCCTACAATTAATTCTAAACCCACTAAGTATTTAGGTTAATTGTATTGTGTATTTTTGAATTCGATTACTCAATAAAACCAGCTAAGTATTTAATTAAGTAACTAGCATGCATCAATATTTGATCTCAGCATGAAAATAAGCACCAAGAATCACAAATCATAAAGTGAAAGACAAATTGGTATTAAAAGATTGATCATATGATTTTGGTTAAGTCATACAAACCTTAGGATCCACTAATAAATTAGCCGTACATAATTAAAATAAAAAATAAAAATAATGAAAATATTTATTAAAATAAATAAATAAATAAAACACGTGTTTGATGATCACGATGACAAAGTTGAATCCTTGAATATCCACTTGAAACATAAAGCTAAAAATTAAGCTAAAAACTCTAAGTAATTGCATAGGGAAAATAAGAATTGAATGGTGAAAATTGAAGTACGTGGAAATTGTATCTATAGGTGGGGAAAGATTATTGAATCTTAAAAGTATTGTCATAAATATAAGAATCCTAGTGGGAATCAACTATAGTTGGATAAGGTAATTGAGTTCAAATATGATCGATTATAGTGAGAGAAGGTAATTAAGTCTAAGTAGGAGTCATAATACACCAATAATAGGAAAAATCCCGAAAATAGTGAAAATCCGAAAATTCTAGTCACGGTCTGCGGTAGACTACGTGACTTTCTTGTTTTGACTCTTTCTCATTCATTTGAACTTCTATTTATGCACCATTTTTGCCTACGGACTTCTTTCGAACTATACTTCAATCCTATGGATCTTAATCTCATCTAATCTTACTCTCAATTTCCTAAAAAATGACAAAAATACCAATAAGTATCGTTTCTTCAAATATAAACAAAACTAATCAAATACACATTCCAAACATGATTTTCACTATCAATAAGTCACATATATGCTTTAAAAATAATTGAAAAATCATTTTTGTCAATGGTTCAACATGTCGTCTCCCAAGATGAACAAAGTTTTGAGAGTTGATGCTGACGTTGATGGGCAATACTCGACACTTGTAGGCAATCCAACCCAACCCAATCGACTAGGCCCATTGGCCATCCAAGTCTAAGTCCATAAATCATGACCAAACCCTCGAAGCACTGCACCAAACGATGAGGGGGGTGATGGCGGGATTGCATTATACTGTGCACATAGTTATTATCACCAGCTTTGCAATAACTTATATGGAAGCATATTAAATACCAATTAAGTAATGTTGGATAAATAATAAATACTCCAATGTATATCCATATTATCTAACACATCTTCATTTTTAAAGGAGTATCTTGATTTAATTATTTTTCATTTACTAAAATTCGGATTTGAGCAATACAAATTATTTGAAATTAAAGATTTACCAAATGGCATTAGTTGTTATATTATAGAAATTTTATTTGCATTCTTTAGTGTAACTTGGTAATCATTTCAGTAGCTTCATTCCCTCTAGTATTGTAGATCATAATATGAATCCTAACTTTCAAAAAAAATTAAATATTGTAGCTCCATCCATTATTTCCCATTCTTGTCATTGCTACTTATTGTTCCATACTTTTGACTTAGAACGTCATCTGATATGTTGATTGTAGTAACCCGAAAATCTTATAGCCCTAATTAGAGCCTAATCAAGTCCTAATTAGGGGCTTAAAGGCATTGCATCCTTAAAATTGATAAAGAAGTGCTTGATTAATTAGAAAGCGATAGAAATTCGATTAATTTCTAATCGAAGGAGTAGAAATTAGAAGAAATGAATATTATTTAGAAATGAGTTTATTTATGATTAAATGTGAGATATATGATTATTATTGTGTATGTTTGGATGAAATCTCATTAAATAGAAATTGTTCTAAAGAAAGTGTATTAATTATTATTGTTTATGTGAGATTTATTTATAAAGTGAGATGAAATAATGTTTAAGCTATTAAATGGCTTAAATAATTTTATTTTATTAATATCTAGTGAGAAGGAAATTATTTTCAATGATTTTGAAAGTAATGAATTAATTGAATAATTATTTGATTATTTGTATATGAAAAGAGTTAAATGTATATTTATATGATTTGCAATCCAATAATGGATTTAATTGTTTTGGATTGTTATATTAATAAGAAAATTGAGTTTTACTATTAAATAATATTAATTTCCAATGTTAACAAAATTTTAAGAAGTATTTATGCAATTTTCGAAAATTGCAATAAATGAAAAGAAAATGATTAATAATTTAATAAAGCTATACATATATGAATCTTCTAGAATTATTTTCATTTTAAATCATCTTCCACCTCCATTTTGCTTCCATATTTTCGGCATTCACACACTAAACACACAAAAATTTTCTTTTCATTTTTAATCCATAGTTTAAGTGGGAAATCAAATGGAAATCATTCCAAAAAAGGTAAATACCTTGTTTAATCAAAGTTTTTGTGATTTAATTGGAAGAATATGATCTTCTCACATGTGTTGATTTTTGAAAATTAGAGGATTGAATTTAAGGTTGATTTGTTTGATTTTTGTTATGTTTATTGATTTAATTATGCTTATGATGCATAAATAACATAAGCTATGGTTTTAATTCTTTAAATTCATGAAGTTTGAAAATTAAAGTAGCTTTATGAACCCTAATTTTTGTATATGAATTATGTGTTATGATTTGATAAATTGAGTTTAGATATGTGTAATTAAGTGGGAATAAACATGATTTGATAAAAGAAATTGGAAGAAATTGAAAGTATACATGATTCCATAATTTTCGAAAATAAGTAGGTTCGATGATCTATGAGTTGTTGATTTTATTTGATATATTTGATATGATTTTTGAGATCTATGAAATAAATAATGCTTAAGTTGAATTTATGGGATTTTATGGAATTGAAATGTGAAAGTTGGAAAATTAAAGTTTAGTGCTAAGTTAATAGATTTATATGATGAACTTGATTAAGTTTGGAATTGATTATGGATTGATGATCATTGTTGATAAATAAGTAAGAATTTGAATTATTTGGAATGAAATTGGTTGTAGATTGAAAAGTTTAATTATTTACCTATGTACATGGTTGAAGGGCATAAGGCGATTATGGTATTAATGGATTAAATTGAACTTATTTTAAGTTGTTAAGTGTGTATTGAGACATATGGTGATGATTGGTGGAGTTGGGATAAGTTTGGTTGACTTGGTATTGAAATGGCGATCAATTTTATAAAAAGTTACTCTGCCGAAATTTTGTTTGAATTAGTTTATTAATAAGATGTTTTGATGATAGTTGAGCATGCATAGAAGTTCATTGGTATTAGATGATGTCTCACATGATTTTGACGTCGGACATAAGTTATATCTTAAGGGGTTGTTAGGTTTTTGGCTATGGTTGAATGGTTTAAGTTGTTGTTGAGTTTATCATGCTCGTTTAGTTATATGAGACTTCGTTAAGTCTCGTTTGATGTTTAAGATTAGAGGATGCAATGACCCCGTATGTATAGAACATAGTGTCTTGATATCGAGAAATATAGTCGTATCAATGACTAAGATAAGTTATGTTCTTGTTTGGTTCTTGATAGGCTTTTATGCCGTTTTATGCTGATTGATGGACCAAATGGGAAGAAGAAAGAAGCGGAAGATGGAAGGTACAGTCCTGAATGACTGTTGTCAGGTGGGTAAACATATTTTCTATAATGATATGCTTATACTTTTATATAATTTCAAATGGCGTGATATGCTTCTGCATAAAAGATGATATGAGATTTTATAATATGCATTTATTTGAAAAGTTGATTGACTTGCCAAAGTTTTGAGCATGAGCATAAGCATAATGCACTACCTATCCACGAGAAAGAAAGAAAGAAATGACCAACGTCGGGTATGACCGTAGTTGGTAACCTTCGGGACCAACTCGGGTATGTGATGTTAAGGTGTTGAGAAGGAGGCCTACTTCTCAACACGCAAAAAGAATCCGTGGATATGGGCAGAAAAAGAAAAAGTTGCATGCAGACATGAAATATGCATATGCATATGATATGATGATATGAGCATGTATGAACAAGTTTGAGAAGTCATATGCAGGTAATTTCAATAAAAACCCTGCATAAGTTATTGATATGGCAAGTCAAATATATAGCCCGAAGGGCAACATTTATGTTTTATGTTTTCGGCGTATACCCACTGAGTGCATTTTTGTACTCACGCCCTGCATATATTTCTAAATATGCAGGTTGAGCTCGAGAAGATGTTGGAATCGAATGATGCGCAAATGAGCTTCTCCAAATGTTTAACCATGATGAAAATGTTCAATTTATTGATATCATTCGTTGAAAGTTGTCATGTTTTGTTGCCCGAGAATTATGTCATCATACATAATTCTCAGCCATACTTTCTGTTGCCGAACTTTGGCCTTTACTTGCTTATATGTTTTGCTATGACGAAGTTATCATATTTCTGATGAAAATCTTTACTCTGTTGTTATGACCTCAACATTTCTATTATGATGTCGACTTGCTTCTATGAACAAGGATTTATTGGAGTGTTCAGAATTGTTTAGCTGGATTAAATATCATATTAAAATGCTTTGAAGCCATTGATGAATCATGCTTTCAACCCTAATCAACCAAAGATTTTATTTTGGTGAAAGCATGCTCGAATCGTTCTATTCTTTATCAGAATAGTTTAACTTGCTATATCATATCAATGTCGTATTTGATATTGATTATCTTATTGTGATTAATTGTCCTCAACTGTTGCCCTTCTCGTTCGATTTTTCATTGTGGTTTGAGGACCTAGAATTATCCTTTGTCAAATTCCATTCTATCTCTTTGGATCATAAAAGTTTGATTCCTTTTTATGAAAGTTGATCCATATCTTATCTCTTGATATTTATTTGATCACATTTGTAGTTATCGAATATCAAAATTTCCTTCTTAACCCACATCACGACCTAATTACCTAACTAATTGGGGTTAAGGTAGTTGGGCTGTGAAATTGATAGAGTTCACACCTAATCCAAGCATGAGTAGTCTATCACTAAGATGTTTGTCCAATTGAACTTCTTTCATCTCAACATATAACATAATTCTTAACATGCAACTATTTCAACTCATCTCATTTAAATGCATTGGTTTATGTTTTGCCTTCAAGTGGAAGAGAAAAGCCATCCATTTCTTACCAACTCCTCCATTTGAACAAAGCTCAACTTCTGTCTAGTTTATTGCATAACCGAATGCCATCTATGATCTTTGTTCTTATCATTTATTTTCTGAATAAAGTATTTTATGAAAAAAGTGTAGTATTATTGTAAGATAATATGTGACTAAACCAATGCTTCAATTCCATATTTCTTACATCTTCCGCGGTCTAACATGGCAACAAATTATTCCATCAATAAGCATATTCTATATTTACATATTATAAAATGGTGTGCTATCTTTTCTCCGACAAGCCACTCCTGTAATCGGAGCCCAAAAATAAATTCAGGATATGGATAGTTTATACTATTTTAATAAAAAAAATCAATAATTAGGAGTACTTTTAATTAAATGAAAATAATTCAAGAATGTAAAATGATATCCTTTTAAAAAAACAATAAAAAAACTTTTTTTGAACATTTTCATTAATACATAGCACTCTTGGCATCGGCCCGATCTTCATTGGGCCCACTTTTTCCTAATAAAAATTGCCATCGCCAATCGCCTCCTCGTAAAAGCCTAAACATTTCCCCAAAAAGAAAAGAAAAGAAAAGGAAAAGAGGGGAATATTAATTGCATTGAACAAGTTTTACCAAAATTTTGTAAAATCCAAACATCAATTAATAGAAATAAAGAAAGAAAAGTGTTGAGTTGAGTTGAGTTGAATAGGAAGAAATTGTGAGGGGATATGGCGAATTTGTACGTGCGGGCGGCGCCGACGACAGATCTGAACCGGAACACCGAATGGTTTACCTACCCCGGCGTCTGGAGCACCTACATCCTCATACTCTTCTTCTCCTGGCTCATGGTCCTCTCCGTCTTCGCCTGCTCTCCCGGCATGGCGTGGACCGTCGTTCATCTCTCTCATTTCCTCGTACGTCTCCTCCCTCTTCATGCATGTGTGATGATTCCGTTTCTAGCTAGATTTATTGGTACGATTTTCGGATTATCGATCCAGAGTGTGATCGGTCATAGGGTAGGTGGCAGAATTCAAATTTTATCTGTGTTTAATTTGGGTTATTTAGGGAAATTTTTGTTTAATTGTTACTTCTGTTTTATTAGGATGATTGTTTGTTGAGTAGACTTAAGGATACTGATTGCGAATTTTGATTTATTACACGGGATAAGTTGAGCTATTTGATTTTCTCCCTTTGGTGCGAATTAGAGAATTCTGAGATCCTGAAAACATTGCAGTGATTTGATATTTTCCGCCGATCCAATATTTATCTTCACGCAATATAATGCGGAGTTCAGTTTTTGATTGACGTTTTCTTTATCAATGTGATGTTGGATTTCGATAATCTTTGGAAAGCCATGGGAAGATTACATTCTGAGGGATTCTTTAACAACTTGAGCATGAGGTAGTTGATATTTTGATAGTTAATATGCTTATTTATATTACATGTCGTTTGATAGAAGATATTATGTTGAATTGATCACCAACTCTTGGAAGGTCTCTCAGTGAGTTTAGAGGGTCTCCACTAAAGTTTCCAACTCGAGTAACACTTCTTATATACAAATCCACCTTCTTTTTGCTTACAAAAACTCCCCCGTTCATATATTTGCGGAAACCAAATCAAAACTCTAAATGAAGTGATCCCTGTTAATCTCATTTGCATTACTATAACGGTTCAATAATCAACATATAAATATAATTATCTAAATTCTGCCAGCCACTGAGGCATTCACGAAGTTTCATCTTCAAATGGTAACCTTATAACTTCCAGTAGTTATTTTGATTGTTTGTCAAGCATTGTAGTGGCACCCATTTTCTGTCAGAGGCAGATGTGTTTCTTGTACACATGAAGTTTATATAGAGGGCTTACTGTATCAGTTTCTGATGGGAAATGTTCCATTAATTGGTTGAATAGTAGGAGGGAATTCCATCTTTCCACAATTGAACCTTGTTAGTCGTTTAGCTGATACAATGTTGCCATGGAAAGGATATTTGCATTTATTTTATGTCAAAAAATTTCATATTCTTATATTTTGAGATTGTGTTCAGGTCACATATCACTTTTTTCACTGGAAGAAGGGGACTCCATTTGCAGAAGATCAGGGTATCTACAATAGGTTGACTTGGTGGGAGCAAATAGACAGTGGCAAACAACTTACTCGTAATAGGAAGTTCTTGACAGTCGTTCCTGTTGTTTTGTAAGCCTTCTTTTGATTTCCCATTCTTCCCCTTACATTTTTATCTGTTGCTAATTGTTAATACCACATTTTTCTTAGAGAGTGCTTTGTCGTAACTTTTTGCTGTATACGGATCACTTTGAGTCCCTTATTATAATCACATATGAGAATCTTGTAAGCACATATTTTTTCATTAAGCAGCAATCCTGATGATTATATTCTCAACTTGTTCTTGTCCTTTAAGCTGAACCCTTGCTGTCACCAGAAAGGCGGAAAGATAGAAATTAAGCTTAAGAGTACGAGGAGGTTAAGAATTGAGAGGGGATCTCGAACCCTACTAAAGCACATTAGTCATTATCTTCTTATAAAGTGCAAGAAGGGATATAATTAGATAAGAGTAATGAACCTTTATAGCTTTTTTCTAAGGATATTAGTCCTATGTTTTCCTTTTTCTTAGTCAAACATTTTGATAATGCAAAACTCTTAGAAAGTTTGTTTGGTTAACCTTCTCCTATACATTAGCCATAAAAGAAATGTTCAGTTTTCTGTCTCCTTTGGGGAAGGCTTAACTCCTTCCTCCTGTCCAATCCATTTGCGATGTCAAATATACATAAAAAGCATGTATTCTGTGTCATGCAATCAATAGTGGTTTCAATGGCCATGTTAATTTTAAGATTTTCTTTGCAGTGGCCTTTAAGGCCCTTGACTTGGTTGAGTCACTGAGAATTAAGTATACGTTATTAGGTGTTTGTTATGACAACTATTGCATGAATAACTCATTAATCATCACTGTACTTCTAATATTCCAAAATCATATAATTTCATTGAAGTTTGCAGTTTGCTTAGCAAATTTCGCCTTTTCAAGCTGAATACAAATATAAGCAGACAGCAAGCTATACGCTTCTGATACCTTTTTTATCTGTGCCAGTACAATTTGTTTATGTCATTATTCAGTAGAGTATGGAAAAAGTTTATGCCTATTTCATTTTTCCTTTTTTCTTGAAGCTCTGTTGTTTTAGTCTTAGATACACTTTATTAGTTGTTTTGTGGCTTCTATTTTCATTTTTTTCTCTCTATACTTGTACAATCTGTGAACTGCACCAGCCTGCCTCTCTTATTCTGAAACCCTTTTTAAGTTTGCATTGTGCCTAATCATTTGACCTTGAGGCTACATCTGTTATAAATCTCTACAAGTTTGCAAAACCATTTTTTGCTAATATTAACATGGAACAGTAATAGTATGTTGGCTGTGTTATATTAGCTTATTATTTGTTTTCTTTGCCTTATTTAAAAATACGGTCTAGTGATAAAAGTCCTGACATAGCATGATGATGAACTTTTAATTGCAGCAATTTTAGTCATCAACTTTTTAGTTCTTTCGAATCAATACACAATTTATAACTGACCAATCAACTTAATCCACATAGCCTCCAATGTCTGGAAGGTTGTGAAGTTTTTCTAAAGCTGAGTAGAAATAAGTTAAAAACCTATAAATGATCTGTATGTAATGCTGCAAATTTATTTAAAGGTGAAGTTTTTTAATGTAAATTAATCTAATTCCCATGATGTTGTAAAAAGACAATTTAGCTGTTGGAAGAGTTGCTTTTGATTCTCGAAAAGTATCACATTGATATAATTGGGCAGACCTTGTACATTTCCAACCCAAATGGGAATATTGAATGCGTGCAATTTGTGCTTTATCTGATGAAGTCATGAGATACTAATCGTACTACAAACATTCTTATGTCTGTATATGATTATCATTTTCTTTTATTTTGTTTTTGGCGTCTTGTGTTAGGCCTTTTATCTCCTACATGGGATCCGACCACTTTCATGACATTTTCTTCTTATCTTTACAGAGGTACTTTATATTTTAGGAGTTGTTTGACTTTTAATGTGCTAATACTAACTTGAAGATTGCATTTTCTTTTTGTGTTATTGCGTGTCTTTACTTTATCTTTGTCTAAAAGACTGCATTGGTGCTCTACTTTTACTTTCTTCGGGGGCTTCTACTCTTGAGCGCATGCTGGTGGATATGTTGGGTTTCGAAGAAATGGAACTTAAAATGGGAAAAAAAATTACATGAAAGAGTCCCTTTTCTAGCTAGACAAAGAACTATCTAGTAGTGTATTTTGGTGCATTTTCTGGATTGACGTGAAGTCCAAACATATATCTTCATATGGAAATTTATTCGTGTTTTTGACGCATCTGTTCTTTTTTAGGTACTTGATAGCCTCCCATACAACTGACTATCAACATCCTATGCTCTTCTTCAACACACTAGCTGTTTTTGTTCTGGTTGTTGCCAAGTTCCCACACATGCATAAAGTCCGTATCTTTGGAATAAACGCTGATCAATGAGCTTGTGTCCATTAAGTATCCGTATGAAGGTTCAGCTTCAACTCCTGCATCTTTACAAGTTTGGGTTTAGAGATTGCTGAAGTTGTGGAACATGGGAACTGAAAAGGATGTCAGTCGAGTAGCTATTGGTAAACACCTCAGAAGCTGGATACTCTATATGGAACTCTTTTATTAAGTACTGAAGTTTGCATTTTGCCACACATTTTTTATTTTACTTTATATCATAGATGCAGATGCTTAAGTACCATATTTTGTGGAGACAAAAGGATCACTAGTGCGGTGTTGAGTTGAGATGTTTCCATTAATTTTGGGGTTGATATTTAGTCTTTGGGAACAAATGTTGTTTAGAAATTGTGGTTCTACTGAAGTTTTTCAAGGGTCCTACTTGTCTCACAGAACATTCGTAGTTATGAAATTGCGCTCTGTAACGAAGGTATTATATGCATATATAATTAGGATAATCATGGATTATTGAGTAGGGAAAGACAATACTTTGCACATTATTATGTGCTTGTTTTGGTGAATCTGGAGTTGGTGGACGGACGCTACTGGTTGATCAGGTATCTCTGCATTTTCCTTCCATTGTACAAATGATTTTATTCTGCCATAGTGGTTGGTGTTATGACTGAGATTTTGATTCTCTACTACGTTTCGCATGTTAGATCGCAACTTTTGTCTGCTAAAAAACTTGATGGTCTCCAATTTCTGATTCCGTATCTAATATGTTGTACTCGATTCGGGTTGAATGTTTCAAGATTGCAGGCAAATATAGGTTATAATGTTGAGTGGAGAGTTATGATTTGATTTTATATAGTGGCAAATGTGATGGGAGGTGGCGTGGAATGATGAGGTGTTTGGATGGGCAAGTAGTTGGACTTTGGAGAAGCAAGCAGTTAGTAGTAGCTTCAAAGTGAAGACAAGAAATTTGATTCAAGAATTGGTTTTATACAAACTGGATCTGCAAAATAGTATCTAAACTATGATGCAACATTTTGTGGATGAAAATAATGTGTTAAGGGAGTGTTTATTTTTCATGATTAGTATTTTGAAATATTGATGTATTTGATGCATTAAATGTGTGATAAGATCACTTTTGTTAGTGGCTGCACATGGGAGAGTAGTTGCATTTGGTGTTATGTTTAGTAGTGGCCGTTATATTGCAGAAACAAAGGAACTAGCGCTTACAATTCGCTAAACGATAAAACAGTACGGGCACCTCTCTCTATCCTCGATTACAGCTGATTGTATGCTTTTTCATAAATAATTGCAGAGTTATTTCTCGACGAACTTGAGTGAGGAGTGATTATTAAGTCTCAACGCAAATATACATATTTTTGTTTGGGTCTTGCATTTATTGCTGCGACTAGGGAGATAGTCCAGCTACTACTCTCTCTCTATATATATTATATTAGAATTGATTCATTTATATATAATTTTTAATTTTCATAAATAAGAATTAATCATGTTCATTAGATTTGAAAATCACGCGATTATTTTTAATAGTGTATCTAAATTAGTTATATGCATATTTCTTTGTATCATAATTTATACATTGAATTTGAAGCATCTGTATTGCTTTATCAAATGTTGATATATATCCTCATGTTTATACTATAAAGAGCATTCATACGACAACCATTCTCTCTCTCTCTCTCTCTCTCTCTCTATATATATATATAATCCCTTAAAATAAGGGTAGATTACACCCAAGGCGCGCTCTGAGCGCACACTCGCATACCAAACACTCGTTGGCCAACATACAATAAATGTTATTTTACATGCAGCATTACGTATGCAAGTTTTGTATTTTATTGTTGCGCTTAGGGCCTGCGAATTCTCCACGCTCGGGATGCCCTTTTCATTTTGTCCATGCATGGAAAATGGGTTGCCACGTGTCAAGTGCACAGGAGAAACATACCACATTTAAAAAACGGATATGATAGACTCGAGTTAAAAGACAAAAAGACGTTAAAATTCAAATTTGAAAATATTTTACCTCAAGAATATACGCTAACAACATACCATCTTGAAGGGGCTAAAATAATATATATATTGTATCTCTTGGCATTTGAGACCTTTTTATTGGGTACCTATATAGTAATGATTTTTTGTCACTCTAAATTAATTATTCCTTATATAGTTTAATTTCTAAAGTCTACCAAATGAAAACATTTCATATTCGCCTGGCTGGCATTATCAAATTAGATAATAATGCCTAATTAGTAACTGATAAGCTCGAATTAATAAATCTTAATGAAAAATTGGTGAATCGGTGCATCCGAAAGTACATAATTTTTTGGTCCAAATGTGTATGGTTCATTATGTTTGTGATTATACGAAAATAAATAACAAATATAGTTTTTGGTTGAACTGAGTGGGAACTAGGCATAGGCACAAGTAAAACCCTTGAAGGGAAAAATGATTCAGCAGTGCATTAGCTTTCGGTTTTACCCATCATCTAACCACTTAAAGAGGAAGTAAGCATATCTGAGTTGAGTATTAATAAAAAATAGAAAGCTGGAAATGATGCCAAAAAAAACTCGTCCATCAGTGGTGGTGCTCCACACCCCACATAGTGGATTACAGCCAATAACATGTATATATAGATATATATAAATAGTTGTATGTATAAAATATGAAAGATCTGAATAATAAAAAATTAGGGATTTGACTATTTTTATTATTAAATAATTATGAATTATCCGATCTTATTCAATCTAACGGTGATTATTGGTTCTTAATTTTTATCTAATAAGTAGTTCCCTCTATAACCAACCCAATTGAATAAGATCGGATAATTCATAATTATTTGACAATAACAATAGTCAAATCCTAAATTTTCGCTATTTGGATCTTTCACATTTTATTCTTCATTGTTCGTATAATTTATGTTGTTTTTCATGTAATCGTAGTTCTTATGCGTGCTATCACATTCTAATTCATTGTTATGTTCATGTAATTCATGTTGTTATGCATGTAATCGTAGGGATTGTGTATATGAAATTTTTTTATCAAAAATGAATATACAAAATCCCTCTATTATAGGGTTAAACAGTTACCATTAAAATTTAAGGATAATAAATGGATTTATAATTAATTTTGACCGTTAGATTATAAGAAATTGATGGACTACATTAGTTCTTAGTTCTTGAAAAAGTTGGACCTATTTGTATATTATAATATTATCTATATTATAATTATAATATTGAGATGTAGTGTAGTGGGAGATTATTCCTCAGCAGCACACTTATCTAAGGGAATGTTTGTGGGGCCCATTGAATGACAAAAGTGAGTAGGGTTTTTCAGATCTTTCAAGAAGTGAGAGAAAAAGTAAACATGGCATGGGGAACTCATCATCACCACCTTGAAAAACAAGTTGGAACTTCATCTATTTCTTGCCACAGATACGAGTCATATCTGAATGAGTCTATCTCACAGTTGAAGGCTGTTTGGATACCACTAGTAGGTAAATCTCCTTTGCTCTTTTCTGAAGAGGCAGCAGGTCTCTACAAACTACCACCTCTAACTAGCTACACCATTGCTTAACATACAGCACCACAACCACAAAATTAAATCTTCAACATTCCAAAGCACTAGCATGCATTCTAACATTCAAAACTGAGAACAAAAAGTGTGTTAATTTTGAGTTAGCAAGAGAATGGTGAGTCCCAAAACATGGTAGATGTAAAGAGAGAGTAATTAATTAAGATGAGATCTTCCATCACAAAAGCTGAATAACAAGTTGAGTTAATAAGTTATACATGAATGAAAATCAAGAAAATCAGAATAACATTTTGAATCCTTTTGTTGATAGAAGAATAAACTAGTAGTGCAGCTGGTTAATTGCCCTTCAAAAAGCAAAGCCAATCACTACACCTGAAACCATATCTAAAAACAAGCTTCTAGCCAAAACATCCTTAATAATAATAATAATTATTATTAATATATAACAACCAAAGATAAAATATATAACCCTCCAACACAATATAGATATATTTATAAGTCAGTTATTTCTTTTTCTTTTTTTCCAAGTGATCCAAACAAGGTCACCCACCACCCCACAAAGAAAAAAATAGTATAGTAAAAAATATAAAAATCATAATTAATTATAAAATTTACCATGATCCTCCGCCTATAACCCCATTCCAGTATCCATTGGAGTTATGATCTCCATTTTGATCTCGATTTTGTTCAGCATTGTTGGACGCCTGCTTCAAATCTCCAAACGGGAACAGAAGCTTCCCGTTCGCTTCTGCAACCCCCTGGAAGCTTCCATAGCCGCTCCCGAGCCCATCGAGCGAGAAGCTGAGAGACGGCTTGAACTCCGCCATCGGAAACCCCGATCCCGACGACGAATAGGGATCCCCGGATGCCGAAGGCAGCGGCGGCATGAACGAGCTCAAACCCCTCGACGTGAGGAGCTCTAGCGAGGAGAGATGGGGCGGCGGCGGAGAGGAGGAAGAGGGGAGGTGGATCATGTCGCCGATGGCCTTGAAATCGTGGTGGTGTACGGCGAAGCCGAGGTTGAGATCCTGTGAGTCGAGGATCTTAGGGTTTGGGACCAAATCGGGGAGTTTCTTCGTAGAACTGGAAATGGAGGGAGATGGCGAGGCATTAGGTGATGCATAAGAGGAACAAGAACGCTTGTTCTTACGGGATCCTCCACCCACAGGGATGTTGCGGAGGGACCCACCCTCAGTCCAGTATCTTCTGCATGTTTTGCAGAAGTACCTGGGCTGAGAGAGGCTGTAGTTGTTGTAGTAGCAGAATTTGGTGTTGCCCGAATTGCAGCGCGGGCAGTTGAAAGCCTGCTCCTTCTGGGACCTCATCTTCCTCTCAACTGACCCCTTCGGGCAGCTCAGGATGTCTTCCATCTGCTTCACCTAAAATTTAAATCAAAGGGAAAAGAACAATTGAAAATTGCACCAAAAGTAGTCGGACATCAAGCAAAACAAAACCCATATCTTTTTTTTTTCTTTAGGGAAGAAAACAAATGAAAACGGATGGTTTGTACTTTTGCAAAAGGATCACAAACAGTGAAAACGATAGTAACAAATATATATAATCTTTTGTAACGTTGATGAAAAGATGGAAAGTGGAGTGGAAGAAGCATCCAAATGAATTCAAGGAGTTAAATAAAGGTAGAGTTGATTGATAAAGGTGAGAAATATATGTACATGAACATGATCATACATCAATGGCGAGGGGGAACAGGTGATGGATCTATGTACCTGAGGAGGCCATTGAGCTGCGGTTGTATCCATGGGATGGGAGTGGAGAGAGATGAGAGAGAGAGTATATATTTCTAACAAGTAAAAAACCACCTGCTTTCTGGCAAGTGGCTTAAAAAACAGGAAAAGGAATGTTTGAAATGGTGTGAACGCCCTACGTGCTCTACTCGTGGAAGTGTCACCAGCTCCTTGTGTATGTATATGTATGCATTCTACTCCATAAGTTTGATACTGCATTCTCTTTCATTGCATCTGTTATAAGTGTGTATAGCATATGAGATGGGGAATGAAAAGTCCCTCTTATTCAATGAAAAGAGCTCCTATATATACATGTGAATAACCCTAATCCTAATAGGATTCTAACCCTAATCCTAATAGGATTCTAATATGCATCTACCATATATAATATATTTACATATATAACACTCCCCCTCAAGCTGGAGCATAGATGTTAATCATGCACAGCTTGTTACAAAGATAATCAATCCTAACCCAAAATAAACCAGAACGAAAACCTTAAATTTGAACAGAAATCTCAAACATAATTCAAATATGATCAAAACTAAATCCAACACCAATTAGATGCAGATCCAAACAGGTATCCAGAAAACTCACGAACGTCGACCCAAACCGAATCCCACACCAATCGATGGTGACCCAAACAGTATCCGGACAACTCACAAACGTTGAGATGAGCAAACCACAACAAACGGAACTCAATTCCGCAAACAAATGTGCTCACGGGCACGCAAAACCAAATCTAAAAATGAGCGGATCCCACACCGCACCGGTACTAATCCAAACAAGTACTCAATCGAAAGGGACGACGACGCGAACCAAACAGGACTGGCCGGAGTGAATTCCGGCGACGGACGCGACCTATAAGTGCGAAAAACTGCACTGCACAGAAACACTGTTCACACGTGCACTGCTCACGCTCACTGTTCACACGCGTGGGCCCCACACGCGTCGGCTCCGGCGATCGAACTTCCGACGAAGGTTCGTCGGACGGTGGCACACCTCCCTGTGCCAGAGGTGTCAACCGGTGAAGCTCCGAACTCAAATGGGTGGCTTTTTCATTTTTAAATTTGAAACCCTAATTTCAAAAAATTCGAAATTCCAAACCCTAGATCTAGAATGTAGCTCTGATACCATGTTATAAGTGTGTATAGCATATGAGATGGGGAATGAAATATATACATGTGAATAACCCTAATCCTAATAGGATTCTAACCCTAATCTTAATAGGATTCTAATATGCATCTACCATATATAATATATTTACATATATAACAGCATCCATGATAGCAAGCAGGTCGGGGAAGACCAGGCCGTGGTTGATGTTGTTGAGCCACGGCCATTGATTGTTTACCGTCGGCGGAGTCGGGATTGAGTCCACTACGTGGGCCTGGGTCATTAATTATTTTATGTTATTTTTATTCCTTGCTTTGGGCTTTAGTTATTTTGTTAGGGCTGCGGTTGTTTTGTTAATTTCTATTTTTGGTAGTGGAGTCAAAGTATAAATTGTCTTTGTTAGGGTTTTTGTTGGGCATCGATTTATTAAAGTTATTGGGAGCCTGGAGGCTTGGCAAGCGGTGTTCCGTTTGAGTGTGTTCATTATCTGTTTTTGCTCTTATCAATTTGGTCCGACCTGCCAGATCTCGACTCGCCGTAATGACGATCACGCCTTCCACTACGGAGAGATTAGAGAAACTCGAGAACGATCAGACTACTATGCTGAACAAGATGTGGGAAAATTCAGAACAGATGGCAGAATTGAAATCAGGTTTGACGGAGAATACGACGAAGTTGCAGGAGATGTCGACCACCCTGATCGCACTCTCCCACGCGATCCTGAAACCTGGAGGGATGCAGAGTCCAGCGACATAACCGCAGGCGGAAGCGAGGGAACCACGCGCGATGACAACGCCGGTGCAGTTACCCACGTTTGAAGGCGTGGACCCGATTGCGTGGTTGGCTCGCGCCAACCAGCAGTTCGAGTTGCACGGCACATCGGAGGAGTCCAAGATGATTGCTGCTGTAGTGGCAATGGATGGGTCGGCGCTGCACTGGATCACTTGGTTGCGCGGTCGGAAACCCAACGTGACTTGGGAGGAATTTTCGCATGTCCTAGTGGCGAGATTCGATAACCGGTTCAAAGGGAGCCCGTTTTAGAGGTTGGCCAGGGTACGACAGACGGGGACAGTGGAAGAGTACGTGAATGTGTTCATACAGCTCGCGGGTCAGGTCCCAGGACTAACGGACGCCCATTATTTGGGTTATTTCATGTCTGGACTGAAGACCGCGATTAGTAACTCGCTGCGCTTACTTCGCCCAGCAGACTTGGAGACAGCGATAGAGCTCTCGCGGGATATAGAGGAGAATCTAACATGGCAGGGAGCGGACAGGCAGTTCAGAGGTACCAGTAACCCCGGACAACGATCTTCGGGTTTTTTCTCGTCCTTATAGCGGTCAGTCCAACACCAACCTTGGTACACCTAGTGGTGGAGCCGCGAGCCGCACTACTCAACCGGCTGACAGGAGTATGGTTGCCACATCGGCAGCCTCGGAACAACCCACAGCGCGGTCACGCTTTACCCGTCTCACATCGAACTAGATGGCGGACTTGAGAGCGAAGGGGTTGTGTTTCAAATGCCGCAAAACATACACACCGGGCCATGCAAGAGTCTGTCCACTCAAAGAGCTGCGAGTGTTGATGGTCGAGCCGGATGAGCCAATGGATCTACATAATTATGAATATTATGAACCCACCGGGCTGGAAGAGCTAGCGGAAGAGGTGGAGGAAACCACGGAGGAGGAGGGTGCCCTTCCCGTTTTCTCGATGGCTGGATTCTCCGGCCCAGGAACCATGCGCATGCATGGCGTGCTCCGGGGATGTACGGTAACGGTATTGATTGATAGTGGTGCCAGCCACAATTTTATATCTTCCTCCCTTGTTCCATTACTGCAGCTGCAGCCGGACGAATCGGTCAAGTTCGGGTACAGTTGGGTGATGGACACCGCCAACAGTCGGAAGGATTGTGTCGTAGCGTGACCTTGGCCTTGGCGGGATGCGAGGTAACTTCGGACTACTTCGTGTTTACATTGGGGGGTGTTGATGTTATACTAGGGGTGGCATGGTTGGCAACTCTGGGTGATGTGAGCGTCAATTAGGAACAAATGTCTATGTCCTTTAAACGAGGTGATCAGAGGGTTGTCCTGCGGGGTGACCCAGCCATCAGCCGTAGTCCCGTGGGGCTGCGCGCATTAATGCGCACTAGCGACGTGAAGTTGTGGGCGGTAGTGGTAGATGCGGAGACGGTTAGGTTGTCGGGCGAGGAGCAAGGGCGTGTGAAGGAAGTGTTAGAGGAGTTTTCGGAGGTGTTCGGGGAGCCAATCGGGCTGCCACCCCAGCGATCCATAGATCACCGAATTGAGCTGATACCTGATTCTCAGCCAGTGTCAGTGCGGCCGTATCGTTACGGCCATCTCCAGAAGGATGAAATTGAAAAGCTGGTTAATGATATGCTTACAGCGGGTATTATTCGGCCGAGTTCAAGTCCCTTCTCGAGCCCGGTACTTTTAGTCAAGAAGAAAGATGGGAGCTGGCGGTTCTGCGTAGATTATAGAGAGTTAAACAAGGTGACAGTGCCCGATAAGTACCCGATTCCGGTTATCCAAGAACTGTTGGATGAGTTATCTGGTGCAGTGGTGTTCTCGAAGATTGATCTGCGTTCAGGGTATCACCAGATCCGAGTGGCAGGTCCGGACATTCACAAGACTGCATTCCGGACCCACAGCGGGCATTATGAGTTTTTGGTCATGCCGTTCGGCCTCACCAACGCTCCAGCTACCTTCCAATCTACAATGAACGACGTATTTCGCCCTTTTCTGCGCAAGTTTATCTTAGTTTTCTTTGATGACATACTTGTGTATAGCAAGACTTGGGAGGAGCATCATTCCCATCTGTCTCAAGCCATGCAATTGCTACAGAACCACCATTTCAAGGCCAATTTCAAGAAATGTGCCTTTGGGTGTCTAAAGGTCGAATACTTGGGGCACATTATCTCGGCAGCCGGGGTGGCGATGGATCCGATCAAGGTGAGTGCAGTACTTGAGTGGCCACGTCCCAAATCCATTCGGAACGTTCGGGGGTTCCTAGGCCTCACAGGATACTACCGGAGGTTCGTTCGAGAATATGGTCTCATTGCAAGGCCGTTAACGGTGTTACTAAAGAAGGCAGCCCCTACCGCGTTCGAGTGGCCTCCTGAGGAGGAAACGACATTTGCTCGCCTTAAGAAGGTGCTAACCGAGGCCCCTGTGCTAGCTATGCCCCGGTTTGACCGGCCCTTCGTTATTGAGTGCGATGCATCCGGGATAGGAGTGGGTGCCGTTTTGATGCAGGATAGGCGACCCGTGGCGTATTACAGCAAATCCTTGGCAGATCGGACTCTCACTAAGTCCACATACGAGAGGGAGATGATGGGGTTAGCTCTCGCGGTCCAACATTGGAGGCCCTATCTGATTGGGTGGAAATTTGTTGTGCGAACTGATCATCGCAGCCTAAAACACCTTCTTACTCAGAAGATTGTGACGCCATCACAACAGCTATGGATGGCAAAACTCACGGGATACAATTTTTCTATTGAATATAAAACAGGTGCCTCAAATGCAGCCGCTGACGCGTTGTCTCGTCGGGGGGAGGAGCTGGAGTTAGCCGCAGTGAGCGCACCAGAATGGCTGGGGTTGGAGGAGGTTCGGTCCGAGCAGCAGCGAGATACCTCACTTCGCGGTCTCATTACCGCAATCGAGGCAGACTCGGGCAGCTATCCAGTGTACGAAGTAGCTGGAGGACGATTATATTACAAAGGGAGGTTGGTTTTGCCAAGGGATTCCAAGTGGATTCCTCAGCTTTTGCGGGAGTTTCATGACACTCCTACGGGCGGCCATGCCGGTGCATTTCGCACTTACAGACGATTGGCGGCGAATGTGTATTGGAAAGGAATGTTTCGGTTGGTGCAGAATTATGTGGCTCAATGCCTCATTTGTCAGAAGGCTAAATATCAAACACTTACACCGGCGGGATTACTACAACCGCTTCCTATTCCCGAGTTGGTATGGGAAGATATCTCTATGGATTTCATAACTTGTCTGCCTAAATCCAAGGGTTATTCTTCCATTTTGGTGGTGGTGGATCGACTTTCGAAGTATGGGCACTTTCTCGCACTGAAACCGCCGATTACAGCTCGTTCAGTGGCAGAGGCGTTTATGAGAAAGGTGGTTCGGCTGCATGGGGTGCCGCGGTCAATTGTTAGTGACCACGATTCGATCTTCATGAGTGCCTTCTGGAGGGAGCTGTTTGCTAAGTCGGGAACGACTCTGAAGTTTAGCTCGGCCTATCACCCGGAAACTGACGGACAGACTGAGGTGTTGAACAGGGTGGTGGAAACCTATCTGAGATGATTTACCTGTGAACAGCCAAAGCAGTGGATGAGATGGTTAGCGTGGGCTGAGTATTGGTACAATACTGCTTTTCAGACAGCCGCGAAGATGTCGCCGTTTGAAGTGGTTTACGGGAGAGAGCCGCCTTTAATCCAAAGGTTTTTGCCGGGAGAGTGTAAGGTCACGGAAGTGGCAGATGTGTTGGGTAGTCGAGATAACCTGCTTCGGCGCTTACGTCATAATTTGGAAGTTGCACAATAGAAAATGGCGAAGCAGGCCAATCAGCATCGTCGTGAGTTAGAGTTTCAGGTGGAAGATAAGGTTTTTCTGAAGGTACGACCGTTTCGGCAGACTTCCTTACAGAAAAAGCCGCATCATAAGCTTGCTGCGAAATTCTATGGTCCGTTTGTGGTGGAGGGAAGAGTTGGACCAGTTGCGTACCGCCTCACACTTCCGACTAGTAGTCGCATCCATCCGGTTTTTCATGTTTCGCAGTGCGCGGTGGTGGGGATCATCCGATCGATTTAGAGCTGTTGTCTTCCTTGGAGGTTCCGGTCGGACCTGTATTTGAACCTGAGAAGGTGTTGGCGTCGCGTAGTGTGTCCGAAACCGGCGGTGAGGTGGTTCAGGTTTTGGTGAAATGGGCAGGTCAGTCAGAGGACGATGCTACGTGGGTTGACTTGGAGGAGTTGCGGTGTCGGTTTCGGACTTTAACCTTGAGGACAAGGTTGTTTCGCGAGGGATGGAGTTGATAGCGGCGGTCGGGAAGACCGGGCCGTGGTTGATGTTCTTGAGCATGCCATTGATTGTTTACCGTCGGTGAGTCGGGATTGAGTCCACTTCTGTGGGCCTGGGTCATTAATTATTTTATGTTATTTTTATTCCTTGCTTTGGGCTTTAGTTATTCTGTTAGGGCTGCGGTTGTTTTGTTAGTTTCTATTTTTGGTAGTGGAGTCAAAGTATAAATTGTCTTTGTTAGGGTTTTTGTTGGGCATCGATTTATTAAAGTTATTGGGAGCCTGGAGGCTTGGCAAGCGGTGTTCCGTTTGAGTGTGTTCATTATCTGTTTTTGCTCTTGTCAATCCATCTCAATTATTGAGTTTCCAATCGATTCAGATTTTAGTTATGTTGATCTCAATCGATTGAGAATTCGATAATTTATCACATATCATCATTCTGAAGAAGGATGCAATGCAAGAATATGTTGCATAATAAATCTACCCATTATGTGCTCTCTCTCTCTCTCAATATTTTGTTCATTTTCTATTGTGATTGATGCATCCGATCACTGCAATCATCATATAAGCTTCCCATAATTTTGGTTCAAGAAAGAAGTGAATTGTTATCCCACTAATTCATATAATCTTGTAAAAGAACTGTCACCTATGAGATGTATTCTTTCATTAATGTCGCAAGCTCTATATTAATATATGTTCCATATTTCCATATCTAGGCTTCTTCAATTATTGCAAAAACTCGTGTGATGCGAAAGATTCGCCGCATTCTATAAAGGTAATACTTTCGACGACCATTAAGTTAACAATTTTGTAAAAGAAATACTTCATAAACATGTTCATATGCTTTCCATTAATTTAGATCATTGACACATTTTGGATTTTGATATGGGATATGGTTTTAGCAAGAGATCAACTCCAACCTCTATATCCACATTTTTTTAATTTTTCTTGTTATAGATGCAATCATCTTGTATATGGATAATTAAAAGATATTAGTTCATCTCGTACCTTTGTTTTTGTTTATAGTATATTTACCCATTAAAAAAATAGAACATAAACTCATTTTTCTCTAAAAATTTCAAATAATGCTCTTCTTGGGTTTTTAAACCAATAATGTTCGTATTGTTGATATAAAATAGTTAGGAAAATTATTCTTTCCACTACACGGTAAAAGGACTATATCTTTTCTTTCGACAACTCTAAGGTGATGGTTGGTAAGAAGGAACGAAATTAGATAGTAATAGAATAGATTTTAGAATGAGAATGATGATAGGAATGTAATAAAATAAAATATGTGATTTCTATGGCTGGTATGTACAAGAAATGAATGAATATGAATAAAATAAAATAAATGAAATAACTATTATTTTTATACTTTATGTTATTATTATTATAATAATTAATTAATTATTATTATTTTAATAAAATGTTTATTGATATTATTTTTTATGTTAATATTTTTTTATAATATTATTAACTAATTAATAATATTTATTATTATTATTATTATTATTATTATTATTATTATTATTTTTATTATTATTATTATTATTATTATTATTATTATTATTATTATTATTATTATTATTATTATTATTATTATTATTATTATTATTATTATTAAATTGTAACTATTTATGACATTGTTTATTATTTATTATGTTAATATTTATGACAAGCAACCAAGTCAAGTCATTTCTTATCTATACTGCAGCCTATACCGACAATTCGTCCTCAAGTTGTCTCAACTGTGATCCTTTTTATATCTCAATAAACTTAACCAATCATACAGACTTCTGTGATCTTCTACACACTGTATGATCTAACTTTTGTATGAGATAATAAGACATACATATGCAATCAAGTAAACAATTCAGATAAGAGATTATAATAGTGGTAACAGGAAACATTGTATACAAGCTCAACAATTCTGATTTCAGTAAATAAATCCAACATCTAGAAGTGTATGCACCATACATATTTTAAACGTGAACTCGGTAGACTCACCACTTGATGGAGATGAGATTAATTAGTTAATACAATTTATTATCTTTTTATTTTGTTCCTTAAATTATGAATTTTGATTTAATGGTGAAATATTAATAAAATATGAGTTTTATTTCGTTGTGCACTTTAACTATTAGAATGATGTTTGCTTTAGTTGCACATGTTAACTAGGGTTAAAACAAATAGATGTTACTAATGCTTTCCTACATGGTGATTTAGATACGTAATGATTCATTCTTCATAGAATATTCTTAAAATATTTCTTAGATTTTTCAGTGAAGTTTGGAAGAAATTGGACTTTGTTTGGACCTAGAATGAGATCTAATGTCCGGATTAAATCTATTTTTCATATGCATTAAATTTGCATGATCTTTAAATTTTGTAAATGGGTAGTCTCTGTGAATGATTTATAAATGCTGGTCTATAGGCTCTTAGATTTTTGAAAACAAATTTCAAATGGTCAAGTAATGTATTTTAAAGTGTTTTCGTCCAATATTTGTGCAGTGATTGTGCAAGCGAGTTTGTTGTCCGATTACTTGTTTATCTTGAAGCGGTATTTGTCACTACCACCGCTACCTCCTATAAATAGAGGCCTAGAGCCTTCAGTTTCCATTGTTCATTTTCAACTGCTCTTTCATATAGACAAGCGACGAGCGAGGCGCCTAAGGTACGTGGTAGCGATGCCGGCGAGCTAAGGGACAGACAACTATGAGGAGGTGGGCCCATTAGGGTGTCTAGCTGCTGCCACCCCAACAAGTTCGGTTTTCATTTTTCTCCTGCTTTATTTATGTTCCTTCTATTTTATAGAATTGATAGCGTAGAACACAATGCCCTTAAGCCCATGCAGTAATGGGGTGCTCGACGACTGTCAAACCGTCGATGTAAGAACCATGCCATCGTCGTCACCCAATGGCCACCTCTGCTTCGCCCCTTAAGGCTTTGTATTCTGGGTCTTCGAACGTATAAAGTTGTCGGAATAGATTTTTCATTTTGGGCATGTCTAGGGTTGTCGGATCACAGTTTTTACTTTTTTTTTTAATTATTTTAAAATAGCATGGGCAACTCACTGTCTGCACAAATCATGCATACATGTTATACCTTGAGCATGCTATTTTATTGACTCAAGTTTCATGGTTAATGGATTTATGGATCTAATAGAAAAAAAGGATAAGCATAAACTTTTATCATAATTATTACATGCGATAACCATGAGTCCCCATGCACGTGCTTTTAAAATACACTGGCTTGTAGGGATTGTTATTCTTAATAGCTTTTCCTTCTGCATCATATTTTTCTGGATATCCGGATATGGAATTGATTCAAAAAGGGAAGAACAATCCTAGTTTTTACGTTTTACATGATTTATGGATCCCTAAATTTGCTGGACCAAATCTAAGCTTAAAAGTTGTTCTATAGGAACCTTGTAAAGTGAGATATGTGATCAGGATATTACGAGGATACCCAAATTTATATGTATTTTGAGTTAATAAGCTCTGATATTTTAAAGAAAAATGTTTGGCATGTTCATGAAAACATTTTTGTGCGTACCTACTCATTTAATGCTCTTATGTAATAATTGTGGGTCTTAGTCGGTCTAACACACTTACTAAGGGTTGCGTGCATGGGCTCGTATCGTGGTGGTTTGATCTCCACTTGCATAACAGCCAAACGACTGGTTATATGAATCTGGCAGTGGCTATGTTCCTGGGATTGAATGTTTGTTTATGAATCCAGCAATGGCTTGGTTCCAGGATTAAGGTTCTGGGAAGCGACGGATCCGGTCTGTAGTGGCGTCGACCACAGGATCGTGATTGACATGGGATAAGTGTAACATAATACATCACACAGTTGCGACAAACAACAAAAATCAATTTTTGGTATTTCATAGAAGTGGCTTACTATTTCTAAAATCTTCTATGCCGGTTACGTGAATGCCATCTATATGCTATGTCTTATTCATATAAAAATGCTAATGTAATCGCATAACTCACTGAGTGTACTAGTACTTGATAAACCTCAATTTTACCTAATTTATAAGGCCATATTTGTTCAGTTTACAGTTGATAAGTGATCATTTGAGTTGCCATTTGATATATATATATATATATATATATATATATATATATATTTACCTTGGAAGATATTATGCCGTGTGTGTTTCTTGTCATTTTAGCATAGGTTTTGATGTCAATAAGGTTGATCACGATAAAGAAGAATTTTGGCTCACGACGCCTCGCAACTTTATCTTGCGGCAGAAGCTCGCAAGGAGAACACGCGAGCTAAGGGCGGAATTGCCTCGCGATATTTTCGCGACCAAAGGTCGCGAGACAAACTCGAGAGTAAGCACGGACGCGGCCAGAAGCATTGTTTCGCGACCTTCTATCGCGACCATAACTCGCGAGCCAAAACGGACGCGCGCAAGAAAGGTTATCTCACGAAGATAGCGGGATAACCTCACGAGATAGGGCGACTCGGCCTAGGTTGATATATCAGCACGCAGTCAGAATGGAGGGAAAATCGCACACTTTACATTCAGAGCAGAACACTTATTTACATTACGCACGTTTTCAAAATACAGTTGATTGGTTTAATTTTTGTCTTTAGTATTCCTTTGATTCCACTCAAGTTTTCTCTTCAATTTTAGTTACGTTTCTAGTTCATATTTATTTACGGATTCAAGTGCTACATTGTTCATCATGGAATCTTACAATTTTATCTATCTATTTCAGTTTATGTTATCTATATTTATGTATTGCTTTAGTATTTTAATTATGTGTAGCTAAATTTCATATTGATCCTAGGGTTTGTATGTCTGACTAGATTCGTATATTTTATCTGTTGGTATTGTTTTGCCATTCCATTCGTGATTTATGATTATTGGCTTTGATTCTCATGTGTTGGTATCTTGCCAATATTGATGCATGTTAGTTATGTGATTGATGTCCTGACGAAATTAATTGCGTAGTCGATATCTTGGATTCATAATACAGTTTTTACCTTGAGACCTGGCGGAGATAGGTGAACTGTAGGAGTTTATTCTTTGTGTGCTTTTGGTAATTAGCTTACTTCTCTTGAGACCCGACAGAGATAGAGTTTAGGCTAACCTACTACTATAGGTTGTCCTGAGGGAAACTATAGTTACATTAGTGATCCTTCATATGAATGTGGATTAAATTGGTAAACAGATTAATAGGTTGAATTGTGTGAATCTGGTCAGGTTAAGTACATCCCTAGGGTCAGTCTTTTATTCTTGAGTTCATTCATATTTTATTTTGAGTCTAGTTTTATTATTATCTCTCTCTTGATATTTTTGTTGCCTGAATAATAATCAAGATTCTGTGTTGATTATTTGTTGTGTTCTCGAGTAACAATCCATGTGGATACGATATATATACTTATTGTTTTACTATCATTATTTTGGTAGGAATTATAGCGATCAAATTTTGACGCCATTACCGGGGACTATTTAGATTGCATAGTGATAATTTTCTGAATTGTAGTTATTAATTCAGGCTTATAAATATATATATATATATTATTTCTGTGTTTCTTCTTAGATCTGATTTGATTTTTATCTCTCTGTGCAGTGCATGATTACAAGATCTCAAAG
The DNA here is from genome assembly GCA_036937905.1 of Salvia rosmarinus. NCBI lineage: Eukaryota > Viridiplantae > Streptophyta > Magnoliopsida > Lamiales > Lamiaceae > Salvia > Salvia rosmarinus. The sequence continues at coordinate 18,009,735 of CM072814.1, forward strand.
GAAAGAAATTTTTCCATTGGATCTTAAGATTGAAAGATCACCTAAGAGAAAAAGCCAAGAAAGAAGGCAACAAGCGATGGCGGATAGACACCCCCATGGCCATGATCGGATGGCCGATATGGAGGAGATGCTAGCCGCAATGCAACATCAACTGGCGTTGCAGAATCAGATGGGCCGATTGGTGGACGCGAACCAACCATACTGCTCAATCACATGTACAGGCCACCGACGGATCAGTTCCAAGGTGGAGGATGGGGGGCCGAACGTCAATGCCAATAACTTTGAGTTAAAGCCTGACCTCATCAGCATTATACAAGCGGAGCAGTTTGGGGGAGGGGTTACTGAAGACCCCAACGCACACTTGGAAGCGTTCCTGGAGTGCCAACCGACGCCATCCGGATGCGAATGTTTATATTCTCATTGAGGAGATAAGCTAAAGAATGGTTCAAGGGATTGGACAGATCAAGGATTACTACATGGGAGCAGTTGTGCGAGAAATTCCTATCCAAATACTTCCCACCTGTCAAGGCGCAGAAAATCATTGCTGAGATCTCCCATTTTCACAATTGGGAGATGAATCATTATTTGAAGCTTGGGAAAGATTCAGAAAACTGCTCCGAAAGTGTCCACAGCATAGGTTTTCACCTAAGCAACAAGTGACCCAATTTTATAGTGGACTCAATGCTAACGCCCGTAGCATTGTAGATGCTTCAGCCGGAGGATGCCTGCTCAACAGAGGAATAGATTAAGCATTGATAATAATTGAGGAGATGGCATCTAACAGTTATCAGTGGCCGATGGAGAGACAGCCTATCAGGAAAGTTACAGCTGCAGAACTTGACAACAGATATGATGATCTGTTAGAAAATTTACATCTCTGCAGAAGGAGTAAGAAGCTGAAAGGAAAGGGCAGATGAATGTGGCCATGGCGCAGAATAGCGAGGAGGTTCATTATGTGAACCAAAGGAACAATTTTCAGGGGAATCAGAGTGGGAATCCACCCTATCATCCCAATAATAGGAATCACCCCAATTTTTCTATGCCAATGCGCAGAATGTTCAGCAACCACCACCTGGTTTTGCTGTTAATAATGGGATGATTGTGGAGCCGAGAAGCTGAGCCTCGAAGGTATGATGCAACAAGTGTTGGTGAGCAATCAGCAAATTGCAGCGAGTCACCAACAAATTGTGGCTCAACAAAATATTCAGATCTAGCAAATTAGGAATAGGCTGAACACTCTGGAGAGAGCACACATCAATGCCATAAATAATACTGTCATAGCCCTTGGAAAGCAAATGAAGATGGTAGAGAACCAAGTGGGGCAAATGGCCAATGAGAGAGCTGGGATGCACAGGCAAGGGCATTCCCAAGCAACACTGAACAAAATCCGAAGAATCACACTACTCGAATCAGTGCAATGCAATCTATCTGAGGAGCGGAGCATCATATGTTAATCATATGGAAATGAAGGAGTGGAGGAGGACGAGCAAGACGATCTGACGGATTCTCGCCTCGCGAGCAATCCTCGCGACATCCTGTCGCAAGGTTGCCTCGCGAGGAAAAGCGGCCCAGACACAGAACCAGGCCTCGCGACCTTCCCTCGCGAGGAAGGGTCGCGAGGGAACCCCGCGAAGAAAGACGGGCCTGACATAGAATCACACTTCGCGACCTTGACTCGTGAGGAACGGTCGCAATGTAGTCCCGCGAATACGTACAGAGAAGACCTCGCGAAAGAGTCTCGTGACTCAACCTCGCGAGGGAAAACCGCGAGCCAACCGACGCCTCCAGTAGCCAATGCTCCATTTCCTCAGCGCCTCGGGAAGAAGAAATATGACGAGGAGTTCGCCCGATTCAAAGAGATGTTCCAGAAAGTAAACATCAACATACCTCTCTTTGATGCGCTCCGAAACATGCCCGGATACGTCAAATTTCTCAAAGATGCAGTGGCAAACAAGAAGAAGTTAGGTAAATTTGAAAAAATTAACCTTTCTGAAGAATGCAGCTCTATTTTACGGAGACAGTTGCCACTGAAACAGAAGGATCCGGGGAGCTTCACATTGGAGTGTGTTTAGTATGATTTTGTGCTTATTTTTGGTATTCTTTTACATGTCGTTTTTAGTAGTTTGTCCTATTTATGCCGTTGGATTGATTAGTATTTATCGATTCTGACTTATTTGGTTTGTTTCGATGTTTTGTAGAAAAACGGCATTAAATAAGATGAAATGGATCTGCCAAGAATTAAGTATATTAAAGAGCATCTCGATAAGAGTCCGTAGGCGCAAATAGATCGCAATTCGAAGTTCGGATGAGGGAGAATGGAACGAAACAAAAATGTATCCCAGGCACCACCCAACGCTTGTTGGGCCGCGTCCGGCGCTGGGTGCCATCCGTTTGCCCAGACAGAAGCCTACACCCAGCGCTTGTTGGGCCGTGTTCGGCGCTGGGTGCCATTCGTTTGCCCAGACAGGCTCTCACACCCAGCATTCGCTGGCTTGCGTCCGGCGCTGGGTGCCATTCGTTTTCCCAAACAGACTCCCACACCCAGCGCTCGCTGGACCGCGTCTGACGCTGGGTGCCATCCGTTTTCCCAGACAGAAGCTTACACCCAACGCTCGCTGGGCCGCATCCGGCGTTGGGTGCCATCCGTTGCCCAGACAGAAGCCTACACCCAGCGCTCGCTGGGCTGCGTTCGGCGCTGGGTGCCATTCGTTTGCCCAGACAGACTCTCACACCCAGCGCTCGCTGGCTTGCGTCCGGTGCTGGTTAGGCACTCGTTTGGCCAAACAGAAGACTACCCCCAGCGCCGGCTTCATCCCGTCCGGCGCTGGGCTGCCCTTTTCAGGCCCAATTTGACTTAATTCTGGGCTTTCGCAAGGGTTTTTATATAAAGGAATAGCCGTTCTTCGGATGGAGTATTCCACAACTTCTCTCATTCACGTATTTTTCTTCTTTTCTTTCTCCTTTCTTTTCCTTTTCCTTTCCATTTAATATTGTGCATTTGGATTAACAATTGGATTGTGCGATTCCGGAATTTTGGAAGACGAATTTATCTATGAATGGTTTGTAAGTTTTTCTCGTTTCATTATGTGTATATAATTGATATGGGGATAATTTCTACTATGAGATGAATTATTGATTTATTGAGAAATAAATGTTGGATTGTTCGTGTCTTTAATCGTGATTAATTGTGTTGATGATTTGCAATTTTCTTATCCGTATAAATTGTTTATTTCATGATCTTCATACATGGTGTTCGAGAGAATAGTGTAGGTTGATTATGTGCTTATGTTTGATTATGAAGTAATGCGAGAGTATATTTATGTTAAATATAAGTTTGACAACGAACGTGATCGAGAGATTGATTTGTTGTTGAGTAATTAATATATGTGGATATAGCTTTTTTTATCGTGTGCATTTGTAGTTAAATATCCTTCGTAGTTGATGACGGTTTGATTGAGAGATTCCCCGCCATTAAATTCGAGTCTAACATTGACGTGGTCGAGAGATTAGTTATTGTTGAACGTTTGGTGAGAGGCGTGGGTGTTTTATGCATTGTGTACCGGTCTTTGGCTTATTAATAGCGAAGATAGATTTTGAACCCTAGAATACAGTCTACAATTCCGTGTATCTGTCGATTTCTCTTGTTGTCCAAGTGCATCCTTTTTATCTGCTTTATTTTATTTCCTGCTTTCGTCCATTTCGTGATAGACCCCTTATTTTAAGACATTAGTTTCTTTTCTGTTTTTGTGTTTAACATAGAACCGTAGCCATGTTAAGCCTTCCTCGAGAGATTCGACTTGGGTTGACCTTACCGCTCTATAAGGACCTCGTACTATTGCGAGCGACTTAAAAGAACAATTTGGTTGGAACAAAGTGTGAGATTGCAGAGCATACATTCCCCAACGTGTTGTGTGATTTGGGAGCGAGCATCAATTTGATGCCCTTATCTGTGTTCAACCGCTTGGAGCTGGGCAAAATGAAGCCAACTACAATTTCATTGATGATGGTTGACAGGTCAGTCTCATATCCTAATGGAGTAGTTGAGGATGTGTTGGTAAGAATTCGAGATTTTGTCTTTCCAGTTGATTTTGTTATTTTAGACATTCATGAATTTAAAAATCAACCACTAATCTTGGGTCGGCCTTTTCTAGCCACTGGTCGTGCTTTAATTGATGTGCAGGAAGGTGATCTCACATTTCGTGTCAACGATGAGGAGCTGAAAATTTCAATATATGATGCCATCCAACGACACGATAGTTCAGAGCATGAAGATTGCTATTCAATCACCACTGTCACAGCTAGCCCAATTTCGAGCTTGGATGTCAACCGACCAGTTGAGGAAGATGTTACAAAGAAGAAATGGACTCGGTATGGAATCCCGAGTGAATTGTTCAAGTTTGGGGGGAGCCACTTCCACACTCAGTGGTGGTCTGCAGTAAATGATAAATACAGAGGCAAATACAGGTTTGGGAAGAAGTCAGCTGCCAAAACACCAGATTGATCGAGGTATGAAATGGTCTAGCTAAAGACATTTAAATTTAGCACTTGTTGGGAGGTAACCAAATGTTTATCTTTGTTTTGTTTTGTTTTTTCGTTTTGTTTTGTTTTCTTTCTGTTTGTTTTTGTTTTGTTTTTCTTGTTTGGTTTTTGTGTATGTTTTGGATTGAGTTGAATGACGAGCAGCCAATAATGAGAATTATTTTTATTAGAAAATTGATTGCAATTGATTTTGTGAGACGAAGCATGTTATGATTATTGTGAGTATTGAGTCTTTGAGAACTTGATCACATGTTTGAACCCTGTGAGACTTGAGCTTTTGACTGTCATATCTTTTCAGTCTTGTTTCTTTCTGTGTGAATAGTTTGAAATAGTATGTGTTTCTCTAGAACTTGCTCTGAATTTTTTTCGAGGTTGCATTGATATGCTTAAGAATTATGAGATGCTATTAGGCATTCTTTTCTTAGCCTGTTATTTTGTTATCCTTTGATAAGCCCGGTTGAGCCTACCTTATTCTTTCATATAGCCGTGGGTTGAGTTATGTATTTAGTATGATATTTGGTTGCTTGAATTTAGGGTTGAGAAAAAGAAAGGAAAGAAAAGAAATAAATGATGAGAAAGTGTTAATAAAAAATAGTTGCTTACCCATATAAGTTCAAAATAAATAAATAAAATAAAAAAAGAAAAAGAAAAATTGACACTAGTGTGTAAAAGAACATAAATGGGTAAGTAGCTAGTGCTTTGAGATGAGTATATCACTTATATAATAAGTGTGAAGTTCTTAATAGAAAAATGACTTCTTGGTATGGAGAATTTAAATGAATTGTGAAAGTTTGAGACTTATGTCTTATGATATTTATTGTGTTTTTCATTATGGGATTATGAGTCACTCAGCCTAAATATATCCTACCTTACCAAAGAGCCTACATTATAACATTTTATAAGACTTTTTTTATCTTAGTTCTTGAGCACATATTTGAGCAATGGAGAATTAGACGATTTGCAAGCTCATGGTAGATTCTATGTGTTTTTAAACTTTGAGAGTATACACATCCTCCTTGATACACTTGAGTGTTTGACATTTCTTATATATACATCCATGTTGTAAGGATTCAAGTTTAAGAAGGCTTGTGCTTGTGGTTATTATGATATGTAGAGTTTAACGAAAGATGTTGTGATTTGATTAACTTGATGTGAATCTTTTGTTGCTCATTGCTCCGAGGCTTATTGCTTTTGTCGTTCGACTCTTTGGTTGTCTTTGGTCGTCTCTCTTTTGTTCTGATTTGTTTGAGGACAAACGAAAGGTTAAGTTTGTGGGAGGTGATAAACCTCAATTTTACCTAATTTATAAGGCCATATTTGTTCAGTTTACAATTGATAAGTGATCATTTGAGTTGTCATTTGATATATTTATGTTTACCTTGGAAGATATTATGCCGTGTGTGTTTCTTGTCATTTTAGCACAGGTTTTGATGTCAAGAAAGTTGATCACAATAAAGAGAAATTTTGGCTCACGACGTCTCACAACTTTGTCTCGCGGCAGAAGCTCGCAAGGAGAACACGCGAGCTAAGGGCGGAATTGCCTCGCGATATTTGCTCGCGACCAAAGGTCGAGAGACAAACTCGAGAGGAAGCACGGACGCGGCCAGAAGCATTGTTTCCCGACCTTCTATCGCGACCATAACTCGAGAGTCAAGCCTCGCGAGCTAAGATGGACGCGCGTAAGAAAGGTTGTCTCACGACATTCGATCGTGGGATAACCTCGCGAGATAGGGTGATGCGGCCTAGGTTGATATATCAGCGCGCAGTCAGAACGGATGGAGAATCGCACACTTTACATTCAGAGCAGAACACTTATTTAAATTACGCACGTTTTCAGAATACAGTTGATTAGTTTAATTTTTGTCTTTAGTATTCCTTTGATTCGATCCGTTTTCTCTTCAATTTCAATTTCAGTTTTGTTTCTAGTTCAGATTTATTTACGGATTCAAGTGCTACATTGTTCATCGTGGAATCTTACGGTTTTATCTATCTATTTCAGTTTATGTTATCTATATTTATTTATTGCTTTAGTATTTTAATTATGAGTAGCTAAATTCCATATTGATCCTAAGGTTTGTATGTCTGACTAGATTCGTATATTTTATCTGTTGATACTGTTTTGCCGTCCCATTCGTGATTTATGATTCTTGGCTTTAATTCTCATGTGTTGGTATCTGACCAATATTGATGCATGCTAGTTATGTGATTGATGTCCTGGCGGAATTAATTGCATAGTCGATATCTTGGATTCATAATACAGTTTTTACCTTGAGACCTAGCGGAGATAGGTGAACTGTAGGAGGTTATTCTTTGTGTGCTTTTTGTAATTAGCTTACTTCTCTTGAGACCCGACGGAGATAGAGTTTAGGTTAACCTACTACTATAGGTTGTCCTGGCGGAAACTATAGTTACATTAGTGATCCTTTATATAAATGTGGATTAAATTAGTAAACAGCTTAATAGGTTGAATTGTGTGAATCTGGTCAGGTTAAGTACATCCCTAGGGCCAGTCTTTTATTCTTGAGTGTATTCCTATTTTATTTTGAGTCTAGTGTTATTATTATCTCTCTCTTGATATTTTTTTGTTACCTGAATAATAATCAAGATTCTATGTTGATTATTTGTTGTGTTCTCGAGTTGCAGTCCCTGTGGATACGATATATATACTTGCTGTTTTACTATCATTATTTTGGTAGGAATTATAGCGATCGGTACTCAACCCAAATCTTGTCAAATCATTTTTAGGTTAATCTGGTGTGGACGTGACTGGCGACTGAGGAGGAGTTGTGTTGTGTGCTATGTGTTCCGACATAATGTCAATATTTTCACTGCTTTATGTTATCCCATTTCCTATTCTAGCGCTACTCTAAACTTATGTTTTGATGTCAGTGATTATTCACGCATGCTTATATTATTATATATAATAATAATAGTAATCATTTGATAGTTTATTTTATGTTTGAGGATCTAGTTTTCAAACCTCATTTACTTTCTTTACTATTTTTTTGATGGAGATTGCGAGTAGTCGGTCCCTCTTGGACGCTTAGTGAAAGCCCTCATGTAGTTGTTGAGATAGTAACAACCTCATGAGAGGAGCTGGTCTGCCAACTCCTTTTGGCGAGATAGGTTTTTTGATACCCCATCTTACACTTGACTTGAGGTGTAGTAGAACGCTCCTATCCAATAGTTGTTATTGGTTGTCCAACTGTTCAGCCCATGTGATTGTAGTTGGTTGTATAAGACTAGCATGACGTGCCGAACTTTTCGACACCAATATTGTGTAGATGTGTTTGTTTGGTTATTTTCAGTTTCTGTTTCTTTTTGAATTTATCATATTATAGAAGAGATGTTGTCCAATTTTTTTTACAAGCAAACGAACCTTTGTCAAACGAACCTCATATGTATGTATAGTTTCCCTTTTCTTCACCACTTCCTATTTCCAACCCCTTGTCATATTCTGGCATGCATGTCATCCCTCAGAATTTGGGGTGTGACATTGTTCCAAGCCAAGCACGCTTAACTTTAGAGTTTTTATGAGATGGACTCCCGAAAAAAAGATACATCTTGTTGGCATGAGTAGCACATATCAAATCCTTTAAGCTCTCCTCAAATATGCAGTCTCATCCCTGCATATTCTCAAAATCACTCTCATTCCGGTGTGTTTCGCTTCATTCATGTACCCCTCTGATTTGAAGCCTTAATTGGAGTTACTCCTTGTCCATGCCTTCGCACCGGCGATCACTCCCTACTTCTACCTCGGGCGTGACATTGAATTAGAGTGTTTAGGATCTTTTGGGACACGTTACCGTGGATACGATTGGGTCTACTCACCATCCTAGGATAGGTTTCTTACAATTTCGAGCAACTTAAAAGATGCACTTTTGGGAATGAGTTTGAGGGTTTTAACTTACTATTTGATTCCACAACTACTGCAAAATAAATTTGAGTTTGAGTTTTATGATTGGAGATAACCTTATATATATGCATAATGATATTATGAGAAGATATGTTTGTTGACATCCTCATTTTTATTAATTTTAGAAAAATATTTTCTTTTATTTTCTTTTCTTCCCCTACTAAAATCGCGTTTATTCTATGCAAATCTTGCTTCCCAGCGCATCCTGCAGAAATCAGAACTTCTGACATTCATATTCCATCAATGGATCAATATTTTATACGATGATATCACATGATACCGCGTGCATTATTTAAATGTGAAAATAATATATGATTGTTGGAATAATTAATTTTGTACTAACTTATGCTATACTGTCACATTATTAAGTGTATACGAACATGTCGATTGATGGATAAATGATCGACTCCACATGTAAAAGATGACGTTTTATAGCATATGTTTACAATCATTTCTTATTTTATGCTTTGGATTGGGCCACTAATTGCAACAACCCTGATATGGATAGGATTGTGTTCTCTTACTGACCCATATTCTTAAACATTACAACATCTTAGCAATAAACCCTGAGTGTGTGGTCCTGGTAAAATAGGAAATTGGAAAATGACCAAGAATAAAATAAGAAAAATTGCAGTTTCATACCCAAATTATTTAGTTTTTAATAGAAATATCCCGAACTATATAAGTATAATTTAATACACAAGTGATTGATCTTTTAACAAAAATATCCTTAAATTAAAATTTTCTATTACGGAAAGATTAACACAATAATATGGTGAGAAATATGAATTTACCCGTGCTGTCGAGAATCTATCTTGGATGTTTAATTCACCATACATTGATTATATTCCTAGCATGTTCATATTTAATTAATTGCAACACATAGGAGTTTTCTTGACAACTCTGATCAATGGCTGACTCCAGCTTTGATCTTCTGGACTGTGTCCCGGTTGTCGGATCTCCAATGCTAAGTGAGAGTAATCTTTGGAAAATACTACAAATTTTCGCCCTCTATGTTGGACTGGAGATTTTCGAAAATCGCCTATGAGGATTTGGATGGTCTGATTTTCTCATATCTTGTATTCATAGTACTCTCCCTTAAAATCCTAATAAGATAGGATTCTGATACATCTAATAAATACAATAATTATCTTATTTCTTGAAGATAATTCATTTCTAGAATAATTATCTATTGATATCTAATAATATCAGATATTATCTATCTAGACTAGGAGATGTATTAAATAATAATACATTAATCAGAACAGAATCCCAATAAGATTCCTAGGAGGTGGCAAAAATTACTATAGTAATTGACCTTGATAGGCCACCCCATGGATCAAACATAACGAAAAAGATGAGCCTCAAATGAATTAACGATCTTATGTTCAATACAGAACATAAATTAATTCATAAATATTTATTCATACCACTAGAGAACAAATGCTGACTTACCATTTTATTATCGAAGTTGAGTTGGGCTTGTACTTGGACTTACGAATCCCCGTATTTAAGATATCACACGTCCGTTAATTATTTATAGCAATCTAACTGTTTAAAATAATTAATCTCTTTAATAATTCCTTAAGTAGTACCATTCAATCTTATTATTGTACTTGAATTAACTCAACCTGTAGGGTTTAATACAATAAATCTTTTGAGCTTCTTAAGGGGACGTCATCATCCTAAACAGATACGGTGACTCGATACAAGTAACGAGAATTACATACAAGCACTGCCACTACCCAAGATGTGGAGAATCTTGGGTTATCTCATGTAACCATCACCCATAACAAGTCAAAGTGATGGTCAGTAACTCATACTCACCTGAAACCCTATCGAGGTTTAGATCACGTAAAGTCACCAAGATCTAGGTTCTTCACGATGGTCAGATAGAGAAACTCATCTCAATGTGATCCATCAATACGTCAAGACGTATCAGCATAGACAAGCAACCAAGTCAAATCACTTTTATCTATACTGCAGCCTATACCAACAACTCGTCCTCAAGTCATCTCGGTTGTGATCTTTTTTATATCTCAACTAGCTTAACCAATCATACAAATTTCTGTGATCTTCTACACAATATGTGATCTAACTTTTGTATAGGATAATGAGACAACATTGCAATTAAGTAAACAATTCAAATAGGAGATCGTAATAGTGGTAATCAGAAACATTATATAGAAGCTCAATCAATCTGCTTTCAGTATACAAATCCAACATAATATTAGGTATGACCTAGCTATCTATAATTGAATAATAATAATAATTTCACACAAGCAACGTATTCTTCAATGATTGACATTTAAATTTTGGGATATTTTTGTTAACTTTATGATAGTTCGGATATTAAATTGTAATTATGTATAGTTCGAGATAATTTTTATTAAAAGTTTAATAATTAGGTAGTTAATTATAATTATGCATAGTTCAAGACAATTATGTTAAAGAGTTAATAGCCCGAGCAGTAAACTGTAATTTTCCCAATAAAATACAACAAATTCTTCTCTTTATCTTAGAGAATTTGTAAGCTCATACAATAAAATAGTCAATTCTACCTTTCTAATAAAAACTCAAGCACGAACCCATTTTTATTATAAATAAAGCTCAATTCTCTTTTTCAATAGTAATGCAAGCATAAGCCCATTTTCCATATCTAAATCAAGCCTTAGCCCAACTAAGGTTATTATTAACTTGGGCCGATCTTGAGGGTGGGCCAATATAGACAAGGGCTTTGGGTCCACTATCTCAAGGGGTCCTAAAATATTAAATTTGTTCACGATTTATATATATATATATATATATATATATATATATATATATATATCTTGATTTAGACCAAAAGTATTGTATCTATTGTTAAATAAAAATATGTTTTCATTTGGACCCATAAATATTGTATCTTATTAATATAAAACTATGTTTTCATGTGGACCCAAAAATATGATGTCTTTTTACAATATATCCCTCTTAAATAAAATTAAAATAATTCATACAAGATTCATTAATTTATGTAAGATGTTCTTTCTCATATTTTCCATCTTTCTATGCGACTCTTCGACTTCTCGGCCCTATTTCTACTGCTTTTGCAAACAATTGCCCAAAAACGAAAATTCATTCCCAAAAAATTAAACAGTAGTTAGAAATAGAACTATGACAATAACTAGAAGAAATCATAAATCATCTTGTATCTTCTACAGTTCTATCAATTCTTTACTATCTACAACTACTTATTTATCTTTATCATCTATAATCTTGTATTTTGGAGTTGAAATTAAATTTCAGAGGCAAGAACCTCATCGATATTAATTTTCATGTTAGTAAATTTATTAATTTATTATTAGATTATAATGCTATTTACTGCTGATCAATTCAAGTATGGGGAATCATATACTGAGTGATATCGGTTGGCAAATCTATTGATTGTTGAGACAAATGGCTAGTTGGACTGATAACTGATGTGCGTGCAATGGTGGTTACGTTTTGTCTTTATTGAAAACTTAAACTGATAGTAAATACTTAGCCAAATACTGATTAGTCAGTTTCTTCTCGTCGGTATCAAACTGATATTGATAGAGTGTTTTAAAATAGTATGTAGTCTTGAGTGTACTGATGATGTTCAGATCAATAATATATAATGTAAAGACGATATTAAAGGTAAAGAACTGAATGTAAAGACCACTTAGTTTTTACGTGGTTCGAAAAGATTAACTCTTACCTCCACATATATATAACACAATCAATCCACTACTTGTGATTTACCTCTTGTTTGCGGGTACAAGAGAAACCTAAGTACTGAAGTTTACCTTATCAATATCCCGCCAAACTTGGCGTATCTTCCTATTCTTGCTGGTGCTAGGAAACCTGTGACTGCTTACAGGTGTAGTCAACCTAACCTCATGCTTACAGATGCAAGATAACCAAGCTTTCAGCAACTAACACTTCATTACTTACTTACACAACTTCTACTTAAACTTTGGGGAGTTTGAGTATAGAATTTTTCAACTAGGATTTGAGGTGTCACATGCGACAACTCAATATTTTTAAGCTTAGAATATTACAAGGCAAAGACCTAGAAAAGATAAGAGAGTGTATGTTGAAATCTTGAGATGGTAATTAAATGTAAGCTCTGACGATTTACGGATAACACTTTGAACTCTCTTCTTGAAATTGCTGGATGTATGTTCTTGAGATATAAGTTATGGGTACTTTTGCTATTAGAATGCGCAGCATTTTGGTAACCTTCAAATGTTGGATTCTATGTATATTTATAGAGCGTACGATGAATAATGTCATTAGAGGGAACACCAATCACATCAATTCTATTTGTGATTTGAAATATGCAGTTAAAATCCTCGTACGTTGCTTTCAGCATTTGCAACATCATACATTACAACTCTGCAACTCTGATCTGACACGTCAAGATCTTCTGTAGATTCGTTATGACATGTGGCAAGTCAAACACTCAATGTTTAAATTACTCCGTGTTTCCCCAGTCGAGTTGACTACGTGTCTTTTCAGTACATTGACTTCAGGTCGTATCAGTCGAGTCCGAGTTTTATCAGCAAGCTGGACTCTGTCTTTTATAAGTTTGGTGACCCTTAGTCAGTTTGACGCTCCAGCTAACGTTCTTCTCAGCAGCTTCGACTTCTCAGTGCTGGTATGACACTTAGCCATATTCTCGACTTCTTTGTTTTTAGTAGCGTTGAGTCTTCAATCTTCAACTTCACTCTTCAGAAGCACTATTCATCAGTATTGTTGTACTTCAATCTTCAGTAGCACTGATACTGAAAAATCTTTTAGTACTACTTGAACTCCTTCAATATTGGGACTGTCCAAATTGGTGGTTTTTCTGCTGAAAACCTATAAACAAAAAATTGGCTCCCTAACAAATGAGCAGTACTATGTCAACGATGTTTTGGAATCTAATCAAAACAAACAATTAAAACATATTTTTCCCAACAGTTAGAGATAAAAGATTCCGCTATCCTACAATCATAAATTAGAAAATATTTCTTCCTATAGATGATTTTCTTGGAAGGATTAAAAGAGAATTTTCAATACCCTGTTATAAATAACTTTGCCAAATGAGATTATGTTAGCTATTGCAAATTCTTGAATTTTTGAAAAGTGCAAATTGTTATCCAAATATTTGAAATTGTCGATGTTGCAAGGTTTGTCAATTATGTGTATTGAAATTATATTTTAGAAAATCTTGAAACAAATAATTTTATAAATGACTTACAAGTAAAAAAAACTAGAAGAAATCATTTTGTATGATTTTATAATTCTTTTCATATTTTTATATCAGTGTCATTATATTTTTGTGATGGTAAGTAGAAGGCATATTTTTATTGTTTCTCCCTATGCCATATTTTTGTGAGGACCGACGCTGTTACTTATTACTAAACTCGGTAATATGGACTCAACCCGATGTGTTCGCTCGGGGTACCTAGGGTTTGGGTTAGGTTGGGCTCCAAAATTAGAGGCTCGAAAAAAATCGGGCCTAAAGAAACTCGCCTGAAAAAAATCCCAAGCTATCGGGGTTTGGGCCAAAAAGTTCAGGGTTTACGTAAAAAGCCCGCCTAAAAAATATATATTGTTATTGCCTGCTAATTTTTTTTCTCTTTAATTATTTGTCTTTATTCTTATCTTTCTATTTAATTCTCTGTTTAAGTTGTTTATTGTTTTATTTGGATTATTTATAATTTTAGAATATGACTCCGGTGCTTTAATTTATTTTTCATTGTATTAGCATATAATTTTGAACTTTTAATTTTGGTATTGTTAATGTTAAATTACTAGTTTATAAGCTTAACTTGTTATTTTACATAAATATTTATTTTTTATAATTAAATATATAACTTTATAGGTTAAAAAAATTAGAAAAATTGAGCAGACCCCGCTCACCCGAGACTGGAGTTCATATTTGCAACCCAATTTTTTTAGTCCGATCAACCCGCTACTTTTGTCAGCTCTACTTATTACCCAAGTTTACATCAATTTAGAGTTTCCATAAAGAAAAAATAAACAAATAAACAAAAAGCCCCCTAGCTAATCCTTGTAAGATAATAGTGCTTTTAAGATGTGGATCAATAAAATAAGTAGGGGAGAGCCATGAATTGCAAAAATTGGATTAACCGATATTTGCATTAAAAGAAATCGAAACGAAATAATATAATATAGAATTCAAATTTAATCGAACTAATTTTCAGTTTAGTATCGATTTAAAATCGATTAACTAAAATTTTATAAACTTTACTTCCTAAATACGTTATTTCTGACATTTTTTTTTCAATCTCTACTGAAGCCTAACTTAGGTACATGTGCAATGCTGCAGAAGATATTATTATGTAAAAGAAAGCGGTGCTCTAAATAGGTATGGAGAAATAAAGAAAGCAAACGTTAAATCATTTTCAAACTATCTAACATGGGTGGTTGGACTACTCAAAAAATCCATGCCTAAACCCTTTAATGAATTAGGTCCTAATCTACAACTATTGCCAAACGCCATTCAATCCTTTTACCAAATCACAGGCTTTATTATTTCTCAATATATTGATTTCATATTTTTAAATTTGTAAACAGTCTGGTCCGTTTATTTATTGGGAGTTTAGAATAAGTAGGAATACTAATCTTGTTTAAACCATACTATTAAGGTAAAATACAATTTTAATTAGACGATCATTATTGAGGTAATTAATACTGTTAGGCATGCCACCAATCCACTCTCTTTTTTTTTCCTGGAACTTTCATATATTGTTTGGGGAACTATAATTCAAAATGTTGCAGCAATTCTTAGTCGCTCTTTCATGTAAGCTCACAAAAGGGGAAAAAGATAAAATTAAAAAAATGAAGATCTTGAAATTGATCAACCATGTAATTATTTACAATTTTATTTGTGAGGTTTCATTAAAGTTTTAGACTTTTTCATGAATATTAATCATGAAAACCATGCCTCAAATCTTGAGTTTTTTGGGTGGGAAAAAAGTAAAGAGGAAAAATCAGGGCAAGATGAGGATTGAAAGGGCACGGTTTTAAATAATTTCAGGACTAAAATCCTCATCACAACTATAAACATGCTAACCACAATCATTATGAGATAACCCATACATAATCTCAATGTTGTTTTGAAAGATACATCCATAATAATGTGAAGGCTAATAACCGCTTATATTCCAACGTTTGGACCTTTTTCACTTAGCGTTTCAACCTTGGTATATTATTATTAAAATACTTAATATTTCATATTATTCACTTAATGTCCTCCGTACAGTTTCTGGTGTCCCTATGTTAACGTGACATGCCGGAGAATTCACATCTACATCCATGTAGATTTAAAAAAATCAAAAAATTACAATTTCAATCAGAGCTAGCTACGCCGGTCGAAGTAGACCGAGATTTTGAGCTGCGACTTCTTTGGGGTGGAGAACATAGAGGATTTTCCGGTGAGCTTGTCGAGATCGGGCTTCGTAAGGTGGAATGTCGCCGCAGAGCCTGAGAACTAGTGTCAGGGAAGTAGTTGTTCTTCGACATAATGTAGTGTACACAGTGGCACTAGCTCTCTCTCTCTCTCTCTCTCTCTCTCTTCGGGCAGCTAGCTCTCGCTGAAATTTTTATTCTGATTTTTTTAATCTATACATGTATGCAGCAGGCATGGATTATCCGGCGAGCCACATTAGCATAGGGACGTCGGAAACTTTACGGAGGACATTAAATGAAAAAAATATGAAACGTTAAGTATTTTAATAACAATATATTAAGATTGGAAAACTAAATGAAAAAGGTTCAAATGTTAGGATATTAACTGTTATTTAGAAGAAATAATTCTCGCTATCAGCCTTATCGTCAATGGCATCATCCAGCCCATGAACAAAATAATAATTATTATTATTTTCCACATGTCTCTTGTGGTACAAGATGGGAATCCGCAATTACTGTACTTAAATAGTGAAGATTTTTCGAAATTATTTCATAGTTAATTATGGTTATGAAGAATCTTTTTTGGGGGTTAAAAGGTAGTATTATATCATATATAGATGAGCAATATTGAGAAACCATGACGGAAAATCCGACGTCCAAATCATCTATATATATATATATATATATATAAATAGTTACGGGCTATTATATTTAGTAAGTTTAGTTTATTTAATGCATTTATTCCTTTATATTATAACCATCTATTTTATTATTAATAAAATTTATGCAATTAACTCATTTTCATTTTATAGTTATTTGCATTATTAAGCTTCAATTATATCTTAGTACCATTTTTAGTAAGTTTCAATCTAATTATATAGAACAATACATAATTTAATAATTATAAAGAACGCAATTTAGAATTAAATATACAACTAATTCTCAATTAAATATATCCCGAATTTGTTATAAAGTGGAGAGAAAGTAAAGAGAACGAAGTAGAGAGATAAATGAATGTGTATTACTATGAGGTTAAAGCCTCTATTTATAGGGAGATACAAGGGTTAGGGTTTTGGTCATCCTTAATATATGGGATAAATATAAAATCTATATTTACAACACTTTCCCCTTGAATGACCAAACATAAAAAAAAAAAAAATGATGCCTCATTAAAACCTTGACAAATAAAAACCCAATGGAAAAAAAATTTGGTCGAAGAAAAAGAGTACAGACGCTCCCCCTACATTTTTATCATTGCAGGTCTTTGAGTCTACGCATGCCTATCTTGTGTACCAGCTTTCTGAATGTTGATGTTGGCAACTCCTTTGTGAATAAACCGCAGATCATCACTTGAACGAATGTGCGACGTATCTTCCTTTTAGTTGCATGACACAAACAACATAGTCTTCATACAATACTCTCCTTGGACATTATTGTTTTGATGTTCATGTCTCGTTAAAAACCTCTTTGGAAAAACCCTGTGGGAAAAATCTGATAGAGAAAAAGAGTACATGACATACATTTGTTCATATGTTGTATTAGTTGCCTCGTTAAAAACCTTAACTAAGGAAACCCTATTGGAAAAAACTTAGCAAGGAAAAAAAAGAGTACAACCATTTGGTCTTCGGGACCTTTTGACCTTTAAGGTCTAATATTCATGATTATTTAGAAATTATTGCTCCCCCTCAATATAACAATCTTGAAAATAACATACTCACACTAATATGTGCAATACAAATTGTAGTATTCTTATATGAGATAATGGGGGAATATATCTTATAGCATAATATATATAACCAGTTTGGAATTTAGCTTTATTAGATATTAAAATCAAAATCGAGTAGCCACTAATATTGAATCTCGATTTCTTTCATAAAATAGACCAATATCATATTTTCCTTGAAGATAACAAAGAATATGGTTACTTCCATTCCAAATTCTTGCTAACATGTTAACTTGAAATTCTATATCATGCCTGATAAAATAGTGCTCCAATGTCGCACATAAGTAAGGAACTTCTGGTCCTAAAATAAAATTTTCATATTCTTTGGTCTAAATGAGTCCTTATCACTTCAAGTGACGGGACAACCTTTAGGTAATTAAATAGCTAAAATGTATCTAAAAGCTCTTTCAATTAGGTCGACTGGTATAAAAATACTTCATAGGGGATATGCTCAATCTGCAGGTTGAGTCAATACTTAGTTTTATCTAAGTCTTTCGAACTTTGTATTTAAGCATGAGTTATTATTCACATATCATCTTCTGGAGGAACTCACTTAGCCGGTTATGCCACCAGCCTATTTCTAAATTGATATATTACATATTGTGATTTTAATTTTTCCTTTGTGTTAGATAACGTGTTAGGAACCTTGAGTCCTTCAGGGACTTTCATATAAATATCAAAGTCCGATGACTCATACCAAAATACAGCTATCAATTAGATATCTTATTAATGATAATTATCATATATATTAAATAGAGGAACATCATATCATAATGGGAGAATATGTTTGATCAAAATTTAATTCGGGTTTCTACTTAAACCCTTGAGCTACTAACATCACTTGATTTCTCACCACTTTATTGTCCACATTTAGCGAGTCAAGATCTACCTCAATTGCTTTCTATATTACTCGTGCTTCTGGCACTCAACTATCATATTTGATTTTGGATCCAAATTTCAAATTAAGCAAACAATTTGTTGAGGCAAAATATGTTGTCGACAACTATTATTATATGTTTCTCATGTATTCACAAAATTTATAAAAATCAAATTCTCAACATTTCCCTTCATATCTTGATCTGGTCGTTCTATAATCCCAACATTATAATTATTTAGTGCACGTGCAAATATATTGGGATTCTCATCTTCAGGACGATCCTCTTCGAGAGATATTTGTAGTGGTATAATTTCTTTATTTGATTTTGTATAACGTAAATTTTTATCTTTAACAATAGGTAATAAGTTTCTCACGCTTCTAGCGTCGAGGAGTATCAACAAATTCATTTCATCCACAATGGATTTCAATTCTTTGTGGTGCATATATCACAAGTATACGAGATTTTGTCACTCTTTTGACAATCAATAATTTGTTGAACTTTGAGTTCATAGTGCGTAAATTTAAATGGTTAATCCAACGAGAGTATTTCGACATTTTGTTATTCAGATCTCATATCTCCCCCTAATGTCAGATATAATTAGAGTTGGATTATAAAATCAATGTACCAACTTATATATTGATCCTCAATTATTAGCTCTATATATGTATGTTCACGGAGTATACATATAGTATTTCATAGAGCATATATAGATACGTTGGAGTGGTGATAAAAAAAATTGGTCAAATGAGAAATCCTCTTCTGGAGGCATTATAATCACGCACTAATTGTAAAAATGATAAACCCAAATATTTATATCTTGGTAATAATTTGCATACTTGAATTTGAAATTCAAGGCAGCAAGATTATTGTCTAGACACAATAATGTATCATATATAATTGATTTGATACTCGTGATGAGAATAAATTAAAGCTCATCTAGAGCCAACAATAAGAATATTGTTATTTGGAATTGTAGTTGATAAATCTAGTATACGAGATTTATAAAAGCAGTAAAGAACACAAGAGACTTTTACGTGGTTCGATCGAGAATAAGATCTACGTCCACGGAGGAGATGATCCTCAAGATGTTTACTATAATTTGTTTACGACAAGTATCTCTAAGGGCTCTAGTATTCAGTAATTTGCTAACCCTTTTGCCTTCAATCTAACTCCTATTTATACACAAGCGTAAATCGTGTCCCACGAACTCCTTGATTGGCGAACCATAACTCTCCCATAATTGACCATGATCTCCACAATTATTACCCATGATTATTGCCATACCTCTTTACCCTACCCCATAATTAGGGTTTAGGAATCGCCATTTTAGGTATAACCGAGTAGAGCAACATTGGGTCAAGTGAGCTCGTTTGGGGCCCGAAAGATCGGGCCATATCCCTGTTGTTGGGCCTTCCCTGCTGTTGGGCCTGAGAGGTTGGGCCATATCCTATCATAGCCCCCCCCGAAAAGTCAGGAATAGCGCCACCGAGGTGAAGCGGAGAACGGCTTTGCCGAGGTGGAATATTGTCGTCAAGTCTTTTGTCAAGGTTTGTTATTCGTCAGATGACCTAAAATACTGCTGATCCGGCGGACATATCCGACCGAATATTTCGCTGATCCAAGGTGAACATATCCGACCGGTATATTTCGTTGGTCCGAGGTGATATGGGAGTAGTCCGATGTCCAAGTCAAATTATCACCAAGTCGAAATTCGACGTTTAGGAAAGTCAAGATCCGACCTGAATTACCTCTGGTATTAGGACATGGCCGTAGTCCGATGTACGAACTCGTTGTAATCATCACGCGACTGCATCGGGCGGTCTGCTTTCCGTGAGGTACGCCATACGCGCCAGCGGTAGTGGGCACTCGAAAGCGCAAGACGCTGCCTTTCACACAACCAATCGAAATAGCACGTGTAATAAACGAAACGGCAGATTTTTAGGCGCCATTCATCCTATAAATAGGTCTAAAAGAGGCAACTGTTCATTTTCTCCTTCGACGTTTGAATCCAGAGAATACAACCTTAGAAATCCCCACTTCCTTTTCACACTTTGTTGAAGAAATCGGAAATCCCGCTTAAAAAAAAAAGTAAGTATGAATTCTTCACCTTCTCACTCCTCTTCTCGCTCGATAACTCCGTTCAAAGATCGGGTTACGGTCACAAGACCCCAATATAAGGGATTATATATGTCATAACCGCCTGGTAAATCCATAGGACTTAGTTCTGTGGTTTCACCAAGGTCTTCGGTATGGGATGGCCTCAAGATTGGTGGGCGAAATCAACCTTGACGATGGAGGATCTTCCGTGGTTGTTGATAAATACCACATCGAGAGGATGCATGGTGGTGCTCGCTAAAACCAACGATAGGGCGATGGCCCTCCGGAGGATTCATCACCATTTTGTAGATAGCTTAATAGCCGGGTTGAGATTTTTTGCTCCCATTTTCCTTAGCCTTCATGAGTATTTTCGATCCCTATATGCCAACCGACCTCCAATTCTATTAGGTCGACGGTGGGGCTAGGGGTCATTGTTATGGCATAGGTAGGATTTTTTTCAAGTCTTGATGCGTTTTTAGCATCAAGTATATAAGTGGAGTATATTACCTATCACCGCCTAAAGTTTAAAATTACTTCCGTCAAAGGTATCCCATCGCAAAATAGATACTTCTTTTGCGGGTCGAGGGTATCCGAGGTATGAGTGGGGTCCGGGTCGATAAAGGACGTGAAAATTAATCCCCTGGGCCCTATGGAGAAGCTGTTGAACGATATGGGTGAGATCCTATCGATCAACTATACTGAGGACGACCTGAACGATGCTGGGCTGAGTGTTTATAGGTCAGAAGCTCCAGTGTCAGGGTCTGAATTGGGTGAGGGCAACCTTCTTATCTTTATTTCCCTCGTTTGATTTTGCTGTGCTAATGAAATTCTCATGTTGAATACAGTGAAGGTTGACCCGACCAGAGAAGTCAATGTGCCGATCTCGCCGCCCGCCTCCGATCGGGGAGCCCGCGAGGAAGAAGGCAAAGGAGCGAGTCCACCCCACAGCCCGTGGTGGTGGACGCCCTGAAAGACCTGGTGACCGGACCTCAGACAGCCTTGGGCCCGACGTTGGAGATCGAGGTCCATGGTCAACAACAGCCCGAGGTGCCGGCTTCCAGAGTTTCCTTGTCCTTCCCAAAGGTATAAGTCACTACCCTTCTCCTTGTAAGCTTGTTGTTACTTGTTGCTTATTGTTCCTGATTCGTGACGCGCCTCGATCGCCGGGCTTATCGCTGAGGCGCGCCTCGCAATATGAAGCCATTGAGAAAAGGCTAGCCACCGCGACGATCGAGGGTCGCGGCCGAATCCGCTACTGGATGCCGCCAGGCGCGCCGAACTTGCTGTATGAAAGTCAAGCGGTGAAGTGGCAAAGATGGCTGCTGAGAGCGCCCTCAATAAGAAGGACCGGATCTTGCGAGTGGCCCGTGCAGAGGCGGAGAGCGCCCAAGAGGAGGCTGCCGAGGTCGAAGGAAGTCGGTCACAAGAATCAAGTGCCTTGTCAAGGGCAAGGACCTATGCTAAGGGCCTTCGCCAGCAAGCTTATCGAGTCGGAGAGTTTCTCCTCTTTCATCTCCGACCTGGCTGCTGTGATGAGGCCGGAGGTGATTTGTGGCCATCTAGAGAAGTTGGCGGCCGAGAGACCAGATTTTGATAAGGCCCAACACGGTTGGGTTGAGGTCGACCACCGGGAGGTATGCAAGAATTACGCTCGCATAATCGCTGGGGCGACCTCCTTTCCCGTGGTGGATGCTCATGCGTCTTCGCTCGCTCGACGGCGGAGGTCAGAACTCAGGCAAGGAAGATGAAGACGGAGCTTCAAGCCTTCCTCATCGAAAGTTGAGGACCCAAACCGGCGGCAGTCCCAGCTCGGACGTCCTTCCACGAATCGTCAACCAGCGGAAGAGCAGCAGCAGGAGGTCGGAGGGGTCGGCAATCAGCCTAATGAGCCTGAGGTCAGTGGACCCAATGTAATAGGTTGATTTGCCGGGATCGATAGGATCCGGTGTTGTACAAACCTCCATTTTGAATAATAATAGACATATTTTGTTAAAATGTCTTGTCTGTTGTCTTATTCTTGCATTCTTCACTTCAGTACTTCGGACTTGATCATGAACTGCTAACAAAGCTGAAAGAAGTCCGAGGTGCTCTGGCTGAGAAGGATGAAGAGGTGACACACTGGAGGAGTCGGTCTGCCGAGCTGACTCAGGTATTGGCTAGCATGGATGTCAGTTCGGCATCATCAACCGAACTGAAACAAAAATTACATGAAGCGGACCGCGAGGTGGCTCGCCTTCTTGCTGAAAATGAAGCGCTAAAGTCAAGGATTACACATCTCGAAGTCCAGGGAGCTGATGTATCTGCGGATGTGATCCACGGACGACTGATGCACTGTGAGGAACAGCTTGAGCCGACAATGCAAGGCGGCTCTGATCTCGGAAGAGCATGAAGAGTACGAAAAGGTTATCCACGGACCGGGGACGACGATATCCAAGCCGACGATCGAGTCCAGAGCTTGTTGGCGGGCATGGTATTGAGGGATGAGGAAGGTCCCAATAGCAAGAATTTTAAAGACCGCCGACTCCATCACAAAATACATGCAGATGTATGAGATCGCTCGAAGCGACGATGCCTCCGCCCGCACAAGATCTACCACGGGCAACGCCGATCCCATAATCAAGAGCTCAAGAGGAGGCGGCTACGCTGACCACGCCAAGTGCTCGCCAAATGGGTCCATCCGACAATGGAGCGATAGAAGACGGCGCGGCGGCAAACAGGGGAGGACGCGCGACTACAAATCGACGTGGAAGCGGCTAGAGCTCGGGGACAAGGGCATAGTCCCGGTCCGACCTCGTGTTCAAGGGTCAAGATGTGGCCTCGGATGTAGGATTCAATTCTCCAAGCCGAATCCGCCTATGCCGAGTCAAACTACTTCCTAACAAGCCGAAAGGGAGCACCTCGTAGATGGGTGGAGGCATGAGTTTATTCCGGTATCCATCGCCGACTGGGACTTCTGCTCAAAATTATCTCACTTTTAAGTAGTCTCATGAGGTGGAGCTCGGGAACCCGATGAGCGATATAGTGTAGACGTTGTATGTAGGTATAAATGTATTTAGACTGCTTCAAGTGTAACGTTTTCCTCTCGAGAGGTATAAACATAGCTTAGGACTCGCTTGGTCGTAAATGTATTTATACCGTATACTTTGCCATAATTTGGTGAGATCCATTTTGGATGTCTTATACATGTAGATTTTTTCAACTTAATGAGTAATCAGATGTACGCATGTAGACTTTCAAACTAGTGAGTAGTCCGATGCGCTGCACCGAGACGCTCAATTCAATGAGTAATCTACGACAGCGGCGCGCTTAGTGAGTACCCTACTTAGTGGGTTTTTATCTTCGTGAGGGCCCTCGTGAAGGTTAAATGCGGTATATCCAAATAGATGTTCGATATGAATAAAACAGTGAAATGAAACATTCATTGGAAAATAAATATTTTATTTTATTCAACAAACGCACTGCAAGGCAAGCAAGCAAGGAGACTAACATAAAGTCGGGTCCGAAATCAAAACTATGTAAAGACTCCTTAAATGAGAAATATGCTGTTCGGGGATAAGCGACCGGATAAGTGAGATAGCTTGTAAGCCCCTTACCTAGGTTCTCGTGAACACTGTATGGGCCTTCCCATGCCGGATCCAAACTTGTTAAGACCCTCGGCTCACCGGCTTCATTATTGCGTAGAACGAGGTCGCCACTTGAATGCGGAAGTTTGACCCTTTGTTGTAGTACCGCGCGACACTGGCTTTATATTTGGCTTCGCTTATGAAAGCTAGCTCGCTTCTTCGAGGGCATCAAGGTTTGCTCGCAAGTCTTTCTCGCCGGCCCGACCAAGTGAAAGAGCGTGGACTCGCGCACGATCTCACTGCAGATGATGACCTCGGTCCCCAGACTAGGCTGAAAGGGTTTCCGCGCGACGTCCGAGGTGTGGTCCCAGAGGACCAAAGGACTTGAGGGAGATTTTCAGCCCACGCTTTAGCTCGGTCCAATCTTTCTTCAATCCTCAGACGATCGTGCGGTTCGTCACCCTGTCCGCCATTTGCTTGCGGGTGTGCAACCGAGGTGAAACGTTGATCGATCCAAGCTCTTCGCACCACCTGAAGTTTTTGTCAACAAATTGGGTGCCGCTGTCCGAGACCGAGATATGCGGTATGCCAAACGGCAGACTATATTCTTCCACACGAAAGTCTCGAATCCTCCCGCCGTGAGGCTCGACAAAGGGCTCGGCACCGACCCATTTTGTGAAGTAGTCACGGCCACGACTAAGCATCGGTCGACCGGTGCTCGGTCAAACGGACCAACAATGTCGATCCCCATCGCATGAAAGGCCATGGACTCGCAGTCGCTTAGATCGACCGAGGCGCTGACCGTGGAGTGAATCCGCACTCGGCACTTTTCGACGAGCTCGGCCGAATCTTGAACTAGGTGGGCCAAGAGTATCCCGACCCCGCCTTCTTTGAAAGTGCTCGAGACCGATGTGGCTTCCACAAGACCCCGGTGAATTTCGCTGAGCACATAGTCGGCTTCTTCCGCCCGAGGCATCTCGTGAGGGTGAAGGTAAGACTTCCGCAGAGCGCCTCATACATGAGATACTCGGATTTTGCCATCATCTTTTCGCTTCGAGCCGATCCAAGGTAGCTCGCCGTATTCCGTGTAGGCCTTCGTGGAGACATCCAATTTGCTCTATCTCGTGATGATACCGACGCTGACTCGCTATGCTCGAACGGATTTCTCCACCGTGGATTTGTGGACGACGCAGCTAGCTAGCTTGTCGAGGACGCCACCCACTGTTTTCCTCGGGAATTCGATGGATGTCAAGTACCGAACGAGGTCAACATCTCCTTCGCTTTTCGAGGTATTGTTTCATTCGGTCCTCCTCGCCTCAGATTGCCTAGCACCGTTCACGACAACCCGGGAATCGCCAAGATTTGGATCTCATCCACCTCGCGCTTAGCGAGGCGAGTCCGAGATTAGGGCTTCAGACTCCACCTCGTTGTTGGTGGTCGGAAAGTAAACCGAGTGCGAGGTGACTTCGCTATCTCGGCCGAAAGAAGAATGCCCGCCCGCCGCCTGCTTTTGCACGGGCCCGCCCACGACATCCGCCAAAGAACCATCCGGGCGGGCGAGGGTCCGATTCTCCGCAGGGGCTGGGATGACCGAGGGAGGCGTTGGAGGAGCTAATCTTATCGGTCGACCGAGCTCAAGAACTTAACTTCTACCAGAAATCGCGAGAGCTTGCCTTTATGGCGATGCCGGCCCGTGAAAGACGAGATGTCGTGCTCGCCAAGCTCCAGGCCCACTGGCTATTCGTCCTGATGATCTGTGTTTTGACAAACTTGCCTCGTGGGTAGGTCACCAAGACTGGACGGAGTGAGCTGAAAGTAGGGTCTGAGCCGCCGCTAGCATTCACCGTGCTGCTGTTACCTTTTCAGCCGCGACTGTCTCCGGTCCTTCGAGTGCTCGGCTGATGAAGTAGATAGGAAGTCGCCGTCCGACTGCCTCGCATCAAGATCAAGACCGATTGCCTCGCCCGAGGCGGCTAGCACAAGAGAGTTCGTTTTTGGGGCGGTCAAGGTAGGCAGGTCGGCAAGGTACTCCTTCAGCTGTGTGAAGGCGAGGTGGTGCTCTTCCCGCCACGCGAAGTCCGGGGCCCCCCTCAAGATTTTAAAGAAGGGGAGCTGCTTCTCGGCAGCCCGGGAGAGGAACCTACTAAGGGCGGCCAGGCACCCGGTAAGTTTGTGGACTTCGCGAATGGTTTTTGGCACTGCATGTCGAGCACCGCCTTTACCTTGGTGGGATTGGCTTTCAGTCCTTCTTGAGAAACCCAAGACCCTTAAATTTACCCGTCCTCACCACAAATGTGCACTTCTGGGGATTGAGCTTAAGGTTGGCCGACCTGAGGAGTTGAAGAATAGTTTCGAGATCAATGGCGCAGCTCTCAGCTTTTTTGCTTTTGACCACTATATCATCGACATAGACCTCAACAATTTCTCCTATGTGACCTTTCAAGATCGTGATCCACCATTCTTTGGTAGGTAGCTCCAGCGTTTTCAGACCGAAAGGCATCTTCGACAGCAAAGACATCAAGTCAAGAATGAATGCCGCTTTTGGGCGCCTTCCGACTCATCAAGACTTGGTGGTATCCTCAGATAAATCCAGAAACCGAATACCTCATGCCCGACCAATGCTTCCACCTTTTGTCAATATCGGAAGGGATAACATCCTTTGGGCGTTGTTTATCGAGGTCGGTATAGTCGACACACACGCGCCATCCGCCTCCCGGCTTTCGAACCACAACAGATTAGCCATCCAAGTTGGGTATTTAACCTCGCATGTGATTTTAGCCTCGAGTTGGGTTACCTCATCTCTTATAACCGCTTCGCCTCCGCTGCAAAACTTCTTTTCTTCTCACGAACCGGTTTAGTAGCGGATCAATGTTAAGACGATGAGTTATGAGCTCGGGAGACCCAAATATATCCAATGGAGACCACGCAAATACATCCCTATATTCCTTTAGAAGTCGTATGACTGTTGACGAATATCGATCGAACTCGGTACCAACCTTGACAACTTTGGAAAGGTCGTCGTCAGATAGTCAAGATTCTCATCCAGTCATCCCGAGGTGGCAACTTCGAGGGTTCTCAGAATTGCTAGGCCCGAGGCAAGGCTACATCCTGGTTGAGACTCGTAGGCATTCTTTAGCCGCTTGGTCACCCCGAATGCTTAACACTCCCACGGGTGGGTATCTTAATGGTGAGGTGATACACGGAGCAGCATCGCCTGTTGCATACACCAATATCTCCCGTGATAATGTTATATGGAGAGGAGCTCGACCAAGAAAAATTGAATGGCTTTGGTGACCGACCGAGGAGCACGCCTACGGTGACCGGAAGAGTAATGATACCTTCGGCCGAACCGCTTGTGTAAAGCTCCGCAATCGAAGGCGCGGGTGTACCGAATTCCTCCAACATCAAGTTTATCCAGCAACTCGAATAGGATGCTAACGGACGCCCGATGTCAATATAGACCCGATGCACATTCTTGTTTCCCACCACACCAGTATGGTAATGGCATCCCGCGGGCATTATCTTAGGTATTGGATCGCCTTTGGAGAATACGATATTTTCTCCATCTCGAGCCGCTTATTTTTCGCTCTTCGTGGTCGGCCTCCGAGCTTCATTTCTAAGCGACGACCTCGCCGCACCAACCGCAGCCCGGTTATAGCGTAAACCCGCTCAATTGCATTGGGACCTTCGCCCTCGCCATCTTCGTGTCGGGTTGTTGCTGAGGTCGGTCCACGCTATTACCACCTCCATTTTTCCTCTCGCTTTTTATTTCCCCGCAGTCGGCCGGTGTATTTCTTCGGCCCTTCCTTCACAAGCTCACAATCATGAGCCCAAGGACTTGTAATCTTCGATCGTGACCGCACCTTGGTGGTAGTCACAATACTTTCCCGTTAACTTTTTTTCGATCCTCCTTTCATAGGAGGAGGTTTTGGGAAGAGCTCAAGATGAAGCTCAAATATTTCCGCCCGGATTTAAATAAAGGGCGATCGTTATAACTGTGGTTTGGTCGAGGTCCCACCTTGATTCCCATCGGCCCTTCTTTATTCTTTCGAACGCACTTCGCTGCTCAAAGACTCGGCCCCTATCCTCCGGCTTTCTTCTTCATCACTGCTCATCCTGGATCTCTCTTTCTTCCGATCCGACTCGTCCCCTTCGACAAAGTTGTCAACTAGGGTCCAAAGACGACTAGCTGTCTTTGGTCGCTCACGGTGATCTCCTTATTCGAGCTCCGTGTCGGATCCCATTCTGAATGCGCTGATGATGTGAGATCGTTACTCTCATCTATTTTAAGAGATTCCATGATGAACTGGAGACGAATTGACATTGTTTCGCCCCGCCCTTGGCGGATTGTAAGCGTGGTCGGACGAAGGTTGTCGAGGTGGCATCTTCTCGTAAAACGCCATTTGAACCGATCCATGAGGTCTTTGAAGCAATGGATGCTGTTCTCGCGAGTGAGGTGAACCAACGCCGAGCGTTGGAGACTAGCACCTCGGGAAAGACTTGCACATATGGAAATCTTCCATCCCTCGTTCGCCATATTGGTGGTATAGGCAAATAGGAAGTCGGAAGGATCTCAAGGCCATCGATGCAGCAATATTCGAGCCCGTATCGCTGTGGCAAGGGTGTATCCAAAATCTCCTTGAAAGGAGAGATAATTCGTCCGTGTCGGTCGAATCCGGAGTTCATACCATCCCTCTCCGGGAGTGGGAGATCGATAACGACGTCGTCATCTCTTCGGGGAGTTCGACTGCCTTTCCTCCCTTCTTTCCCGCCCTTCATAGGTATCACGTCGGGGTGGAGAACGACTCGCGGAGGATATGAGGATGAATGAACCCTAGTATCGGGCGATCATTACGTCGTGATGAACGTTGATTGTTTCGAGAGTAAGCGACCTCGATCGCTCGTTACCACCACTTCGGCACTCTTGAGGCCCGCCCATTTGTCCTCCGTTGAGGAAACTCGAATTGATCGAGGTTAACGCTGAGGAATTCGGACACCGCCGACCAAGGACTCGTGGGAGCGTGAACCTCCTGCTCACCCCAGATCGAGGTCGGTGTCTTCCTCTTCGTGGGGCGGCGATCCCGAGGGTGTATGGAAACATTTTCCATGTGACCATCAGTGTGTGACCGCCGGTGGCGTCCGCAATTCCTCTTCCCGGCTGCAGTGACTATTTGATCATCCTCCGCACGATTATTACCGACATCGCCAACGGTACTCAAGATTTGCACGTGTCCTCGCCATTAGATTGTAGAAAACACAACTTTTGTTCAAGAGGTTCCCACAGACGGCGCCAATGATAAATCTAGTATACGAGATTTATAAAAGCAGTAAAGAACACAAGAGACTTTTACGTGGTTCGATCGAGAATAAGATCTACGTCCACGGAGGAGATGATCCTCAAGATGTTTACTATAATTTGTTTACAGCAAGTATCTCTCTAAGGGCTCTAGTATTCAGTAATTTGCTAACCCTTTTGCCTTCAATCTAACTCCTATTTATACACAAGCGTAAATCGTGTCCCACGAACTCCTTGATTGGCGAACCATAACTCTCCCATAATTGACCATGATCTCCACCATTATTACCCATGATTATTGCCGTTACCTCTTTACCGTTACCCCATAATTAGGGTTTAGGAATCGTCATTTTAGGTATAACCGAGTAGAGCAACATTGGGCTGGGCGGAGCTCGTTTGGGGCCTGAAAGATCGGGCCATATCCCTGTTGTTGGGCCTTCCCTGCTGTTGGGCCTGAGAGGTTGGGCCATATCCTATCAGTAGTAATCCTTCATGTATTGTTTTAATAAGATATTTCAACTCAACTTTAATATCATTCCATAAGTAGGAATTGGGCAAATCAATGTTAATATGACATAAAGTTATGTTTTTCATCAAGGAAAAATATATATATATATATATATATATATATATATATCATCTAAAATATGAATTGTTCTTCAAGAACATATAATAATCTTTAAGAATATTAATTGTGCTACTTCGGGAGCAACAATTTGATTCAATATAATGATAATAGATAAAGCAATTCAATAACAAAATCAATAATAATAAAAATATGAAGAGATATAATTGTATTTCATCAAGAATTTCAACGATTCATTTTCAATAATCTTCAAGATTATTAGAAATTACAAAATCATCATACGCACAAGAAACAAATCAACGAATTTGCATAGTACGAAATAATTAAAAGAAGGAACAAACCATAATGCAAGGATTAACTAAAACCAAGAGAACCACTTAGATCTTAATCTGATATTTAATGTCGAACATTCACTTGTAGCAAAACAAAAATTCATTAAAAAAATCCAATTTATAATTCTTAGGAAAGAAAATAACAAAAAAATCATAATGTTTTGCACAAAAAAAAAACGCCTACAATTAAAATTCAAAGTTGTCTGCAAAATTCAATTTTCTTTCACATTTTCGAAATCTCTACTGCCATCATCGTCATCAATTCTCGAGCATAAGCAAAATAACTTCCCCCAATTTTGTTTTAATATTAAATAAATAAATAAAATGCTTGCATTACCCGATAACCATTCATATCATTAGCCTCAATATGCGCCATATTCTGCGGCAAGACATTTGTAGGGGCAATCGATCCTCGCACAACCCATTGCAGTACCGTCTCTCCCGTAACACTTCTCCACCTCCACTAATCTCCAATTCAATTGATCTTGAACCTTGAAGAATCGGTATTTTGATATTCTTGAGGCAATCGAACAAAACAAGAAAAAGAACTATCGTGCTGATAACGTGTTATAAAGTTGAGAGAAAGTAGAGAGAACAAAGTAGAGAGATAAATGAATGTGTATTACTATGAGGTTAAAGCCTCTATTCATAGGGAGATACAAGGGTTAGGGTTTTGGTCATCCTTAATAAATGGGATAAATATAAAATCTATATTTACAACAGAATTCATAATTTCTATGACAATTTTTCTTACGACATCTCTATAATTGCAAATGACCTAAATTATGTTCATTAATATTATTAACTAACCTATTAATTGATAGCTTAAATTTTGTGCATTGCCATACATATGCACAATTTGAATCACTATATAGGTCATGTAGTG
Source organism: Salvia rosmarinus (assembly GCA_036937905.1). Classification (NCBI taxonomy): domain Eukaryota; kingdom Viridiplantae; phylum Streptophyta; class Magnoliopsida; order Lamiales; family Lamiaceae; genus Salvia; species Salvia rosmarinus. The sequence goes on from CM072814.1 coordinate 18,040,976, forward strand.
GGTAAAATCCATGTAACCCGTTTAATATAAGCTATTCGGTCCAATTGATCAAATCTATCAAGCCAGTTGAGCCACATTTCTATCAATAAATCCAAGGCCTGCAAGCCAAACTATTAAAAGCCCACATCCAGGCCCAAACAAGGGGACAAGCAGGACCAGCGAATCAAAAACCTAAGAATGACAGTAGCTAAAGACGGAGGAGAGAATCGTGGAGGTTCTGTTCCCAGAAAATCGGAACGTTAGGGTTGGAATGCACTTCTGTGAGAAACCCTAGCTGACGAACACTCGTGTATAAATATCACTCATCTGGGTAGACGGGGGTTCATCGCCACCTACAACCAATCATTCATATTCGCATGATCTCTCAACTCCCGACTTTCTCCGTTCACTCTCTCCCTGCCTTCATGCTCTAAACTCATTAAGTTCTTCATTCACTCGATAAACAGGACAACCGTTCGCTTGTCCTAAGAGATACTTTGCTCAACACTACTTTAATACATATCACCCTGACCACCTGGACAACCAGGTCGACCAGGACGATCCGATCACCCCCTCCACTCTACAGTGATTCTTCGTGCATCACAACCATCACCCAGATCAATCCGATCAACTACTTCTCCATCTCTCTATCATATTTTAATTTCTTATTATTCCATTATTACTTTCCTTCAATTATCTAAATTATGTGCTGACTTGAGTTTCGGAGGCTCTTTCATCGATACCCCTATCGGTGCTCCTATGAGAGCTCTAACGTGTTCTTTGGTCTCAGGTTGCTAGTATCCGTCGTACAGGACTACCCATTGTCTCATTCCGTAACTGTTAGTTGTATCCCAAATAATTTGACGCCCACCGTGGGGCCCTAGAAATCAAGCAAACCAGAGAACTAGTATCAAAACTTCACCATGAGTTCCCCGAACGATGCACTTGATGCATGTGACGCACCAATTCAGTCAGAGCTGCTTGTCCAGGTGGAGATGAACGTGAAGATCACCACATTATGAGTTAGGTTCAAATAAGAATATATAGAGTTAGAAATAAGAACTATTTTTAACGTGAGAACTAAGAGCCACAAAATTTTGCTATGAACAAAATGAATTCACTATGAAAGTTGATGCATCTGCTGGGAAAGTTACTGAATCCAAAAATTCGATATTTTTCACTTGGGTTCGAATCCCATGAGGGACGAAAATTCTATTTTTTTTAGATTTTTTGGATTTAGTAATTTTCCCGACGGATTCATCAACTTTCATTGCGAATTCATCATTTTTTGGTTCTCACGTTCTCAAAATAAAAATGGTTCTCGCGTTAACCCTCTCATATATATATATATATATATATATATATATATATATATATAGGAGATGGATCAGGTAAGAATGGATAATTTGGTAGGAAATAAGAATGAATCTGTGCCTTTGATTCGCTGAATCAATGGTTGAGATTTAATTTCAATTGTGCTACAGTTTTGTGTTGTATGTGCTACGCGGATTATTGTGCAACATTAGAACCCTTCTTGTGCTACACTTTAATGAAAGATGTGCTAAACTAATATATTTAGCATATGTGCTACGAAAAGATGAAATATGTGCTAAACTAATATGTGCAACATAGTAATTCTGATTGTGCTACACAAATATGAAAGATATGCTAGACTTACATATCTATTTCTATTTCCTACACTTATTTCCATTCTCACAGGAACCATCCCACATATATATATATATATAGCGTGTGTGTGTGTGTGTGTGTTGTTGGGAAAATTCCTAAGTTATTGGGAATTAATTTATCTTAATTGTGTGTTTTGATTATATCACAAAAATCTGATAATTGCTTTGTTGATGTAACTAATGCTACTTACTTGTTCTAGAGTTAGGCGTTTGTGTTACAGGTTTCAACAGTAGAACTACTAGCTTGGACAGGCCCAAGACTGAAGGAGTTCAAGTAGTACTGAAGTCGGTCTTACTAATTGGAGTATCAATATCAGTATCAGCGTAACTAATACAAGCTCAACTGAAAGATCGCAGACTGGAGAACTGAAGTATAGCGATGCTGATGAGCAGAGCTACTGGAGTAAAGTCTAATACTGAAGACTAGCGTTGGAAGATCGAATGTTGAAGATCGGAGATTGAGACTCAGCACTGAAAGAGATGAAGGAGTCAGGATATGACTAAGTGTCATATCAGGTAGCCAGCTGTCCCCACGAAAGTCAAAGCTAGCTATCAGGAGTCAAAGCTGACTTTCGAGAGTCAAAAATGTCTATCGATAGTTAAAGCTGATGGCAAGTAGTCAATATTGGCTATATCAAGTCAAAGCTGGCTATTTATCTATGTCTGCAGAAAGCATCATACTGACTCAGGTGTTCGAAGCTGACAAATGACGGGAGTCCAGCCTGCTGATAAAAGATGGAGTAGTCTCGACTAGCCCAACCTAAAGTTAATGCTGATAAAACACGGAGTCAACCCAACTGAATAAACATGGAAGATATTAAGCCTTGAGTGTTTGACTCGTCACGTGTGTTAGTTTATCTGCAGAAGATCTATCTTGTCAGAAGACCTATTAGAGTTGCAGAGCTACAGTTTACTATGATGTAGACATCTGACAACGAAGTGTGAGGATTCTCAACAGAAAGAATTTAAACGACAAATAGAAGGATCTGATTGGTGCTCCCTTCAACGGCACTATTCTACATCATCTCTATCAATACGCATAGAATCTAATATCTGAAGGTTACCGAAACGCTGCGCAATTGAAATCTCAAAGCATTCAAGCTCAAAGCTCAAGCCAATCAAACAGTTATTTCGAATAAGGAAGTTCACGATGCTATTAGTAAATTTCAATAGCTCACATATATTTATTAGCTCCAGATTTTAGTATACACTTCATTAAGTCTAGGATATTTATCTTGTACTCCCTCCGTCCCACCCAAGACGGCTCCTTTCTTTTCGGCACGGTTATTTAGGAGAATGGTATAAAGTGAATAAAGTGATAAAAAGTAGGTAGGTCCCACAACTTTTGAAGAGTTATTTATTTCCTAAAAAGGAAACGTGCCATCTTGGGTGGGACAGCTCAAAAAGGAAAGCGAGTCATCTTGGATGGGACGGAGGGAGTATATATTAAGCCTAGACATACTGAGTTTGACACTTGTGTCAACTCAGATCCATAGTTGGAAATCCCTTTATTAAACCCCCAAAAGTTGAATAGAAGTTTGGGCAAGTAGGTAGCGAAGTGTTAGTTACTAAAAGCTTGGTCAGGTAGCACCAGTAAGCTAGAGGTTAAATCAACTGCATCCGAAAGCAGTTAGTGGTTTCCTAGCACCAGCAAGCGTAGGGGGAACATAGAGTTAGGCAGGATACTATAAGGTGATCTCAATATCTAGGTTTACTCTTGTACCCGTAAACAAGATCCAATCCAAAGTTAGTGGATTGACTGAGCAATCAGTCCGTGGACGTAGGAGCTGATATCTCTGAACCACGTAAAAATCAACGTGCCATTTACTTTCTGTTTTGCTTTCAGATTACATGTTATTGAATTGTCATCAGCCCCACAACATTGTTTTGAAATCATTTATCAATATCCAATTGATATTGAAGAGATATAAACTGAAAACTGACTAATCCATATTTAGCTAAGTGTTTCAAACTGGTTTTAAGTTTTCAGTAAAGAAAATATAATAATCACCACTTTCCACAAGCACATCAGTTATCAGTCCAATTGACCAGTTATCTTAGCAGTCAATATATTTTGCTAACTGATAACACTCAATACAAGACATCTCTTATTTATATTGACCAGCAGTACTGTCAGTTATCCGATCAACTACACCCAATAGCTAGTCAATCATGTCTAAAGAAAAAGTATTTAAAATTTACCTAATCGGTGTATCATCCCCCATACAATATTTCGAACCCAGCGGGATCCATCAATATATATATAAGGAGTGGATCAAATGACAACTCTAAATTCTTTGAGAACTAAAAGCTAATATTGTTCATCCACTTTATATAATCTAACGATCAAGATTAATGATAAATATTTTATTATCTCATATTTTAATTGTAACCGTTTAACCTTATAATCAATGAATTTTATATATTTATTTACTTAACTATTCCCATATGCACAATCACTACGATTACATGAATTACATGAACATAACAACATGAATTACATGAACATAACAATTAATTGGAATATGATAATATGCACAAGAACTACGATTGCATAAACAACAACATGAATTACACAAATAACGAAGAATAAAATATGAAAGATTCAAATAGCAAAAATTTAGGGATTTAATTATTTTTATCATTAAATAATTATGAGTCGTTTGATCTTATTCAATCTAACGATAATTATTGGTTCTTAGTTCTTATTTAAGGAGTAGTTCCCTCTATAACCAACTCATATATATATATATAATGTTTCATATATATTGTATTATATTTTATATAACTAAGAATATTTTATATAACTAAGAATTTCGGTATACACATATTATACATATAAATCTTCTTCTTTCTAACACAGAACTGCCAAAAGTGAAGCTCAATCAAAGCTAAAAATCATGTGTATGGATTCAGACTAAGGGGGTGTTTGGCTAAACTTATTTTAGAGAGCTTATAAGCTTCAAGAGCTTATAAGATGTTTCAAGAATTTAGAAAAGATAATGTCTCAAGTGCTTATAAGTTGTTAAAGTGTTTCGATAATTGATCTTATAAGCTAGAGAAAGAATCATGAGTTAGAGAGAAAATTATAGTTAAAGAGATAAAATTGACGAGATGTGAAGTTGATAGTGTATGTGTAGGAAATAACAAATTATTTTAGCAAATTTACGGTTGTTTAAAAGTTTATGAAAAAATAAGTTAGAGTTGACCAACTTATTTTTAGAAAATCTTATAAGCTGTTGGAGCTTATTTTCACAATTTTATGTTCGTTTAGGAATTTTATTTTGTTAAACACTTTACAACAATTATATAAATAAAAGCCAAACACCCGCTAAATGTAAGCTGAACTGTCATTTTAATGCACGTGTAACATGCCTATTTTCAAAATATCACTTTGTTACCACCTCAACGGTTGAGGCCAATCATTATAAACTCTGGATATGCATTTCACTGACTTCGCAAGTTAGCTCGAACGATGATGCTTGCATTCGTGTTTTTTTTTCGTGCAACAAAGAATAATTTTATTCTTCAATTCGATATCCATAAAGCATTACCTTTTCAGTTATTGTTGTTGCTTCTACCATACTGCTATTTTCAAGCTGGTTACTTATGTTTTCTTTAGCTTTATTGTGACGTGGTTTTATTTATTACATGATTATGTTGTTGTCCTACGGTGTCCTGCATGATTATTATTATGTCCGGGAAGATGGAGATGAAAGGTAAAATTTTATGTGCTTATTGTTGGTTCTCAGAAGGATTGATATTTATTAGAATTAGTTTTTTTTCTTTCTTAATTTATTTTATTTTATTTTACTTTGAATAGTAACTTTTCACTAGAACTATATATATATATATATATATATATATATATATATATAGTTTAGTTCAAATAAAAACCATTCTTATCCTAAAAACTAAGAACCAAATGAATTCGTTATGAAAGTTGATGAATCCGTTGAGAAATTTAATGAATTCAAAATTCAGATTTTTCACTCGGGTTCGAATCCCATGAGGCTTAAAATTCTATTTTTGGATTGATAATTTTCCCAATGATTCATCAACTTTCACGTGAATTCATCATTTTTGGTTCTCACGCTCACGATAAAAATGGTTCTCACGTTAACCCTCCCTATATATATATATATATATATATATATATATATATATATATATATATTTATATATTTTTTTTGTAATTGAATTTGCTTGATAAGAATTTTATTCACTGAAATACTTATTCTGTTTTTAGGGGAATAATTATATTTTTGTCAACATGCTGATCAAGTACTTGAAGGACAAATCTCATTTCGTTTCTTTCTTCAATTAGTAGAGGACGATTCTTAACGCACATGACTAGAATTTGACACCATACATGATTATGATCTATGTATTTAAAGTGCAAGCATACCATTTTTCACTACATTGTACTTATTGATCTTGTAATTATGGCATAGTTTTCCTATTTAAGTGTTTTCTCTTGTATGCAGACTAACAAACATGGATTTTCAATTATTTATCATGATTAGTGTAGTCTTATTTAGTTTTACATTATTTTGAAGAATTGATACTTGTTGGCATCTTTTTCCTTTTTTATAGGACAATCGAGAAGAAATTGAGGTGTACCAAATAGATGGTTTAAAAGTACATATTGTTAGGAATCCATATGCGCAAACGGTTCATAATTCGGAGGTCGGACGAAAAAAGATAAGAGCAAAACAAAAACGTCGCGCACACCGGCCGCATCAGGGAGGGGTTTTTTAGGCCAACGGCCGCAATCGGCTCGTGCATGAGCTGCGACCGCGGCCCAGACACGTCTAGATCCGATTTTTCACAAATTTTTCGAGTTTTTCCTCTTTTCCTTATATTTTTTAGTCCATCTATGTTTTATATTCCTTTCAGGGTTCAATAAACCCCCAAACCTATAAATACCCCATCTTAACATTAAAAGAGATCCTCAATTTTATCATTTTTCATTGTGGAATTCCTACACTAGTTTTTATTGTTTAATTTAATTATGTTTTCATTTATTTCTTTCTATTTAATTTTTGTTATGGGTAACTAAATCTCTATTGATTCTAGGGTTTGTATTATGTAGTAGGAATTTATGTAATTAATCTATGAAGTCTATTTACCAATCAATTTATGATTTATAATTCAAAGTGCTATTTTATGCTAGATAAGTGATCACTATTAATGCATGCTAGTTGCCTTATTAAAGACTTACCGGTTTTAATTAGATGATCGAATTCAAGAATTCATAATACTATTAATCTAAAGACTTGGCGGGTTTAGAATTAATTATAGGAGAATAAATCTTATGTGCTTTTGGGAATTTCTATGTGTTCTTAAGAACTAACGGGGACAGAACATGTATTAATCTAGTATTAATCTATGATTTCATCTTACATTGCTCGACTATGAAATTTCGTTTGGTATGGTCTCCACTCCCTGTTGTAGTAATAGGTTGATAAATAGGATGGAGACTAACTACAATTTTTTATTTAGGAGCACTTATTTGTAGAAAAATATGATGTATGCGTGTAATCGTAACTACATCCTTTGTTAATTGAACATGTGTCCTTCTGCTCCAAATTATTTGTCTTATCTACCAAATAGAGCAATGCTAGCTCAAATATTATTTGATATAGTTGAGTTTGTTAATAAATATATGATTTCCATCAGTGAGTCTAAAAACAAAGCATATTTAAGTGCACATAAAACATGCACGCAGTTCATATGCAATTCATGATGTTCTTAATATTTCGAATACTTGAATTTTTAAATGGTTTAAGGTGTTCAGGAAATGCTGAATTCCACGATATAAATATGAAGGTCTGTATTATAATTATGTTATTAAGGAACATTGATCATTTTATTGGATTATACTTCACTCATTTGGTTGTTACTGGATTTGGTAATTATATTCTGGTGGCTACGATATTGGTTGGAAGTAATTATGGCCAAAATATGTTGATTTTTAGAATGTTTATCTCCATTAGACCCATGACTCCTATTCAAATTCGAAAGAAAATAATTCTCTCTTATTGTTCGGTATGTTATGACAATCAACATAGACAAGGGCAATCTCTCTCAAGCATGTGGGCCTTTTACTTGAAAAAATATATTAATTTTCTCTTATGTACAATGGACATTTTGAATGTTCTTCAACATGTATGGATTCTCAAATTTTAGTTGATTTTTTTGTATATTGCAAATTTGAATTCAAATTTGATCTACTACTTTTTATTTGTTACAATTGTCTTTTTGAATAAAATAATTTAAGCTAAATACATTTATAAATTTTTTACATTTCTATAAATCTTATGAAATTAAATCTCTATAAAATCGTGCTCAAACTAAAAAAATTAAATACACTCTCTCTGTCTCCAAAATATGTTTATAAGAATCTTCGGTTCAAGTTTTAATAAAAAACTATTGATTGTTTTGTGAAGGAATAAGTGTATCACATTAATGTAGTATTACTTTAATTAGTGGTGAGTCATGGATGATATAATGTATAATTAAATGGTGTTAATGAATATAATAAGTATGGACAATGGTGAGTCATAAGTGGTAAAATGTATAAATAAAAGGTGTTGTTGAGGGTAATAAGTAGAAAATATATTGTGAAATAATTTCTATAAATGAAAAAGGAACAAATTTGGAGAATGTACGAAAAACAAAAATTAGGAATAAATTTTAGAGACATATAATGAATTAAATATATTACCTCAGCAACATTATTATATACATATACATATACATATATAATCAGCTTCAAAACAATTATTTTTTAATACTTACAAACTTTCACAAAGTATAACATAATATATATTTATTGTAATTAAGATTCTTATAAAGATATAACCCAATATATACCCGTGCAACAATATACTAGTACATTTTAAGAAATAACAACATAATCAGCAAGACTATGCACTTGTCTTATTGGCAAAAACTTTGTTAATAACCAATATATTGTACAAAAATTTAAAACTAAGATTTGAGTGCATATACATTATCTATGTTGTAGGGAAATCTTATTTTACCCTCTTCCCGAGGATCTATCTTGGATGTTTAATTCATCATACATTAATTATATACCTAGCATGAATCTATATAATTAATTGCAACACGTTGGTGTTTACTTGTGTTTATCTACGAATTTCTCAGATAATTGATCAATAGTAGACTCCATCTTTTGATCTTCTGGATTGTATCCCGGATGTCAATTCTCCAATGTTGAGTGAGAGCAATTTATGGAGAATACTGTAAAAATTCGCCTTCTACCTCTCACTAGAGATTTTCGAAAATCTCAAATATATCAATAGTTCTTTCTGATTTTCTCTCATCTTGTATTTATAATCCATTCCTATAATCCTATTTAGATAGGATCCCTACATATCTAATAAATATATGAAAGATTATGGACTAAATTAGGATATATTAGATATATGGGCTTTAGTTAATTAATTATTGGACTATTAATCAATTAAAGCAAACTTAAGAATAAAAGCTCATGTAAGCTAGGGCTTTAATGGAGTTGCTCTATTTGATATAAATAGAGATAATTATTCATTAGGTCAAAGATAGAAAATTATTCTTAGAGAACTGCCGTTAAATTCATTAAGAGATTTCTTGGCTTTCTCTGGTTGAATTTTGTAATGAGGAATTGTTCTTGCATCGAATTTGCATACACGTGGATACCATAGTTGTGGATACAACCTTGCAGGATTGATTGGAAGCATTGCAACCTGTAAGTTCTCTATCTAACGTGTTCATAGGGCTCTTCGCATGCTTAATTATAGATCTAGATCTGTTTCTTGACAGTTTATTCCGCTGCGTATCATTAGATGATGTCAAGAATTTCCAACACTGGTATCAGAGCCCGGCTCAATTCATAATTAATTCGTGTTCTAATTGGTTGTGGATTTCTCAAAATTTTGAATTTCGATCTCTTTTTCGTTTGATTTTTGAAATCAGATTTGAAATTTTGTATGGATTTGTGTAATTGGTTTTGGCGCTCCTTCTTTATAGCAACCGCCACATGTCACGAACGGAGCGTGCACAAGCGGCTGCTCGCAGACACCGAGTACACGCATAGTGCGTGTGTGAGTCTGGAGAGGTGCGTTGGGACAGATGATGGCCGACGGCACGGCATGAGGCGCTCGCGCTCGTCGCCGCCGCGTTGTTGCTGTTGCATGACAAGGCTAGAGACCGACCTAGCAACCGCTAGGCAGATCACGCGACTGCGAGCCTGGTCGCGAGTTCATCGAAGAAAGTTTCTGTATCTTGCTAGTGACCGACCTAGCGACCGCTAGGCCGGCCGCTAGGCATTGCGGCCTGATGCGAATTAGGACAAAAGGCGGCGGCGGAATGGGGATGGCGGCGCGATTGTCGCGCCAGAAACCCTAACGGGTTCTGCCGTTCCGGGCTTGGCCTCCTCCCTTCTGCTGCTGGGCCGCAGGTTATGGGCCTCTGGACTATTTTAAATTTGGGCTCTTTTTTAATATGTGGCAGCCCACATGGGCTGTTACAGTTAATAAAAAAAGGTTTTATTATTTTTGAATTAATAAAATTTAATTTCCAATTACACAAATTATTTTATTAATTGGATTAATAAGTTTTGTTTTAATGCTATTATTTTCGAAATAATAACATTAATTTTGATTTTATATTAATTTATAGTTAATATAATTTTATGTACATGGATTAATTTTATTAATTTAGAATTAATAAATTTAATCACAATTTTGGACATTAATTTATTAATTAGATTAATAAATTTTAACTTTATTATTATTTTTGAAATAATATTATAAAGTTTGATTTTATATTAATTTAGAATTAATATAATTTACTAATGTACATAAATTAAAGAATTGATTTATTAATTAGACTAATAAATCTTATTTGATTATTATTTTAGAAATAATAATACTAAATGAATATTTATATTACTTTGGAATTAATATAAATGTCTACATCCACTTTTAATTAGAGAATTAAATTATTAATTAGATTAATGAATTTATTCATTGAGCCATATTTGTTGTTTTTCTGTGATAAGCATGCTATTTGATTTTATACTTATTTTTAACTATAGTAGTTAGAGACCGCTTTTATGGTTTGGGTAGGCAGCGTCCAATACTTGTAGTCCGTGTTACTATGTTTGGGTAGGCGGCGCCCAATATGTGTGGTTCGCATTTTATACCTGGGTAGACGACACCCAGTAATTGTTTTGGATTTAATCTTGGATATTAAAATAAACAATTAGTATCACATATTTTAACCCTACTAAATACAAGTCTTGTTTTTGAAACAAAACGTATCGTCCATCATAATTGTTTGAGGCCACTAACCTTTTCGTCCAAGAGTTTTACACCCTCGTGTTTACTCTCAAATCGACAAGGCCAAGGCTCACTCATAGATGCATGGTTGGCATCGTGTGATGGGATTGACTTGCTTAATTATTTTGTATTGCCATCGTGATCACGATAATTAGTGGACATATATTAATTGGATTAATAAACCAATAATTGAGGACTGTTGTTGCATTCGGATTCAAAACCGACTAAGTGACATTATTGTGGTCATCAGCCCTCGCAGAGGTCGCAATAATGTAAACTTAAATCGATGTAAAACTTTTACTACAATTGGCTTGGAGGCCTACTGAGTGATATTATTGTAGTCATCAGCCATCGCAGAGGCTGCAATAATATTGACTTGGATCTTGGACCAGTAAGATTTATATTCATTATAAATCCATATTTTGTATTTGGAGGTGCAATATATGTTAAAAATTAATGGGAGCTAATCAATACAATAACCCTTGTTTGATTAGTAATACGATTGTGATCTGTGTTTACTTTGTTCTAATTTTTCTTTATTTTTCGTTCAGTTACGATGTCGACTATGTTGTATAAGTGTTTGGTGGAAACAAATTTGTTGATTGGGTCAAACTATCCGGATTGGCTATGTTGCTCAAAATTTGATCGCTAAATTTCCTACCAAATAATATGATAGTAAAAACAGCAAGTATATATATCGTATCCACAGGGACTGCGACTCAAGAACACAACAATTAATCAACACAGAATCTTGATTATTATTCAAGCAACAAAAATATCAAGAGAGAGATAATTATAAATCTAGACTCAAAAATAAATAAGGAATAAAATCAGATATAAAAGACTGACCCTAGGGATGTACTTAACCTAACCAGATTCACACAATTAACCTATTAATATGTTTACCAATTTAATCTGTATTCATATAAATGATCACTAATATAACTATAGTTTCCGCCAGGACAGCCTATAGTAGTAGATTAGCTTAAACTCTATCTCTGTCAGGTCTCAAGAGAAGTAAGCTAATTACCAAAAGCACACAAAGAATAACCTCCTACGGTTCACCTATCTCCGTCAGGTCTCAAGGTAAAAACTGTATTATGAATTCAAGATATCGACTATGCAATTAATTCCGCCAGGACATCAATCACATAACTAGCATGCATCAATATTGGCCAGATACCAACATATGAGAATTAAAGCAAAGAATTATAAATCATGAATGGGATGACAAAACAGTATCAACAAATCAATCATACAAATCTAGTCAGACATACAAACTCTAGGATCAATACGGAATTTAGCTACGCATAATTAAAATACTAAAACAATAAATAAATAAAAATAACATGAACTGAATTAAATAAATAAAACCGTAGGTTTCCACGATGAACAATGTAACAACTTTGGATCCGTAATATTATGAACTCTCGAAGAAAAACTGAACTACTAAAACTGGAATCAAAATAACTAGAAGTAAAACTGAACTAAATTAATCTGTGAAAAACAAAACGTGCAAAGGAAAAAGAATGAAAGCTTAAAGTAATAAATTGTGTTATGTCAAATCCCTCCAAGGTCTCGTGTAAAGTGCCTCTACTGTAAAATATGAGGTCCTCCCTCTGAAAAGCTCGGCTGCGATATAAGGAACCCTAGGCCGCTGCGGCTCGCAAGACTCTCTCGCGAGCAAGTCTCGCAATAGAAAGTCGCGAGCTCTTCTCTTACGCGTGTCTGTCTTCTCCAGCTCGCGGGACTGGCTCGCGACATAGGGTCGCGAGCAAGTCTCGCGAGGCGTGTTTTCTCGCGCTGCAGAGTGCGCGACTTCGCTGTTTTGCTCCGTTCTCTCTCGTCCGAACTCCGAATTGTGATCCGTTTGTGCCTATGGACTCCTATCGAGATACTCTTTAACATTGTAAACTTTTTACATCCATACTTTTCATATCCATTTTATCCTATTTAACATCATTTTCATCCTATTTAAAATCATTTTTAAACGTTCTTCTTCGCGTGAGCTCGCGACCGGGCTAGCTAATTCCTCTCTATCGTGATCCACATTTTTGACATCAAAACCTATTCAAAAATGACACGAAATACACACGGCATAATATCTTCCAAGGTAAACATAAATATATTAAAAGACAGCTCAAAATATCACTTATCAATTATAAACGAAACAAATATACCCTTATAAATCAGGTAAAAATGAGGCTTATCACCTGCGTTTGGTGCTAAGGACGGATAAGATTGAGTATGTCTTGGCCAAACCAATCAGTATCATCCCCGATGAGCTTTCTCCTGAGTATGCCTCGATTGACAAGGTTGCTCATAAGAAGCACGTTGAGGATGCTATGTCAGCTCAGGGCATCATGTTGACCTCTATGAGTTTGGAACTACAGATGCAACATGAATGCATGCTACCCTATGAGATGATTCAGCACTTGAAGAGTTTGTTTGCCTCACAGGCACAAACAATGGAGTATGAGATACTCCGGGATCTCTTCAAGTGCACGCTTCATGATAGGAGCAAGGTCTCTGAACATGTTCTGAAGATGATTGGATTGATTGAGAGGCTGGCGTCGATTGGAACGATTCTGCCAGTCAATGTCTCAACCAACCTGGTTTTGTAATCTCTACCTGGTTCATTTACAAATTTCATTGTGAATTTCAATATGAATAACACAAAGGTGGGACTGACTGATCTTCATAACATGTTAAAGACTTATGAGTCCTCCACTTCAAATGACAAGTTCTGTACTCATGATGAGTTCTTCTGCTCAATCTTCCAAAGGGAAGAAAAAGCAAAAGAAAAACAAGAAGAATGCATCAGATGCCTTGAAGCCTAAGAAGAGTGGAAGGGCTCAGAAGAAGAAGCCGATATTACCAAATGATGAGTGCCTGTTCTGTCATGAGAAGGGGCACTAGAAGAGAGACTGCCCAAAATTCAAGGCACAAGGTGCAATGGGTAGTAGCTCAGGTATGTTTGTCATTGAGATAAACATGTCTATAAATAATTCACATTCTTGGGTATTAGATAATGGTTGTGGCTCACACATTTGTAATAATTTGCAGGGGCTAAGTGACAGCAGAAAGTGAATCCTGGGGAGGTCGATCTACGCGTGGGAAATGGACCAATAGTTGCTGCTGAACGCTTGAGGACTTATAGATTAGATCTTCCTTCGGGATATAGACTAGATTTATAAGACTGTTATTTTATTCCTACTACTTCAAAGAATATTATTTCCATTCCTATGTTAGACATTGAAGGGTTTTCCTTCCATTTTGAAAACAGTCGTTGCTTGTTTTCTCTTAATGGAATTTTTTATGGAAATGCCTTTCTTTCGAATGGTTTATATATGCTTGAATGTGAACGGAATATTCTCAATGTGCAAAAAAAACGACCTAAGCTAAGTAATACGAATAATACTACTTATCTTTGGCATTGCAGACTTGGTCATATCAATGGGAAAAGGATAGCAAGATTGGAAAAATTAGATTATCTCACACCATTTGATTTTGAATCATATGATGCTTGTGAATCATGTCTCAAAGGGAAAATGACTAAGAAACCATTTTCTGGGAAAGGGTTACGTGCCAAAGAATTGCTAGAGTTAATCCACTCAGATGTGTGTGGACCGTTCCCAACTTAAGCAAAAATGTGGATATTCGTACTTCATAACTTTTACTGATGATTTTTCAAGGTTTGGGTATGTGTCTCTGATGAAACACAAATATGAGGCTCTTGATAAATTCAAGGAGTTTAAGTTAGAAGTTGAGAAAAAACTTGATAAAAGTATCAAGAATCTTCGATCAGATCGAGGAGGGGAATATTTAAGCCGAGAATTTCTTGATTACTTGAAATCACATGGAATTCGGTCAGACTGGACACCTCCGGGAACACCACAATTGAATGGTGTGTCCGAGAGAAGAAATCGAACCTTATTAGACATGGTTCGATCCATGATGAGTTTCGCTAGTCTCCCTTTATTCCTTTGGGGCCATGCCTTACTTACCGCTGCTCATATTCTGAATATGGTTCCTTCTAAATCAATCCAGAAAACACCATATGAGATATGGTATGGGAAAAGAGCAAATCTTAACTATTTGCGAACCTGGGGTTGTCCTGCTTTTATTAAGAAAATGCTGACTGATAAGTTGGAATCGAAAAGTGAGAAATGTTATCTTGTGGGATATCCTAAGGAAACTAGAGGATATGAATTCTACTCACCTGAAGATCACAAGGTGATCATTTCTAGGAATGTGATGTTTCTTGAAGACTTCTATGTTTTCAAGGAACAAGGTCACAACGCGGTAGATCTTGAAGAAATTCGAGAACCACAAAACAACACAGGGGACGAAAGATTGTTCAATGGTGTGAACAAGAATTCAGTGGGAGTATTTGACGATCTATTGGGAGGGGAAGTGACTCTTAGAGGGTCACCTCAAGACAATGAGATTCATCAAATACAAGATGACAAAATAGTTTTGCCACCTCCACCTCAAGAAAATCATGATGAAATTCTTGAGAATCTCCAAAATGTTGATGAAATCAACACGGAGGAACCTACTCACGTTCAAAATGAACAGCATGAACCTTCGCAAACAATCCGACTCAATAGGCCACAGAGGACTCGCCGTGCACTCGAAAGACTGAATCTGATGATTAAGAATCAAGATGATGAAGTCGAATCAGATGATGATGAACCTAAGACCTATACTGAAGCGGTGTCTGGCACCGATTCAAAGATGTGGCTCGAAGCCTTAATATCTGAAATGGACTCGATGTACTTCAATCTAGTCTGGGAACTAGTTGACTTACCAGATGGGGTTTACCCCATAGGCTGCAAATGGATCACCAAAAAGAAGAGAGATGCAAATCGTAAGGTACAAACCTACAAGGCTAGGTTGGTGGCAAAAGGTTATAGTCAACGTGAAGGCATCGACTATGATGAGACCTTTTCACCAGTTGCCAAAATCAAGTCCATTAGGATCTTACTTGCCATAGCTGCATACTACAATTTTGATATTTGGCAAATGGATGTTAAAATCACGTTTCTCAATGGGGAACTAGAAGGTGATGTCTACATGAGACAGCCTTAAGGTTTTATATCCAAAGAATGGCCGAATGCAGTATGTAGGCTAAAGAAGTCCATTTATGGACTTAAGCAAGCATCGAAGAGTTGGAATATTTGCTTTGACAGAGCTATCAAATTGTTTGACTTTGTTATAAGCAAAGAGGAACCATGCGTTTATAGTAAGCGCGAGAAGGGAAACGTTGTCTACCTGGTCATATATGTAGATGACATTCTGATTATGGGGAGCGATCGATCCATGATGCAATCCGTGAAAGACTGGCTGTCTAAACCCTTTATGATGAAGGATCTCGGTGAGGCCTCCTACATCCTTGGGATCAAGATCTATCGGGATAGACCTAATAGATTGTTGGGGCTATCACAATCCACTTACATAGACAAATTGCTATGACGTTTCTCAATGAAAAATTCTAAGAAATGATTTCTTCCTATGGGACATGGCATCAAGTTGTCTAAGAATGATTGTCCTTCTAATGACAAGGAAATTGCTTGCATAAAAAGGATCTCATATGCTTCAGCTATAGGATCGATCATGTATGCCATGATATGCACTAGGCCAGATGTGGCCTATGCGCTTAGCATGATGGGCGATTTCAAAGAAAATCCGGTGAGGAGCATTGGAAAACTGTTAAGACTATTCTTAAGTACCTTAGAAGGACTAAAGAATATTTCTTAGTCTATGGTGGATAGCCAGAGCTATCAGTGACTGGGTACACTGATGCTAGCTTCCAAACAGACCATGACGACTATAAGTCTCAGTCTGGATATGTTTTCATCCTCAATGGTAGAGCAGTGAGTTGGAACAGTTCCAAACAAACTAAAACTGCCGACTCCACCACCGAAGCCGAGTATATTGTTGCATCTGAAGCTGCTAAAGAGGCGGTTGCCCTGTTAGAGTTTGTGAAAGAATTGGATGTCGTTCCAAGTGCGAGCGGTCCGATACCATTGTTCTGTGATAATACTGGTGCGGTCGCACAAGCAAAGGAACCAAGAGCCACAAACAGGAACAAGCATGTTCCAAGACGATATCATCTGATTAGAAAAATAATAGAAATGAGTAATGTAAAATTAGAAAGAGTTCCCACTGACAATAACTTAGCTGATCCTTTTATCAAGCCGTTGTGTATAGAAAAACACAAGAAACACTATGAGAGCTTGGGTGTTAGACATGTGGGAAGTTGGCTTTGATTTAGTGGGAGTTTACAGTTTGTATGTTTTAGAAACTCCTTTGTTGAGACATACTTGTTTTGATCACAATCAAAGATAATGTTTTATCTATGGGTTTTGTGCATTTAATGGAATAATTATTGTGATGTTTGTCGTTATTCTCTTATATGTTCCCTTGAATTATCACTGTCATTTTTGCTGTGAGACATCAATGATATAGTATAATTCTAAAATAGCCCTAACCAATGATAATCAAGAATGAGATATTGATGATATGTCATAGGTTAGCATGAGGTCTGCATCACATTCTTAGAGAATGTAGTGGTTCTCACAACTACGACATATTTGATATCCGTGATGGACACATGAATACTTTTGAGAGTATTGGTATACCCTACTATTAAATCGTTTGTTTAATGTCTACGATTTCTTAGTGTGTGAAGTATGTAATAGTCCTTAGACTTGAGGTCATTACACATTTTGTTTGTTGAGTGTTGTACTTTGACCAAGGCAACGCTCGCAAGTGGTAAGACACGGCTTGGATTGAGTGCATCATATGAGACAAATGAAAATGGTAGTTGAGCCAAGAATGTGATTCATTCCTCGATTGAAATTTCGAGTGAGCACTTACTTTCTCTATATTATTCGACCATAAAGTCATTGACCAATGCAAGAGATATATTCAATTAAAGTAATTGAATATGATCATATGGGTCATATAATAAAGATGAGAAACATGATTGAGCTATTGGGATATACACATAGCAAATCCTAGTCTGAATCGAGTGTGTCATGAATGAAAGGATATTACATAAACTTCGTGTAAAGGTTTGTTTACTGTTTTCCATGTAAACGTTCGTCATATATCGAGTTATTGCCGCACAACGCAATCCAGAGTTTTGTGCGGACTTTGATTAGATCATCGCTTCGGTGCGCCTATCGGGTCACACTATCAAGTGTATTGTTAATCCGCGCAAGGGTACATGCATAGTGCACGGTATGTTATCTAATATTAGTCCAAGTGGGAGATTGAAAGATTATGGACTAAATTATGATATATTAGATATATGAGTTTTAGTTAATTAATTGTTGAACTATTAATTAATTAAAGCAAACTTAAGAATAAAAGCTCATATAAGCTAGGGCTTTAATGGAGCTGCTTTATTTGATATAAATAGAGATAATTATTCTTTAGGTCAAAGATAGAAAATTATTCTTAGAGAACTACCGTTAAATTCATTCAGAGATTTCTTGGCTTTCTCTGGTTGAATTTTATACTGAGGAATTGTTCATTCGTCGGATTTACATACACGTGGATACCATAGTTGTGGATACAACCTTGCAAGATTGATTGGAAGCATTGCAACCTGTAAGTTCTCTATCTAACGTGTTCATTGGGCTCTTCGCATGCTTAATTATAGATATAGATCTGTTTCTTGACTGTTTATTCCACTGCGTATCATTAGATGATGTCAAGATTTCCAACAATACAATCATATCTTTGCAGATAAAATATATCTAGAGTAATTATCTTTTGATTAATAATATCATATAATATCTTTGATATATAATGATATCAGATAATTTCTTTTGATATTTAATAATATCAGATAATATCTATCTAGATACATGAGAATCAGAATATAGTCTGAGTGGGACTCTATAGGGTGATGGGTGAATTATACAGCAGCAACAGGCCTTGATGGGCCATCCAATGGATCAAATGTAAGGAATAAAGATGAGTCTAAAATGAATTAATTATCATATGTTCAGCCCAGAACATAAATTAATTTATAAACATTTATCCATTCCACTAAAGAATAAATGCTGACTTACCCCTTTATTACCGAAGTTGAGTCGGGCTTGCACTTAGATTTACGAATCCATGTATTTAAGATATCGCACGTCCATTAATTATTTATAGCACTCTGACTGCTAAAATAACCACTTAACCTTATTATTGTACTTGAGTTAACTCAACCTGCACAGTTTAGTAAAATAAATATTTTGAGCTTCTTAAGGGGATGTCATCATCCTAAATGGATACGATGACTCGATACATGTAACTAGCATGACATACAAATATTGTCACCACCCAGGTTATCTCATGTAACCCTCACCTATAATAAGTCAAAGTGATGGTCAGTAACTCATACTCACCTAAAACCTTATCAAGGTTTAGATCAATGTAAAGTCACATAGATCAAGGTTCTTCAAGACGGTCAGATAGAATAATTCATCTCACTGTGATCCATCAATACGTCAATATATACCAGCATAGACAAGCAACCAGCCTACACCGAACTCGTCCTCAAGTTGTCTCAGTTGTGATCCTTTTTATATCTCAACTTACTTAACCAATCATATAGACTTATGTGATCTTCTACACACTATATGATTTAACTTTTGTATGAGATAATGAGACAACATATGCAATCATGTAAATAATTCAGATATGAGATTGTAATAGTGATCATAGAAAACATTAGTATACAAGCTCAACCATTCTACTTTCAGTATACAATTCCAACATATGTAAGTGTGCACGGGTATAATATATACTCTCTTCATTTTTTGTAAGTGTCGTCAGCCGTCAAATCACACATACTAAAAACAAAATAAAAAATTTGTGGCCTTATTAATTACCATGATAAATACATTCACACAATTAATTATCAAATTTTAAGAGTATTAAATAAGGGTAAAGGAAAAATATATCATAATTTTACTCTCAAACTCAGAATTATAACACTTATTCTGACACAAATGTGCCAAGTCACTTAGCAAGGTGACTTGAGACTATGGGCTCATAAAACCGGACCCATAGGCCCAGATCCACAGACTCAGAACTTCACTTCTAAGTAGTAAAACGATATCGCACGTATTAGTAAATTATAACCGTAAGGACTCATTTCTCCTTATAGAAGCTGATTCTTTACGGACAGATCTGTCGTGAGTAATGCAGCGCAGATCTCTGAGGATCTGCATACATCCTATTCCTATAAGGATTCAGATCATCTTTTCTCATGTCATATCGACACCTATAAATACTCTCATCATGCAGGGATTAGATACACAATCTTAAGCTATCGATAAGCCTTAAACATAATATATTATTGACTTAAACGTCAAAATGTCTACCCGAAAACCCCCTCCGGCTTTGTTTTGCAATTAACCCAATTCGCATGTACTCCGATAGTTCTACAAGGTATTTCGGCTGCGCACTCATAACTATTATCCGGTCATTACCACAATGTACGCCTACTTGATAATTATTTATTATATTTACGAGTTGAATCTATCAGTATCCAACACCGTCGCTAAAAACACCCAAAATATAATGTGAAATAGTTTTTCATATTTAATTTGCACAAATAAATTGCTGTTTTATTGCGTGCCCCTACCCGCTTAGATCCCTAAGCTACACTAATTAGGTCTTTGTAAACTAAGTATACAGCTCAATTAGTTAGAATATTGATTATATCAATGCTGAATAAAGAATTGTAATAAAGAAGCTTGAATAATACAGCTGTTGACCTCAATCTCCAATAACCGTAAACTGCAGCAACCCACTCAACAAAATTCTAGTCAAACGTGCGCAACTTACCACGCCTAAGCCGACTCTATTTTTGTATAACTCGTAGCTTTCAAAATAATAAAAATAAATTTTTTACAATTAGATAATTTTTAAATGAATCACCTCTATGATCTAGCTCTAAATTTTGCAAATATATTATGACTAATATTCTATTAAGGATCCAACCTTATCATGCTGAGATTCATGCTGCTAACCGGTGCATTTTGTATACATGCCTAGAATAGATAAGCTAATAAGGTTAATTGTCGAATAATGCACTAACTTTAACTTAACTTACAATTTTCAACGATCTTTAAAACATTTTAGTAATGACGTCACCCTTTGATTTATAGCAAACTTGACATCTCTAAACTTTTCGACGATTCGGAAAAATGACATGGCTGAAGGAAAAAAAAAGATTTTTCGTATTCCCAATAATCTATCTTGTATTTAATTCACTATACATTTATTATATTTTTAGTATGTTCCTATACAATTAATTGAATCACATATGGGTTTTCTTGTGTTTATTTACGAATTTCTACCACAATTGATCTATGATTACCTCTAGTTTGATCTTCTAGACTATGTTTCAATTGTTTGATCTCTAATGCTGAGTGGAGGTAATCTATGAAAAACACTAAATTTTCTTTCCCCTATAAGATTTTCAAATTCTACAGTAATATATGGGATGATATTGACTTTCTCCTACCCTGTATTTACAATGCTCTTTTTAGAATCCTAAATTGATCAGAATTCTGGTACATTTAATAAATACAATAACTATCTTCTATCTTTAAGAGAATTCATTATTAGAATAATTATCTCTTGTTATATTTAGATATCAGATAATTATATCTAGAGCAGGAGATTTATTAAATTAATAATAAAATCGGCAAAGCCCAGTCCCAATGGCACTTATCATAGGGGGCAAAAATTTCATGGCCAGCATGCCTTGATGAGTCAGTCCAGAGATCAAAACAAGGAATAAAAGTGGATCTCAAATGAATTAGTTCTCTTATATTCAGTCCAGAATATAAATTAATTTATAAACATTTATTCATTCCACTAGAGAATAAATACTGACTTACCATTTTATTACCGAAGTTAAGTCGAGTTTGTACTTAGACTTACGTATCTCCATATTTAAGATTTCGTATGTCCATTAATTATTTATAGCACTCTAACTGCTTAAAATAGTTCATCTTTCAATTAATTCCTTAAGTAGTACCACCTAACCGTATTATCATACCTAAGCTAACTCAACATGTATGGTTTAGTACGATAAACCTTTTGAGCTTCTTCATGTGATGTCATCATCATCTCGATACAGATAACCAACAAGACAAACAAGCACTTCCACCATCCAAGATGCAGAGATATTTGGTTATTACATGTAACTTTTACCCATACAAGTCAAAGTGATGGTCAACAACTCATACTCATCTAAAACCTTATCAAGGTTTAGATCAACATAAAGTCATTGAGACCTAGGTTTTTCACGACGGTTAAATAGAAGAACTCGTACATTGTGATCCATCAATACGTCAAGACATACCAACATAGACAAATAACCAAATCAAGTTACTTCTTATCTATACTACAACTTATATCAAGAATTCATCACCAAGTTGTCTCAGCTGTGATTTAAGTTTATATCTCAACTAGCTCAACTAATCATACAGACTTGTGTGATCTTCTACATACTGTCTGATTTAATTTTGGTATGAGATAAAGGGACAACATATGCAATCAGTAAATAAGAAGACCAAAATAGTGATAACAGAAAATATTATATACAAGATCAATCAATCTGCTTTAGTGATAACAAAAAATATTATATACAAACTCAATCAATCTGCTTTTAGTATATAAATCTAACAAAGACAATCACAAAATATCAAATATTATATATAAATTTAACCAATCTGTTTTCAGTACATAAATTTAATAATAACAGTCACAAAGTGTCAAATTTGCTATTAGGATATGGTTTTTGATGCTACATTGATTTTACGATAGCCATGACATTCTTCACTTTTTAGAACGTAAAAGAAATTGATGGTGTCAAATTTGTCACATGCAATTATCTTTTAAATGTTTCAAAGATCTGGTTTAAAATTGCCAAATGAGTCCAAATTTGTGCATTAATTGGATTTTTAGTTAGATAATATTATGCCTTGATAATATGAATCACCAAATAAATTAAAACTTAAAAGCTTCTAGTCGTCGACACATTGGTAGAAAAAGAAGAGTATTGGTTTCTTTTTAGGGGCCAATTCGTCTTTAAAAGTAGGTGTCATCTCACCTAATCATAGTATCTTCTCTCGTACGGTATCTAGTGTTTCAACTTTGATCATACTCATTTTTCGGTTATCTTATAAATAGATATTATCATCACATGTGTATGAAGACTTGTCAATAAATGAGTTTTCCTTGAATCAACTCGGAGTCGTTTATAACTCATTAATAGTGTTCTAATTTAGTTTCAGATCTGCTCTGATACGGATTGGTCCAGACCCGATTCGATTGTTCCAGGTCCGACCCATTCTGATATTTTTTTAGGGTGTACTATGAGCTTGTCTAATGTGTTTTACATATTCTATTAATAATTCATTATTATTTTTTATTAAGTTATGAAAAAATTTCATATAAAATGATAATTATTTTATCATTTGGGTAATTACCCGATTCAAACCCATAGTTTGATGGTCTAAGACCGGTATCTAATGAATTGGTTCCAGAATCAAAGTTAATATTTATTTATTAGTTTTGATTCGAATAAAATATATCCATTAACGAATCTATATTTATGTGACGATATTTTTTTGCTCGAGAAGAGAATAAAAATATTGAGCATTATATTTATGATGAACTACGCAGATGGACATGGACTAAGGCTCTTTCTTTCTTTCCGTTTTTCTATATTTATTTTATTTGAGTTGGGAGATGCCGGTGGATCAAATATAGATTTTCTCAAATATTAATGAGTAAGTAATACCACGAAGCCACATATCTGCCGTGACGTGGACTAAGGCTATAAGTGAGTAGAAATGGACATGTTCAAGATGCGGCTTGAGAAGGCACAGGCCACATGCCTCCTTAATTGAACGAGTTTTGAAAACTAAAAAAATTAAAAATTAAAAAAGTCTTGTGCTGATGTGCGTAATGTAGGTAGGATGTAGATACATGTAGACATGGTCCACTTTCGACCTTGACTCTATTGACACAGCCATTTATTTTTAACTTTATTTTTTTAGTGCGAGAAGTGCCTCTTTGGATTTGATCAAATTTTCTTATTTTAAATATATTAGTTCTTAATCATTTAAGTTTGCACGGGTATAATCTAAGAAACATTTTCTCTTAGAACGATAATCGTATAAGTAGTTTAGTGTTTGTTTGATAAGCTAATTAGAGATGTCAATGGATGATCGTCGTATAAGTAGTTTAATGTTTGTTTGATGAGCTGATTAGAGATGTCAATGGATGGATTTTATCCAGATCGATTCGGAACCGTTCAACGCCCATTAAATTTTAAAACAGCGGTTCTGGTTCCGATTCCAGACCGGCTTTAGACCCGAACCATTTAGATTCATAGTTTGATGATCATGTCCTGTCTGGTCCAAGTCCGATTCCGATTCCAAAACCATAACCAATACTTATTTATTGTTTTTGGTCAAAGTAAAACTCCTCTATTGACAACCCTAAGTTTAAGTAAGCTTGTCAATGAGTCAATTTTATTCATACCGATCCGAAATCACTCATAGCCCATTAAATTCTAAAGAAATGATTTCGGTTCTAGTTTTGGTTCTAGTCCGGTTCTGGTTCCAGATCCGGACTGTTTAAGACCCATAGTTGATGGTCCGGGTGCGATATCTAATGAGTCGGTTAAAGAACCAGAGCCATTATGATAGGATACGGCCCAACTACTAGGCCCAAGCATCAGGCCCAATATAAATGGGCCCCGACATTAAGCTCGGCCTATGTAAGTTCGGCCCAAGAAGACTCCTAAACCAACTACAACTCAAATCTCGCAAGTGGAGACGTAGAAGATTCGGATATCTAAATGAATCCTAGATGCATATCTAAAAGAATCCTTATAAGAGAAGACTTTGTATTAGAGTCGAACTCAATATCATTGTGTATAAATAGAGGCTAGATTAGACGAAAAAGGATCAGCTACTCTCTTTGTAATCGCTTTCACACTTTCAATACACATATACTCTCTCTTGCTCTGTGGACGTAGATCTATTTTAAAGATCGAACCACGTTAATTCTATGTGTTCATTGCGCATTTAATTCCCTAACGAAATTAAGATCGCTCATCGCGCCGATGCATGCGAACCGAAATTCTGTGTTTTCGATCAACCTTTGTTTACAGGGAATCAATCACGACGATGAATACAAGAAGTCTTACATCCAGAGCCGCTGCAGGCAACAACAGCAACAACGGCGGTAGAACACGCCGAGCTCGGCTTGGGAAAAGCCCCGCCGAGATACGACCCCGGCGGCATGTCCAAAGTCTCGACGAGCAAGGCCACCCCATCCCGCATGAAGAAGAAAGTATCAGTAGCGGGGAGGTCGCATAAAGAACCGAGAGGAACCCCGGCACCACGCTTAAACCTCGACGAGGCGTTAAAGGGTTCCTCGAAAGAACAAGGAGAGCTTCCTCCAAGATTTTAGCCGTGAACAAGGTCGGCATCATCACGAAGACAAGGACGCCAAGCCTCGTCAAAGCAAGTGGCACAATGAGGTGAATCCCCACCTCCGAAGATAGGCGCTCATACCTCTACACGGGTTGGGGCCCAAACCGACCGTGTTAGGGACGAAGCAAGTGGGACGGTCATCGCGATCGCCGCGAGGTCGACCCCCACTATTACAACGAGCCCGACAGACGACCTCAGCATCGTTCCTCGGGAGATGGGTTCGATGGATATGGGAGGATCATTACCCCTTCTCTCGATGAGATACTCGACACCCACTCCCGGACAAGCAGTGGTGCCGAGCATCGCCTACGACGGACTAAGGGATCCGCACTTCCTTTCACAATTCCAATATAATATGATTAACCAACGTCTCAACACCATCCATATGTGCAAATTGTTCCCGGAGTTACTGGTCGACAACGCACGCCGGTGGTTCGACAGCCTCCCTCCTAGTAGTATTGGATCATACCGAGATCTAATGGAAGTCTTTCACCGAAGGTTCTTCAAAAAAACGGAGTCCAAGACCACATCGGCTCACCTCCTTACGGTGAGATAAGGCCGAAGCGAGTCCATCAACGATTTCATACCTCGGTTTAATAAGGAATGCCTCAAGGTCGAAGATATAAACGACCTCCTCATCATCTCGACCTTCCAGAACGGTATCTCGCCGGGGGTCTTATATAAGGAGATTGTCAAGTACGAGCCCCGTACTGCATCGGAGCTGTGGCGCATAGCAGATCGGTTCGCCAAAGCGGACGGCCGATGTAGAAAACGCGGCGTAAAAGGTGGAACCCCGGACAAGGGAGAAAAGAGGATGGTCGAAGAGACCAGAGCCAAGGCCGACGAAGTGCCTTGGAAAGGATACAACGTCGCCCGATAGAGTCCAGGCTCGGGCCTCGTAATAACTCGGAGCAATCCCAGTATGCACCCTTGACGAAGTCAAGGGCGGAGATCTACGAGCTCCACATGAACATGTTCGAGAAATCTCGGCCAATGACAGGGGGATTGAAACGCCGGTCCAAAGACAAATATTGTTCCTTCCATGAGGATTATGGACACGATACGGAGGAGTGCAGAGATCTCATGGCAGACATCGAAAAGTTGGTACAGGACGGAGTCCTAAAAAAGTACCAAGGGCATGGCCGACGAGCTGGTCAAGACTGAAGCCCCACCGGGTCAAGAAGAGAAGCAAGAAAAGAGGAGAAATCAGAACCCTCACAAGAAAGCAAGGCGCGATACTGATGAAGAGGGAGATGACGAACCCCAATACGATGGGATCATCTCCACCATCACGGGCTCCTCATGAGCTACAAAGTCTCTCTCAAGGTTGAGGCCCAAGTCCCCATACCAAATAACCACGTGAACAAAAGGTTTAAAAGGACGAGGCAATCACCTTCTCCGAGGACGACCCCATGCCAGCCGTAGTACCTCACCAGGACGCGATGGTAATCCAAGCAGTGGTCGCCAACAAGCTAGTTCGGCGCATATACGTCGACAGTGGTGCGTCGGTAAGCATCCTCTTCAAGGAGTGCTTTGACAAGTTGGGAGTTAAGGAGGCATGCCTCGCACCAGCACCACTGCCACTTCGAAGCTTTGTGCAAGAAGATACGCGACCTGAGGGAATCATCAAACTTCCTGTCACAGTGGAAAAAGCCCCGACGAGCTCCACCAAAGTGGTACAATTCTTCGTGGTAAACACGCACTCACCATATAACATCATACTAGGGCGAGATTGGTTAAATACGGTAAGTGCAGTGTGTTCAACGTATCACCTGACCATGAAGATCCCCACAAAAGGAGGAGTAGCTGTGATCCGGGGAGATCAGAAAAAAGCCAAAGAATGCATGCAGGTCGCCTAAAGAGGTGCCGGGACTTGACCCAAAGACCCATGTGCATAGCGATTAAGGAAGCCCGAGGAGTTGGAACTGGAAAGAGCGTCATCTGCTCTCAACAGTTCGGTGAAAGAGGTCGCATTGTATGAGGACGATCCCCTCAAGGTCGTCAAGGTAGGTTCTACCGAGGTACCTCAACTGAGGAAGCAGATCATCCAACTCCTAAGGGAATTCAGAGACGTCTTCGCCTGGTCACCTCTCGACATGACCGGGGTCTCACCGAATATTATCACTCACCGACTCAATATTGACCCAAGTGTAAAACCAGTTCGGCAAAAGCAGCGGATCTTTGCAGCTGAACGGAATCAGGTCATACATGACGAGGTGAACCAACTATTAAAAGCACGCATACTGTTCGAAGTCAAATATCCGACCTGGATAGCCAACCCGGTGATGGTCAAGAAAGGAGGAGGAGGATGGCGAATGTGTATCGATTACACCGATCTCAATAAACATTGCCCAAAGGACTGTTACCCCCTTCCAAATATCGACAAAAAGGTTGACGCTTTAGTCGGATACGAAGTTTTCAGCTTTTTGGAGTCTTTGCATATAAGAAGATGCCATTCGGAATCAAGAATGCAGGGGCCACCTACCAAAGAATGGTGGACAAGATATTTCAGCCCTACATAGGTCAGAATATGGAGGTATACGTAGATGACATTGTCGTCAAGAGTAAAGAGGAAGCCACATGTGTTGCCGACCTCGTGATTGTCCTCGGCTTACTTGAAAGGTAAACCTAAAGCTAAACCCCGTAAGTGTACATTCGCAGCTCGGTCCGAAAATTTTTGGGGTCTTTGGGTCTCACAAGAAGGATTAAAAGCCAACCCGACCAAGGTTCAAACCATTTTGGAGATGAAGATGTCGAAGACCATCCACGACGTGCATAAGTTAACGGGCTGCATAGTCGCACTAAGCCGCTTTTAAAAGTCGCGGATAAGCGCCCCATTTTCAAAATACTCAAAAAGGCTCTGGAGTTCTCCTGGGATGATAAACACAAGACAGCTTTTAAAGATCTCAAGAACTATATCGCCAAACTTCCCACTTTATCCGTCCCGAAAGAAGGAGAGGTCCTTTCCCTATACCTCGCCACCTCGGATGAAACCATAAGTGCAGTTTTGGTACGAGAGGACGGATGTCAGCTCCCTGTATATTTTATCAGCCGAGCACTAAAAGGGTCAGAAACGAGGTATCAGCCATTGGAGAAGCTCGCCTTGGCATTAGTAAATGCTGCAAGGAGACTACGCCCTTACTTCCACGCACATCCCATACAAGTTCTCACCGATCATCCACTTCGGCAAGTGTTGACGAAGCCAGAAGCCTCGGGGAGAATTGTGAAGTGGGCAATTGAATTGGGCGAGCACGACATCTCTTTCTGCCCTCGTCAAGCCATCAAGGGACAGGCCTGAGAGGACTTCCTTGTCGAGGCTAACTTCATAGAAAAGCCGAAACCCGCCGAGCCGACCCCAGATAACGCTGAAGCCGAACTCTTAAAGGAACCATCTGAAGATTGCTAGCAAATCTATGTGGATGGAGCTTCGGGAAAAACGGGCAGTGGGGCAGGCATCTTGCTCATAAGTTCAGATGGACAAGAGATAACCTACGCACTTCGGTTTACATTCAAAAATACGAATAACGAAGTGGAATACGAAGCCTTAATCGCAGGACTTCGCCTAGCTCAAAGTCTTCGACACGAGCCGCATAAGTACACAAATGATTCTCAAGTCATAGTAAGCCACATGCTGGGAAAGTACGAGGCAAAAGGCAACAAGATGAAAAAATACCTTGAAAAAGCCAAAAGCCTACAACAGTCTTTCTCATACTTCCAGTTGGTTCGTATCCCAAGGGAGCAAAATAGCTGAGCTGACTCTTTAAGCAAACTGGTGATCGCTCACTTTTCTAACACAAAAAACGCGCAAGTATAAGATAAGTCGAGTATCGTATCCACAGGGATTGCAATCCGAAAACACATAAGCTAACTCTCTAATCCTTCATCATTATCCAAGCAACAGAATATGGTTTGAAAGATTTTAGGGCTTCGGATACTAAATCCAAAGCAAAGGTAACAACAAGAAAATAAACGAAAGCAATAAAATATCAAAGAGATAACTATGAAGAAAGACTAACCCTAGGGATGCATTAATCCTATCACAACGTATGTTTATCCTGCTTATTATTAACTGTTTTAATCCAGACAAGATGGAAGATCACATATGTAGCCAACAACTTCGCCACGATTAATTGTGATATTGATTACTAATTTTCCTATTATCTTTACGTCTCTAGAGGAAAATAAGCAATTCCAAAAGGATCACAAAGAATATGCTTCCTACGAATGTTCCTATCTCGAGTTACGACTCAAGGCTTATCCGTATCATGCATTCAAGATCGATTGACAATTAAAACTGTTACGTAATTAACTGGCAACTACGATATGCATCATGATTGATCAGAAATCAACACATATAATTAAGCACCAAGAATCATGAATCAATGCCTGGAAGGTAAATAACAATAGCAGGAATCACAACATATAGGATAGAATCATGCAAACCCTAGGATTAGAACAGAAATTAGCTAGACATAATTAACGGAATAAAATACGAAATAATCATAAAAACAGAAATTAAATTGATAAAACCCGTAGGGTAACGTCTGAGGAACAATGGTTGGGTTCGTATCCAAACCCAACGGAAAACGGGAAAATGATAGAATTTGTTCGGACGAAAGCGTTCCGAAGCGTCAACAATGCGTAGAACAAGCATAGAACGATGGAAAACTATTGCTAGAATGAATCTAAATCAAAGCTAGAGTGTAAAATAAGGAAAAATAATGAAAAACTGGACAAAAACGTGTAAAATAGCTCTGGGCAAGGTTGGGGGCGCGAAGGGATGAAGCCCTATTTATAGATTCAGGGTGAAAACCCTAATTTTCCACTCTGCCGCCTCTCTTCGCGGCCGAGCTCGCGGTCGCGAAGCATCCTTCTCGTCTCGGCCATCTTCAGACTCTCGGCAGGGGCGCGCGCACATACTTGCCTCGCGGTCGCTAGATGTGGTCGCGTCGCACATGAAATCGTCGCGGGCACATCTCGCGCCCGCTGGGAGTGCTCGCGTGCTCTGGCGTCCTCTCGCGTGTGCTGGTGTTTCCTCGCGGCCGATCTAGCGGTCGCTAGGCCGGTCATGAGCTATCTGTTTTCCGCGCATGCGGCTTGTGCTCGCTGGTAGTTACTCGAGCCCTGGCTGGCGGCCGCTGGGGCGGTCGCTAGGCCCAGGTTTTTGCCCTCGTCTGCTCGTTCTTCGTTCCATGCTTCGGTTTTCAACTTATAAGCCTACAAAACACCAAAACGGAACCCAAGAGCAATATCTTCCAAAAATATGTAAAAGCATTGAGATCCAAGACATAAACGCACTTTATAGATCTAAAATCATCTTTAAATATCAACAATAAACGTGTAAAATGCGCGTTTATCAACCCCCCAAACTTAAATCATTGTTTGTCCTCAAACAAAAACAAGACCAAAAAGAAAGAGAGACACAAAACAGGATCAACGAGCGTCAGCAAAGGTGATTAACCAATAAAGCCTCAGAAATATCTCAGAGCTCAAAATCATTAGTGCACACGACGACATTAGTCAAATCGACAATGTACAACCATTGAAAGCAAAAATCTCATTCAATTCAACCCTCACAATGGCATGTGCGTAATATATAGAGTACACTCAACTCATAAAGAAATAAGGGACGTGTATGCACTCAAAAATCAATGCAATGCAAAAATCTCACCATAGGCTTGCCATTTCTCTAATATCTCCACCACGTCAAATGCATTCAAATTAGGATAAAAAAGGACTTTTCATAGGTTGTATTGTAGGCACATTGGTTAAGGTAGGATAATATATGGCTAAGTGACTCAAGTATACTCTAAGCACGTCCATCTATACAATCAACACATATGAGCTTTGTCCATTTCCTTTTCCTTTCCAATATGGTATTTCGACATTTATTCACTCAAGGTACCATATACTATGATAATTGACTTCCTTTATGCTCATACTATTCACAATTTTTTTTTTCTTTTCTTGGCATTGTAATAGAGCTCATAGGGTCTATTCTTTTTCACACGGGTACCATACTTTATCTTGTATCCCCACTTAGACTTATAAAAACAAATTTTTCTCCCATTTGATTCCCATATCCATCCTCACCTCTTATCATCCGGTTAATCGAAAGAATAAGGTCTAATAAAGGCTTAAAGAAGGCGACAAACGGTGTATATCATTGGGCTAGTGTTTGGGTAAATATGTGGTTAACAAAGATGGCATTTTATCCTTTCCATATTCAAAACACATATCATAAAGCCTCGATACGAAAAAACGGCAAGTTCTAGAAGATAATTACATGCACGATATCACACAAATAAAAGAAATCAGAACAAGATGTGTATCGGTGAAGCTCCGATCTCACGGTTTTAGCAAATGGTTAAAACAACAAGCTAAGCAATCTCAAGCTATCCATGCGTCATTTTCTAACATATCATGTGCACTATCACATATTTAATGTAAAATTTCTATCATCATTGGCTACATGGATTAACACATTTCACTTCAACTCGTTGATCGACCGACACAACAAAACACAAAAGACACGACAAAAGCCCCAACATATAATAACTTATCAAAACAACAAAACATAAAAGGACTCTCAACCACATCACACTCGACCACTCCCTCCAAACTTATTGTCAACAGTGTGCAATGGAGACAATAATGTTTGCAGAAGAGAGTGATTGGGAGAGATCTTACCTCAAATGTCGCGCTACTCCGGCGGTGGATAGAATCCTCGCCATTGATGATATACCTTGGGACTTAAAAACAAACAAACAAGACACAACAAAACAAAGAAAAAGAAGAAAAACAAAACGAAAAACATAAAACAAGAAAACACGTTGGGTTACCTCCCAACCAGTGCTAGATTTTCCGTCGCTAGCTCGACGTTACATCTCATCAATCAGGCGATTTGACAACTGTGGTCTTTCCAAACTTTTTCTTGCCCTTGTACTTAGCATTGACAACAGACCACCATTTAGCATATGAGTAGCTTCCACTGAACTTGAACGAATCACTCGGAGTTCCATGCCGAGTCTACTTCTTCCTTGCAGCATGCTCGTCTGATGGTCTATTGAAATTCGAGCTCAAGAATGGGCTGGATGTGGTAGTCGTGATCGAATAGCACTCTTTATATGTTGAGTTATCATCTCCCGTGATGGCATCATAAATCGAGAATGTTAACTCATCTTTGTTCACACGGAAGGTGAGATCACCCTCCTGCACGTCGATCAGAGCTCTGCCTGTGGCTAAGAACGGTCTCCCTAGAATGAGAGCCGTGTTCCCATCCTCTGGCATATCGAGGACCACAAAATCCGCTGGGAAGATGAATCCTTGAACTTTGATCAACACATCTTCCACTATCCCTTTTGGCCTTGTGACTGATGCGTCCGCCATTTGGAGAGTAATAGTAGTAGGCTTCAATTCTCCGATCTCCAGTTTATTAAATATGGACAACGGCATCAAATTGATGCTTGCCCCCAAATCACACAGCACTTTGGAGAAGACATCCCCTCCAATGACACACGGTATCGAGAAGCTGCCCGGATCTTTCTACTTCAGTGGCAACTTCTTTTGTAGCACAACACTGCACTCTTGAGACAGATTGACCGTCTCGAATTTCTTCAGCTTCTTCTTATTGGTAACGACATCTTTCAAGAATTTCATATACCCCGGCACATCTTTGAGTGCATCTAGCAAAGGAATATTGATATTCACCTTCTCGAACATCTCCAGAAATCGAGTAAGCATATCCTCATGCTTGGGCTTCGCCAAACGACTCGGGAACGGAATCGGAGGTGTGTACGTCGGGAATTTTGGCTCTGGGTGTCCCTCGCTGCCTCCCTCGCGATCGCGAGGACGGTCGCTAGGGAAGCGCGCTGCTTCGGCGTTCTTCCTCATGTCTGTGCGCACGGGCACGGGCTCGTCCCCCTGGATCTGTGCCTGGTCTCTCGCAGCCGGGTTCGCGCTCGCGGGCTCACGCGCAGATTTCCCCTTCGAGCTTTCTGCCTGGTCTCTCGCGGCCGGGCTCGCGGTCGTGAGCTCGGTCGCGAGGTGCTTTTCTTTTTCGGCTGCGGATTCGCTCGCGTGCTCCTCGGACTGACTAAATGCGTGATGGCTCGCGGCCGGACTCACGGTCGCGAGCTCGGTCGTGAGGTGCTCTCCCGTTGCTCCTTCTTCGTCCGGGTGGTTCTGATACGCTTTTCCACTTCTCGTCTGGATGGCGAAGCACTGATTCTTTGGGTTCACTCAGATTACTCGGAAATTGGTCCGTCTTTGGCTGTGCATTTTGTTGTGCGACTATCGACCGATTTGATTCTCCATCATCTTCATGTGCTTGCTCATGGCCGCCACGGTCGATTCCAACTGTGTTATCCTCCGCCGAAGATCGATGAATGAAGTCCATTGAGTCGCCAGTTGTTGGTTGCTCACAACCAACCGCGCATCACGTCTTCTAGGCTCTTCTTGGTTCTTGAATCATACCATTCGCGCACAAGACTTCTTTGGAGGTTGTTGGAAGTTATGGGATTGGCATACCATGTTCGGATGATTCTGTTGTTCGGATGGTATGCCGGATTTCCCCACGGCTCCTCCGATTGATATGATTGACCTCTTCATCTCGATCCGCTCTTGAAAGAGTGAACTTCTTCATAAGATCATCGTATCTAGAATCACTCTCGACAGCAGCTGCTTTGACCACTGACGTTCTCTCCATCGGCCATTGATAACTGTTGGCCGCCATCTCTTCTATGATGCGGCTGGCCTCCTCTACTCGGCGGTTCAACAGGCATCCCCCTGCCGATGCATCTACAATACTCCTCGTATGCAGCGTCAGCCCACTATAGAACTGCGTGATCTGTTGCTCTTTGGAGAATCCATGTTGTGGGCATCTTCTCAATAGGCCCCTAAATCTCTCTCATGCCTCGAATGACTCGTCTCCTTGTTAGCAAAAGTGGGAGATCTCAGATATGATCTTCTGTGCTTTGGTGGAGGAAATACTTTGAAAGGAACTTCGCAAAGTTTCCCCACTGTCTATCCTGCTCGATCCGTGCTCTTGAACCAATCTTTGCCCGGTCGTGCAGAGAGAATCGAACACGCGCATCCGGATTGTGTCTTGTGGCACCCCATTCTGCTTGATGGTGTCACAAATGTCGAGGAATGTCTCGAGATGTGCATTCGGGTCTTCTGTAACTCCTCCCCCAAACCGCTTCTCCTTGTACCATACTCATCGTACGGCTTTAATTCGAAATTGGTCGCGTCCACATGCGGGCCCCATCCTCCTCCTTGGAATTGTTCGTGGGAGGTCGGTACATGTAGTTCGTGAGGTCTCGTCTGGAGCAGGGACAAGAGTCCCATATTCTCCATCCCATTGCATCTCGTGAAATCGGCTAGCATGCGTGCAGCTTGCTCGGGAGGAATGCCCCCGTTCTATGGATTAGCTGCCATTGCAGCCCTTCTTCTCTCTCGTCTCCTTCTCCTTTGGGAATTTTCCATCTCTGGGTCAAGATTTTGCTCAGGAGGTCCCCGGACCTTGTGATCATAAACTACCTGGAGAAAAAGAGAGAGCTTAACTCTGACAAGAATAAATAAATAATATAATATATATAACTTGAATTAATAAATCCAAATCCTCAAATTATTCCTATGTGATCTTAACAATCCCCGACAACGGCGCCAAAATTTGATCGCTCACTTTTCTAACACGAAAAACGCGCAAGTATAAGGTAAGTCGAGTATCGTATCCACAGGGATTGCAATCCGAAAACACAGAAGCTAACTCTCTAATCCTTCATCATTATCCAAGCAACAGAATATGGTTTGAAAGGTTTTAGGGCTTCGGATACTAAATCCAAAGCAAAGGTAACAACAAGAAAATAAACGAAAGCAATAAAATATCAAAGAGATAAATATGAAGAAAGACTAACCCTAGGGATGCATTAATCTTATCCACAACGTATGTTTATCCTGCTTATTATTAACCGTTTTAATCCAGACAAGATGAAAGATCACATATGTAGCCAACAACTTCAGTTACGACAA
The DNA here is from genome assembly GCA_036937905.1 of Salvia rosmarinus. Classification (NCBI taxonomy): domain Eukaryota; kingdom Viridiplantae; phylum Streptophyta; class Magnoliopsida; order Lamiales; family Lamiaceae; genus Salvia; species Salvia rosmarinus. The sequence continues at coordinate 18,076,562 of CM072814.1, forward strand.
TTGTGACAGTTGATTACTAATTTTCCCTATTACTGTTACGTCTCTAGAGGAAAATAAGCAACTCCAAAAGGATCACAACACTATAAGAATTTTGCTCATAGACCACACGTCATGACCACGCACATTAATACTAAAGTGGTCTATTATGACATAGACAACGTGGTGGTGAAACGCGTGGTCTATAACCATATTTTTAACGGTTATAGACCACGGGCTAAGAACCGCGTGGTCTATTAGCGTGGTTTACATATTATGTACCACGGGTTCATTCCGTGGTCTATTAGCTAAAATTTCATAGACAACGGGCTTTAACCCACGTCGTCTTTCTCTCATGTTGATTAAATACCACGGGTTATTAACCGCGTGGTCTATCGCCTCATTAGCCACTAAAAGAATGAAAGAAAAGAAAAAAATCTCCTTCTCACTCTCAAACTCTCGGTAGACCTAACTCTAAACCCCTCAAAGCTTCACTGGTTGTAGTTGGAGGTTCTAACCATCGCAGATGACGACTGTAATAGCGCCGGGCGTCGGTGCAAATCTTCTCGGCCAAGACTCGAAGCGCAACCAGACGCCACCGCTCACGTCGGCAATCTCGAATCCATAGTACTTTTTTTTTCTTATTATCTCTAGAACTCTTTTTTCTTGCTGTCAATTTGGCCTAGGGTTTAAGTCTATTGTTATTCACTGTAGTTATTCTTTAGGCTGGCCTAAATTTATCGGCTTATCCTGCGAATTTGCAAAAATTTACGTGTGTTACATTTGCAATGTTTATTGCACCAATTCAACTCCAAGCTGGCTTAGGGGTTCCATGGTTACCGGGGAACTCAAAGAAGTAAAATTAAAGCTCCATTTGCTCATACACCTTTACAAGTAATGAGTTTTGGTATATTTAGTTATTGATACTGTAAAATTGGAAAAAAAAATTCCGATGTCAGATTTTAGGAAAAAATTCTGAAGGTTTCTTGGTAACGGCCTTGAAGTTCTAATGATGGTTTTGGTTCACACAGATGACCTAGGTTTAGCATTGCAGATCCGTGGTCGCTTATTTTCATTCTGCATTGCTCATGTCATACATCCTAGGTTTTGCATTGTAAGGCGCTTGTTCAATTTTTTATATATTTATCTTGTGATTTGCACTAATATAAAAAGCGCTATTGGTTTTAGATTTTTGTACTGTCTGAATTTCTAATTTCACTATCTGAGCTGTTGTACTGCATTTGTGTCCAACTACTCGTATGTTTATTTCTGAGAGCTTAATTGTAAGCCGCCATTTTTATAGCGTGCACCAAACCAACTCTTGTATACTAATTCCAATACCCGCTCGCATTCCCTCCCTCCGAAAGAAAGAAAGACTAGAAAATAATGGATGGCATTGAACATCCTTCGGCGACGCAACACTGCCGCCACCTGCCACTGCCGCCGTCGTAATCCCTATTCCCAACCTTGGCGAGCAGCAATCGAATGACACCGTGGACGTCGCCGCGCTGCTGCCGATTTTCAATCAACGTCCGAGCCCTAGCTTGGTCTAAAACTATAACAGGCTGAGTTCTCAAATTGGGGATCTATGTTCTTTATCTATTTATTTTCTTTGTTCAGAAAAATAATTGTCTTCTTGTTCAGAAAAATAATTGTCTTCTTGTGGCAGTTTATAAGTATTCTACTGGATGTGATTTATTTTCCTTCCTATGGTGATTAATTGCTTGTAATGACGAATCAAGGTCATATTTTTAATGATCAAGTGCTTGGCAGCGATCCAGATTTTTTTTTTGCTGATTGAGTTGCCATCACTTGGTTCTTATAATCTTATATTCAGTGGTTAGTATAACCATAACTCCTCTAAATAACCATGTTTCCAGTTTCAGACACACAACTTATTATTGCAACAGTAAACTAAGCCTTTTATTTGGCCTTCTGCTTGTTTGCTACAGTCTCTTTCTTGTAATAATTATCCCTGGAGGCTGGAGCATGTATCTTGTAATCAATGTATGGTCTTACACTTACTGCAGTGGGTCTATTTGCATCTGTGTTTTCCACCCTCATTCACCTCCCCCACTCTTTCCCGATTCGTGTAATAAATGGGGGCTATGAGTTACAAGTGCCTACATGAAGCATGTCATCTGATTTATTCTCGAGGTCTATCTGGAAAGATCGAGAGTATCCATATCTATGCTTCCGTAAAGTCCATCTTTTTATTCTGCATTCTTGAGTTCATATAATGTGAATTGCTTATATTGTTTTTTCTCAGCTTATAATGTCTCGGAGACGAATACCATGTCTCGATTCATACTTGGATAAGGTACGTGTCATCAGTTCTGCTAAGTGAACATATGGCATGACCACTGCATGATGGATCTAATTGTTTTATCATCCTGCATCTGCCCGGTTTTGTGCTTATACCTTACTAGCAGATGGGTTTCTGATGTGTCTGTGTGAGTGTGTATTTCCTTCCAGTTGTCATAAACTATTCAACCTAGCCCTCAGTTAGTTGCTCACAGAGCAGGTACGAGTTTTATGTTGAGTGAATACCTTGAACCTTTTGAAGAAAATTGTAACTCTTTTCTGGACGGTGGGCTCTGTTGAGTTAGAGTGGAATGGTGATTGAAGTGGGAGCATTAGTAACTTCTCCAACCACACTTGAGTATGATATGACCTTATGTTTGTCGTATGTCTTAAATATGCAACTAGAGGCCCCAATGCGTGACAATATAAAGTGATGGAGACATTAATTACTTATAAGCTTATTGTTTGACTATATGTATGTGTTTCTCTATTCCTAAAGTGTTGTAGGCTCTAATCTGATTTTATTTTGGTCCAAACCTTGAATAATCATTTGGCGTAAGTCACCAACGGCAATTTCTTAAAATATTTGGTAGTTACTCTGAGTGAATCTACCAGAAACTGTTTTGGTGCATATAAACTTAGATAATTATGTTGCACGAAATATTAAACTCATTCTGGAATGAATGCAAGCAGGTCAATATTTCTCTATGGCCACGGTTTAAGATGGTGTTTGACATACACGTCAACCGCCTACGAAATGCCAATGTCCGGAGTTTATGGGAAGATGATGTGCATCCACATTATGTCATGAGACGCTATGCAGAATTTACGGCTTCACTAATTCAACTTAATGTGGATTATGGAGATGGTGAGGTTAGCTTGAGGATGGTCAGACGCTATAGGAATCTAAGAATCTATAAGAGTTCAAAAATAAATCTCATTTCTTTTATGAGTAGTGAATTAAGGATTCGAGAACAGCTCGATCCATTTGATTCCTACATTGAGATGTCATGTGAAGCCTATCAAACTAAATGAATTTATTCTTGAGGTGTGTATTTTCTGTTCTATATGCTTGTTATTGCTCAAGTGTTTGAGACATTCTGATGAGTCAGGTTTTGGGTATGACATGGAAGTGATGTTGTATGGCAATCAATAGGATGGGGATCTCTTGGTGTATTTATATCTAATTAGTTCTGCTTACAGATATTAGGTGGTAATTGGGAAGCTATGGAATAGCTTGAGGATGTTTTGCACATCTGAACATCCTTCGATTTTTACGTTTGCAGGGTAAAAGGAAAGCGCTATTTTGAATGCCTTCCTCTTTGTGGTGGAATGGTCAGACCAGATAAAGTGAAGGTTTGTTCTTAACTAAATTTGGTCTCGTTGCATTCTTATATTAGAAAAATAACTGCTTCATTTTCGTATTTATAGCTTAGAAAGTTCAGATTATGTTGGATGGAATCATATTTGAATTAGGTAACATTTTCCATGGGTTAAATTGGTTTCGAATAAAGTTATATTTATTATATTTTCTACATGAAAAACGTGAAATGTTGGTCTCACATAAAACAGTCTTGGATAAACAAGCAGAAGATAGAAACTTGAAAATGAAAATAAATGATTTTTTGTTGAATATAGTACAAGCCCATCATCACTCCATACCTTGCGCTCATGTGAGGTTAATTGTTTGTTTCTGCTGCATATTTGTATTCATGTCTGGCAGAATATGCATCGTCATTGGTTTTTTTTCATTTCACAATTTTTAGCTTGGGGACTTCCCAGAACGAGATCCATTCGAAGAAGATGAGATCTAAGTTGAAGCAAACTTTTATCAAAGGTACGCCAAAGTTTCTCGTGATGTTTGAATTCATTTCTAGTGTTGTAGGAATATTTTTCGGTTTTTAGCGATGAGTTGAAAAATTGTATTGGAAATGAAGATGATTTCGGGTTTTTCAGTGTCATCAAGAAAGTGACAAAGGTCATTGGCAGATTCGACTTGGAGGCTTATGATGCCTTGGTGAACATGCAAATCGAAGATGGTGTCGAGGGAGTGATATTATGGTCATTGGCCACACGGTGAACTGTTTTGGTGGTAACATTAAAGTCATTAGCAACACGGGGAGTAACTCAACCCGGGAAGCTATCCACGCCACCGAAAAATACTTGTAGTTAGTTAGAAATACTTGTAGCTAGTTAGAAAATACACGTAGATTGGGAATTTCCGGATATAACGCTCGAATGCTTATGAAATGCAGACTTGATTTTGATATAAATATTATGAGAAATATTTTATATCTATTTTGGATTATTAGTTTTAATTAGCGAAACATGCATTCAAATTATGAAAACAATTATTAAATAAATAATAAAATAACAAAATATATTATTCGGTTATGTATCACGGAATCGCGTGGTCTATAATGTCATGAACCACGGAAAACGCGGCGTGGTCTATAATGTCATGTATAAGCGGGAAAGGTCGTGGTTCGCCGGTGGCCGTTGTCTATAACATGATAGAGACGCGGGGTTTACCCGTGGTCTATATCATGATAGACCACGGGGATTTCCCGTGGTGCATAGCCTCACGTAATAGACCATACCCGATAGACCACGGTTTTTCGTAATGACCATGGGCATTCCCGTGGTCTATAACCAAAATTCTTGTAGTCTGCAAAGAATATGCTTCATACGAATGTTCCTATCTCGATTCGACTCGCGCTTATCCGTATCATGCATTCAAGATCGATTGACAATTAAAGCATTACGTAATTAAGCGGCAACTACGATATGCATCAAGATTGATCGAAATCAACACATATAATTAAGCACCAAGAATCATGAATCATTGCACGGAAGGTAAATAATAATAGCAGGAATCACAACATATAGGATAGAATCATGCAAACCCTAGGATTAGAACAGAAATTAGCTAGACATAATTAACGGAATAAAATACGAAATAATCATAAAAATAGAAATTAAATTGATAAAACCCGTAGGGTGACGTTTGAGGAACAATGGTTGGGTTCGTATCCAAACCCAACGAAAAACGGGAAAACGATGGAATTTGTTCGGACGAAAGCATTCCGAAGCGTCAACAATGCGTAGAACGATGGAAAACTATTGTTAGAATGAATCTAAATCAAAGCTAGAGTGTAAAAGAAGGAAAAATAATGAAAAACTGGACAAAAACGTGTAAAATAGCTCTGGGCAAGGTTGGGGGCGCGAGGGGGCGAAGCCCTATTTATAGATTTTTAATTTTCCACTCTGTCCCTATTTATAGATTTTTAATTTTCCACTCTGCCGCCTCTCTTCGCGGCCGAGCTCGCGGTCGCGAGCTCGGTCGCGAGGCATCCTTCTCGTCTCGGCCATCTTCAGACTCTCGGCAGGGGCGCGCGCACATACTTGCCTCGCAGCCACACCTCGCGGTCGCAAGGTGTGGTCGCGTCGCACATGAAATCATCGCGGGCACATCTCGCACCCTCTGGGAGTGCTCGCGTGCTCTGGCGTCCTCTCGCGTGTGCTGGTGTTTCCTCGCGGCCGACCTAGCGGTCGCTAGGCGGTCATGAGCTATCTGCTTTCGCGCATGCGGCTGCGCGCCGGTAGTTCCTCGCACCTGGTGGTGGTCACGGGCGGTCGCTAGTCCCAGGTTTTTGCCCTCGTCTGCTCGTTCTTCATTCCATACTTCGGTTTTCAACTTATAAGCCTACAAAACACCAAAACGGAACCCAAGAGCAGTATCTTCCAAAAATATGTAAAAGCATTGAGATCCAAGACATAAACGCACTTTATAGATCTAAAATCATCTTTAAATATCAACAATAAACGTGTAAAATGCGCGTTTATCAACTGGCCTCGTCGTCAACAAGCCCGCCGGTAGAAGAAGTCCAGAGCAGAAGCATAGACGATGCCGCGGTCGAAGTCAACATAGTCTCGGACGAGGAACCTAATTGGATGACCCCCATTCAAACATATTTGGAGAAGGGCGAACTACCCCATGACAGACTCGAGGCTAGGAAAATCTTGAGCAAATCTTTGCGATATATACTGGAGCAGAGAATTCTCTACAGAAAATCATACCTTCAACCTCTCCTAAGGTGTTTGGGTCCGAACCGAGCTGATTACGTACTACGAGAAGTACATGAGGGATCATGTGGGAGTCACATCGGACCCCGCGTTTTATCGAAGAAAATCATGCGGTAGGGATACTATTGGCCAACGATGTTCCAAGACTCAATTGATCTCGTGAAGAAATGTCCGAAGTGCCAAATTCATGGAAACGTGCCGAGGCTACCTCAAACCGATTATGCAATGGGGGATTGATATTGTAGGCCCTTTCTGCAAAGCTCTGGGGCAGTTTCAATTCTTGATTGTCGTGATCGACTACTTCACGAAGTGGGTGGAAGCCGAACCTTTGGTGAAAATTACAAGCAAAAACGCCATCAACTTCGTCTGGAAGAACATCGTGTGTCGCTTCGGCATCCCTTATATCCTCGTTTCGGATAATGGGACTCAGTTCACAGATAAGGTCTTCAAAGAGTGGTGCCAAGAGCTTCAGATCCAACAAAGATTCACCTCGGTGGCCCATCCTCAGGCAAATGGTCAAACCGAAGTCACCAATAGGACCATCGTGAAAGGACTAAAAACTCACCTCGATCGATTAAAGGGCAACTGGGTGGAAAACTTTTCGCAAGTCTTATGGTCGTATCGTACAACACCTCGGACATCGAACGGAGAAACACCCTACAGTTTGGTGTATGGAACCGAAGCAGTAATCCCTGCAGAGATCGGTATGCCGAGCCCCCGCACTATCAACTTCTCAGCTGAAGTAAATGGGAGAATCTACTGAGCAGACCTAGATCGCTTGAAGAAAGAGGCAGCTCGCCACATTAGAAGCTCGATACAAGCAACAAGTAGCTCGGTATTACAACCAGCGTGTCAAACCCGATAGTTCAGTAGGTGACCTCGTGCTTGAAATAATGAAGTCGATAAAGCCAAAGCTCGATGGCTGGAAGCCACATGGGAAGGGCCTTACCGGTCGAAGAGGTCTCGGAAAAGGGTCATATAAGCTCGCACATATATCCGGTGAGCAAATACCCAATACGTGGCACATCATCCATCTCAAGAGATATTTTGCATAAGTGTCAAAGTTGTTCATTTAGTCATGTCGCGTCTTTTTTGTAACGTCGTGTCGAAGGTTGAGTCTGTACGGTCATCTTTTCGGTCTTTTTCTGTTGTTACGTCGTATTTTATTAATAAAATCTTTTTCTTGCATATTTCATTTGTCACTTATGCAACTACCTCTTCCCCATAATACATATACCCTCTTCGGAGAACGAACTATACCCTCTAAGGAGGAGATCTAAACGCGCGTGAGGGGACCACCCCTAGCGATACTTCTTGCCAAATAAGGAACCCATACCTTTGTTTATTTCGAGGATGAATACCTTCATTTAATACGAGGATGAATACCTTCGTTTAATACGAGGATGAACTACCTTCGTTTATTTCGAGGATGAATTACCTTCGTATATTTCGAGGATGAACCACCTTCGTTTGACACGAGGACGAACTACCTTCATTTATTTCGAGGATGAATTACCTTCGTATATTTCGAGGATGAACTACCTTCGTTTAACACGAGGACGAACTACCTTTGTTTATTTCGAGGATGAATTACCTACGTTTATTTCGAGGGTGAACTACCTTCATTTAATACGAGGACGAGCTACCTTCATTTATTACGAGGATGATCTACCTTCGTTTAATTATGAGGATGAAATATATACAGCGTTTGCTTAAAAGGAAAATCAACACTAAGGCAGAAAAATTTGTTATTATTTCCGAAGTATACAACGCATACATTATGAGGACGACGAAGGCCCAGGAGGCTGGGAAAAGCTAAGCCAATCCTTAGAGAAGTCGGGGTTCAACAGCTCATCTATGCTAACCCTATCCCTACCTCTGCCTCGTCCTCGATCGACGCCAGGAGTTCGGCCAGCTCGACCTCTTTGCCTCGCCAAACGACCTCGGCCGCTCGATGACACACGACCTCGGCTTCTCGATGGACGACGTCTATCTTGCATAAAAAACTCGAGAGAAGTGTTATCGACATTCCACGTCGTCGGAAGAGAAGAAGAAGTCTCGGCAGGAGAAGGAGCTCTGGCAGACGAAGAAGCCTCGGTCGTCGATCGAAGCACCCGCTCGAGGAAATGATGACGATCTACTACGATCTTGTAGAGGCCACCTAGCTTCTTCAGGTCGGCATACTGCTCCTGAAATTGCCAGGAGTCTCAACCGTACTCTTCCCTATACCTCCAACAGTGGGCTGCGAGCTCTGAAACTTTAGCTTCGGCCTCCGAGATAGTTATTCCACCACCTCGGCGGATAACCGCTTCGTATTCATCATGCGCCTCGGCGACCGATTTGGCCTTATCCTCTGCGATCTCGAACTTCTCCTCCAACTCCAAAAATCGAGCACAAGCTCGTCAAACTTCTCTTGATAAGCCACGAGTTGGACGTCGGCCTCCTCCGCACATGGCCAAGTCGCCCTCTAAATGAAGGACTTGACCTCTTTAGATTCGAGGCTCGAGTCAACATTTTGATATGATCCAACCAAGGCGACACATCAAAAAATTCAAGAGAAGACTGGAGACAAAACAAAAGACAAGATTTCTTCCATAAAAATTGGGGAATTTTATTAAAGCCTTTTAAGGCAGGACTTGTCAAGGTACATATACATTTACAAAAAAAAAAAAGGATCAACTGACCCCTCCACCAGCTCCTTGCTCAAACTCGGCAGCCCCGGCCTCCTCCCGAGCTCCAGAAGCCTCAGCCTCCTCGCCAGCTCAAGCCTGTGCCACCTCTGCCTCTTCCGCGACCTCGGCAGCCACTGCCGCCCTCGGCCCCTTGACCAAATCGGCCATTATGGTCTCGATCAGAGGGTCCCGGTCCACCGAGCACGAACGAATTGACTCGCGATCAAGAAGGTCGGGGAGGACGCCGAGTTCGCCAAACGGCAAGCTCTTGAGCCGCCAAAGAAGAACCTCGGCATAAGCTCGCAGCAGGCCTCATTCTCCATCACCCGCACCGTGCTTGGATTTATCCAACCGGGTAGTCCTCGGCAACTTCATCGAGTGGCGCTACCACGCGAGTGTTCGGGACCTCGGCAAGTCGCCGGCCGGCCCGGAGAAACTCCTCGACAAGAACAACCTCTCCGCAAAGGCGCGTAGAAGCTCTCCTTGCGGTGCCGCCACCTCGGCCTCCCGACGTCGAGCGGCCTCAACCTCGACCTTCAACAGGCCGACTTCAGCCTCCGCAGCCTCGACCCTCGCCACCACCGCCTCGGCCCTCGCCACCGCCACCTCGGCCCTTGCAGCCTCGGCCGCTTTCTCCACCTTCGCTGCCTCAGCAGCCGCCACAGCCGCGGCCTCCTTCTTGGCCGCGTGCCGAGCCTTCGCTTCAACCTCGGATATTTCTTATACAAGGAGGGTCTTCTCCTCCTCCAGCTCCTGGGAATACCAGGCCACCTGGTCGAACCGGGCGACGGCGTCACCCAGATATTCCGCCGCCTTTAAAAGTTCGGTCTTCACGACCTCGACCCCCTGTACAGATGTCACCCGTGTCAACAAACTACATCAACACAACTAGGTGGTATATAACAAATGCATTACCTCATGAAAGGATCGACGTGCGGCCTGAGCACCGACGATCTTGCAGTCGTCATCG